>JAEIFJ010000641.1:0-600000 GCA_018903435.1 Leucophenga varia
CTAGGCCGTCAAGTATGCACTTACTAACGGGTTTTCTCTAGACCCATTTTAAGGAGTAAAAACCCCCCATACAAATCTAACCCCAAAATTTTGGGGTTTTGCATATAAAACGTCATTGCTTTTATCCTTTTTAATTTAAATCTAGTATAAATTATGTCTATGATAGTCCCAATAAAATATCATATGGGTAGGACCCATAAAAGTCATTGCCCTTTTTATTCTTGAAAATTTAAATTTAGTATAAATTATGTCTATGATAGTCCCAATAAAATAGCCCAATATGGGTAGGACCAACAAAATTTTAGGTATAAACCCATACAAAGATTTTTTTAGTTTTTCTTTGAAAATCCAATTCAATGAGGTATGGTAGTAAAATAGAACCTAATTTAAGGTACATATAGATTGGGTACAGGGTATCTTGCAGTCAAGCAAACTCGACGAAGCGTTCTTTATAAATTTTTCCTGGAACATTTCTTAAAGTAGGGCACAAAAAAACTTCTAGTCTTAGAAATATTTTATAAATTTACATCACATTTTTGGAAAATGAGTTTCCCTATGCAATTTCTTAAATGCTGTACCAAAAAAAAAAAAATGTTTTTGTTGTTTTTTTTTTTTAGTTTCATAATTTTTTGCGCGACTGAAAGAATTTAGATGTCGAAGTAAACCTTTTTATTCTTGTCAAGCATGAAGCAATTTTCGCTTGAACTGCGCTCTTTCGTTCGTTCGATTCATACAGATTTCGACTGTTGCGCCAAAAAAAAAAAAAAAAATCCCAAATTGGTGTCATAAAATTTTAAAGTTTTTTTCTAAATCTTTCTCCTTTTTTTTAGTTGCCGCTTGAACGTGTAAAAAAAAGGTAAACTTACTTTGGGCTTTTTTCACATAATTTTTTTTTTTCCATTTTAGTGTAATAACTTAATGCTTCGAAAATTTTCTAAAATACAATTTGCTTTAATGCAAATGAGCCGTGTGGTTGACAACTAACTCAAAAGCTATTGACGCGCTACAAAATGCCAATGAACAGTGGAACTGAACAGAAAAAAGAAAAACAAGCAAAAACACAAAATTGGGTTAATTAGACAAATAGGCTTTGCAAGCCCTTTACATGGCAAAACAAATAAAATTTTTATTTTAGCTTACTTCAACAAACTTTTGTCATAGTTAAAAACCTTTGCAGTTGTTTAAAAATAAATGTGTTAAAATCAATGCTGCCAAGCTAAGGCCAAGTTATAAGCTGTGAATAGGAAAGCTTCCGCTATAGTCAGCCATATCCTTGAATATATATTTACCTAACTACTAGATACATAACTTATTATAATATGTATACTTATATACTCTTATATATTATAGTTTTTTTGTTGAAAATAGATGACAAAACTTATAAATCCTAGATATACTTATACCAACGCTGTGCACTGAATACTTTTAAATGATGCTACGTAGGTGTCTGTCCTGTCTGTCTGGGTACAAATTTTAAAGCGTTAAAATAAAACGAAAAAAGAAATCGATGTAAAAGGGAAGTTAAAAGTTTTTATTCCCTACACATGCTGGTTTGGAGTTCTGTCGCTGAGCTCAAACGCATTCAGTTAAGTTGAATCCAAGTCAAGTCTGGCAGACAGTCAGCTAGCAGCTTAAAAGAAGGTTAACTAAATGCACACAGCGTTGCGTATACGTAATATTGTCCTTCAGATTTCTCTTCTTCTTCTTCGAAACAAAAACTTAATAAATAAGAAGAGAAAAAAAGTGTGCAAAAAAGTTATTAAAGAGACTTAGTTACTTTTATAGCTATACGCGAGTAGGTGTTAAATAATTTCAAGGATATATCAGGAGCAGCAGCATCGGAAGCAATATGCGCGACCCTATCGTAATTTTTTTCTTTTCGAAGGTTTTTTTTTTTGTGAACCGTGCATTTGTCTGTTTGAACTTTAAGTTCTTGCCAAGGAAAGCTTGCTAAAAGTTTTCTCTTGGCATTATTTTTTTTACTTTGTAGTAGTATATTCTATGTTCTTACTTTTAGTTTAGTTTTAGCCTTGAAATCAGTCTTGCTCAAGCGCTGCTTTAGATAATTAAACTTTATTTTTTGTTTATTCCTTATTTCTTTTCTTTTGTTTTGTTTGGTTCTTTTGTAAGTTTATCCTTTTGTTTTTAAAGCGAAACTAGCATCCGAGAAAAATAAAAAAAGACGCTGCAAAATTTGTATTTTTTTATGCTTTTTTTTTTTTTGTTGCTACAACAGCGAAATAAATTAAACTAATTTACTCCTTGAGTTTTATTATAAAATCTTTTTGATAAGTATGAAAAGGTAAGAACATTTTTTATCGGTTTAATCATGCTGGTAAAAAAAAAACAAGAGAAACAATTATCCTCACTTTGGAAGTGTTCCGCTAATTCCAAATATGCAGTTTTATTTTTACAAATCGTGACCAAGGATTAATCAAAACTTACTAAATAGTTTCTTTTATCCACAGGTTTTCTCGAGAACGTAACTTTTATCTTGCAAAAACAAATTTTGAACTACAGACACTTTTTTGATATCTATGTAGCCAGTCTGGGGAAGTGTCTTATGGTTAAGAAACTTCATGCTGACGTAGCTTTTGGAAACCTATATATCCTAGAGAAATATAGTTTCAACTTTTTTCTGGAGCTAGGAAAGTTATTTTTCTCCAAAGGTACTAAAGAATATGTATTGCGTTCATAGAAAAACAAGAAAGAACGCTGAAGTCGAGTATGATCGACTGCAAGATACCCTGTACCCAATCTATATGTACCTTAAGTTAGGTTCTATTTTACTACCATACCTCATTAAATTGGATTTTCATAGAAAAACTTAAAAATCGGGTACATCTTTGAATGGGGTTATACCTAAAATTTTGTTGGGCCTACCCATATTGGGATATTTTATTGGGACTATCAAAGACATAAATTATACTAAATTTTGAATTTTCTAGAATAAAAACAATGACGTTTTTATGTAAAATTCCAAAATTTTGGGGTAGATTTGTATGGGGTGCTTAAAATTGGGTCTAGAGAAAAACCGTTTGTAAATGCACCTTGACGGCCTAGGAGAGTCTAAGTTTCAATTTTGAAAGCTCTTCTCTTATAGTCTCCGAAATAATCGTTTTCATACGGCAGACAGCAGGCCGGACAGACAGACAGACGGACGGACGAACAGACAGACATAGCTAGTTCGACTCCCCTTCCAATGCTGATCAAGAATATATATACTTTATAGGGTCTATCTTCGCTCCTTCTGTCTGTTACATACATTCGTGCAAACTTAATATACCCGTTTACCCTTTAGGTACAGGGTATAAAATTTGTTTTACTAATTTACTATTTGGTTTTTATTATAAAATCTTTCCGATAATTATGAGACTTCAAAAATACTTAAAAAAAAGGAAAAACTTTTTCTTCGGTTTGACAATGAATTTGGTATGTTTTTTGAAGATGCTAGAATTGATTATTTCAGGGCTGCAAACCACTAAAAAATTTCCAGTTGTTCGGTTCAGCGGCTCACAATGGTTTTTGAACCACTAGTTCGGTTCATGAACCGCTTTTTGTCGGTTCGGTTCAAGTTATAAACACAAGCAACATCTTATCTCAACTATTAATATAAAGTTCTTTTAAATATCTCACTAACCGGTCCAAACCGAACAACCTTTGCCGTTTATATGGTTTGTTTTTGGTTCAAAACCATTTTTTTCTCAAAAGAGGGGTTCGGTTCAAAACCAGTTTGCAACCCTGAATTTTTTTCGCTTCAAAATCCTTCACAATTTATTTTCTTGTTTAAAGATATTTAGCTGAAATTAAACTTTTAAATGTAACGTAATCGAGTTAATCATTTGTTCTCTTTAGTAGCACAGTTTAAGGCCGGAGGCAAGGATACGTTTACAGTAATCGATTCATAAACTTAATGATTGCACTTTTGAATTTAACAATTAAATCATTTGTTCTATTTAATCGATTTAAAAAAAAATCAATGTCTAACAATTGCCGAATTTTAAATATTTTATACGTTCAAGCATTGAGTACAATTAAAGCTGCGATGATAATTTGTAGGAAACCATTCTTTCTACCCGTGAAATACTTTTTCTTTGTAACGAATGCCCCTAAAATTTGTGCTTGCTAAAAAACACAAAGCCTATGCGTATAATAACCGCGCAGCGCCTTTCTTAATTTATCACACAACTGAAGACAGCGCCTCACTTCGTTGCTTTGCTTTGTTTAATTTAATGCTTTTGTAATTATTTGAAAACTCCGAAATTAGAAATCCGCAAAACGAATTTTGCGGCAATTATGCTAAAAACTTTTTCATAAAAAATGAAAGAATTTTACATGCCAAACGCGTATGTTGCAGCTGTATGTGAATGGATCAGAGGATTTCTACATGGCGCTGATTTATATTGAGATGACGAACATATGTGCGCCGCACACACACACACACACACATCCTTTTGCCGCGCTTTCATTCTTTACAATACAAAAAAAAAAAAAAAAAAGAAAACCTAGCTACACGTTGTGTTGAGTCATTTTTATGACATTTCCGATGAATACAAAATGCTTAATTAAATGCCGTTGAATGTGAATGTAATGTCGGAACGGAACGGCACGGCACGGCACGTTCGATGCTCAATGGAGGCAGGAAGGCAAAGGCTGCTTGCCAGGATCTACTTTATCACGGCTGTAGCAGTCGGCAATGCTATGTGTCTATGTCTGCATGTGATGACACACATAATTTATTCAATTTCCATGTGTGTACGATTGAGCTCGTATGTGTATGTGTAACGCTCCCCTAACATGCTGCAAATTGTAGCATACACCAAGGCGTAACTGCTCAACTTTGTCGTATTTTGTCTAGCTTTGGCTTCAATTTGAGCGCGACTAATGCTTAAATTACACAAAAAAAAAAAAAAAAGAATACATACCTACAGACATACATACATACATATATGTTTTATACATAAGAATAGTATGTAAAGTATTGTATTTCCTCGACATTTGTAGATATTATTTCTCGTTTTGTATAACAGCCTCAGCCATTCAGATAGCACAAATAATGATCCCCAGACATCGCACAACATCGTACTATGATTATTTGCAATGTTTTACCGCAGCAACAGCGCAAAAAAAAAACAAAAAAACAACAACAATGTTAAGAACCTAGCAGCAAAAAAAAAAAAAAAAAAAAAAACTTTTGTTTGAATAAATGTTTAAGTGAATTGAGTGCATAAATGAAGCACTTTAATGGTAGGATTAAGGCTTAAGGTGCGCTTTCGTTTCTTTAATGTTTTTTTTTTTTTTTTTTTTATATTTTATTTTTCGATTCTTATTTTCTTTTTTTCTATTTCAATATATATTTTTTCTTTAACTTCAACTTTCTTCGTAAAAATTTCGTCTTTCCGTTTGTCTTCTCATCGCCATTTTGCTGTTCTTGTAAAGTTGTTGTCCGTTAAAGTACTTCGTTTTTATTTATTCTTCTACGTCTTTATCATATTTTTGGTTTTTTTCTCATTATTTTAGTTGTTTTCGACATTAAAAATGCTTGAAAAAATATTCGAATTATAGTCGAGACTCACTTAAGCGTTCATTTTTGTTCTGAAGGGTTTTGTCATTTTTACAATCAATGACTTTGTTTACCTACTTATTTCTTATCGATAAGTTTGTTTTTCGCTTAAAACGATAGTCTGAGTTACTCAAGTATTTTTTGGGCTGTTGTTTTTTGGTTGGTAATAACACAAAATGTTTTGCATATCTATTTTTTTCGTTTACATAGGCATACTTTCTACTTTCTACTCTTAAAATTGCGAACAAATCCATAAATTTGATTTAAAGTCGATTTTCTGCATGTTTCTTGAAGTCGTAAATTACAGCCGTGATGTAACCTTTACCTGATGACGTATTCCGCCACTGTCTCTTTCTAATTTGTTTACATATTTTATTGTGTTTGCATTTTATGGTGAATTTATTAAACTTCACCTTACAAATGTCAATTTTTCTGCTTTTTGATTTTGATAAAATTTCGTAATAAGTTTTTAAAGTGTTTTTATATTTTAATTTAAAAAAATAAATACTTTTGAAAAGCACCAAAACAACCAAAGCAAAAGTGCAGAAAATATAATATTTTTGCTGACTCTCATCACATTCTCAAAATTTGTAGTACTCTTCTCTTTTGTTGTGGTAAAATAAATATAATTCACCACAAACTAAGTTTTCAAAGCAAAGATTTCGAGAGTATTTAAACTGCTTTAATTATGATTTACAACAAACTCAGTTTTGCTAGCTGTTGCACTGACCCATTACGAGTCAGTCTTGGAACAATGCTGACCAGGGTAAGCTAGTTAGTACAGCTGGGTTCTGTAATTGGTGTACCGACAAATATGTTTTAAGTGGCTTACAAAAGGTGGCTAATAATGGGTTAACTACGAAGGCAAAATTAAAAAAATTTGATAATCTTTGGTTTCAGGTTGCTAACCCAGTGACAAGCACAGAGCAAGCACTATGTGTTTTATTTTTCATAATTTTTCTGTTTCTTCGCTCTGAGTTATCTAGACAGGTTTTGTTCATAGCCCTTTTAGTCTCAACATGGCATAACTTACATAATATTGTGGCGGATAATGTAGCAGTTCTGTTTAAAAATTAGTATTTGTCGTTTTACAACACTGAAAACAACAACTGTTTTTTTTAACTTTAATTTTGTGAAAAAAAAAATCTTGAAGAAGGGCTGTTGTATTGTCTGTCGGGGTCACCAGTTGTAGGTATTAAGTTGCGAGTTAGTTGGTTTAATTAATTATTATAATCGAGCGCATGCTACCGCAGACAGGAAACTCTTATTGATTAGATTAGTTAAGTGAAGTGGGATTAATTATATTGCTCTCAGCTGTTAGTAATTCCAGACTTCGATAAGTGCTGCCAAGCAGTGATGCTACCAAGATCGCTGTTCAACGTGTACATTTAAAACTAATTCTAACTAAAGGGACAATCAAAATAATTTCATAGGGAAATCATTGACTTCAGAAGATAAAGATTGCAATAGGCCTGCTGCCTTTTATGGCGATAAAAACAAATCAAATCTTAAAGCAAAAAAAAAAAAAACAAAGAAAGGAAACTTTAAGTTTAAATTTTAATTCTGTTATCAATTGCCATCTTTCTCAGATATGTATTCATAAAAAACTTGCATACAATTCTAAAAAGCAGCTACTTTATTATTTGTACTTTGCTCTTTTTTATATATATTTTTAAGTACGCATAACTTGCCATTTTTACGAGCACTTTACAAAGCACAAAATTTTTGCAAATGTGCATATTTTAAAAAAAATTATATGAAAAAGTGGCAACATGGAATTCAAGTGAATCTAAAATTTTGGCGACGCATAGGCCAAAAGTAAAATTTTCTACGTTAGCTGTTTGCATTTTAAGCGCTATTAACGATTCGAAACAGCAAAAGGAAGACAGAAGCATTTCATAGATACTTTTGCTTATATTTTACTGAAAAAAAATATATTGCAGACTTTATTGAATATTTTTTAGCGGCACTACAACTTACTGCTTCTACTTTTTTGTCTTTTATGTGAAATGCGAAACATTTTGTAGTACTTCTTTTTTTTGTGCGTGTGTAGCACATCAATTGCAAATTGTGCGCCTCATTCTGACGCAGAGATTTTTGTCTGCTGCGTGGATTTAAATTGTATAGAGTCTGGAATGAGCTTTGTTGTACTCGTAAATCGTAAATCAGCACAGATTACTGTTGCGCATTCGGAAGAAGAAAAAAAAACAAAGAAAAGATACATTTTGTATCTATTATGTACAAGTGTATGTATCTATAAATATTCTTGCATGTTATGCCTGATTTTCTATTTTGCTACTTCAAGTTTTTTTTTTTAAATTATTCTGTAATGTTGCAGATTTTATTTTATATTAAATTTGATTTAAAAGTTTTCTGTCTGCTGACAAAAATATATGCAGTAAAATTTGTTTAAATAAAAATTCTCTTAAATCGCACCTTGCTCGGTCATAGCGTCTGTAAGCAATCACTTGTAACCAGCTTTTTACAAGAAGCTTTCTTTTTTATTTTTTAGCTAGTTTTACATTTTCAGGGTGACGAGCAAAGCCAATTGTTCTTCATAAATATGCAAATTTTTTTTTTTTTTTGGTAGATACTTTACTTCAAAGGGTTGCCTGCCTGTGTGCGTACTTTGCCTTTGCCATTCTGCTTTTTCTTCTTCTTCTTCTTGTTTTTTTTACTAAAACGTCTTTTGCTTTTTATATGCCACTGATTTGCAATGAAAGTAGCAAATCTTATTATTCACTGCTGCCGCTGCTGCTTGCTCCCCTAAGCAAGTTTTCGATTTACTTCACCAAAAAAGATTACTTCAAAATTTCTTCGAGGGCTGCTGCTACCACTACTGCTGCTGTTATTCAATGATGTGCGCTATTTGTATATGCAATACATAAGTTTATGTTCTTTGGGCTATGAAATAATTTTATTGAACGAAAATTGCCTTTTAGCTTTAATGCGCAGCATACGCTCGAATTATTTGCAAACTTTGAAACCAGTTCTTCACTCCTGCAAAAAAAAAAAGTAGTGCAACATTTTATAAAGTTTCTTTACTCTATTCAAAAATTCAAAGCATTAACTTTTACTTCTTACACTGTTTTTAGCACTGAATAAGTACGAAGAACTATGTGCTGTGCTATATTCTGTTGCATACTTTGAGGGGTTACGGTTTACTGTTCGCTTAACTTTTGTAATGATTTCGATTAGTATTTTGCTGCGTTGCGTTGCGTTGTGTTGCTTGCTTTGCTTTGTTGTTGTTGTTTGTTAGTTGTTTACAATAAAAATTTTGTATGCAACAAGGATAATAGCGACTGTAAATATCAACAGGAGGGAGCATGAGAACGAACAAAGATTGTTGCTTGTTTATGCGGGCAAATGAACTTTAGCTACAAAAGCGAAAGCATGGAATGAGTTTAAAGCAATGCTGAAACTATAAAATGTACGTTAACTACAGTTAATGTGCGCGCATGGCACGTGTGCAATAGTACCCGCAGGATTTTTCGAGAAACATGGACGTAGTGTAGCAGTTAGTTGTATTCAAAAATCTTAAGATAAATTTATTTGCCGAAAAATTGTGTAAAACTATTGGAAATTGGGTTGAGCTTTTCAAAAGGAATACTTTGTACAAAATATTTAAATACGGTATCAATTTTAGTTGTAAAAAAGCATCAGGAATTTAACTTGTAAGACTCCATTCAGAGAACTCACTGAGACCTATTTAACACTTTCTTGAGCGTCACACCTAATCTTAGGGAATGGTTTGTGATAAAATTTGATTGTAGAAGTATGACGTATTTCTCTTCGCTTCTCTTAATTTAAATCTGCATTAATGAACTTTTTCTACGACTTACTCCCCTGGATCTAGTAGGGATAGAAATAGCCTCAATATATGCCTGTATTGTGTTCCCAAAACTGACTTCAAAATAAGCTGTATCGCTGTATATACAGATGGTCCAAAGCTTAACAACAAGGTGCGTACTTATCTACTCAGACAGTCAAGCAGCCCTTGTGGCACTGAACTCCTATCTGATAAAATCGAAAACTATTACTGAGTGCCGCAGATCCCTAAATAGGCACTGCAATACCCATCTCATCTGGGTCCCTGGATACAGTGACATAGAGGTCAATTGTAAAGTAGACAAACTTGCTAGACAGAGTACAACGGCCGATATACTTCCCGGAAAGGGCCGTGACATCATGCAAGCTGCTCATTAAGGACAAAACTATTAGATCCGCGAACAATTACTGGACCAGTGTCGAAACATGAAGACAATTTAATTATTAGTAAAGTACTGTACCTATCAAAGGTGTCTAAAATTAAAATTCGCAGCATCGTTGAAATGTGCGAGTGGCAGTAGTAAGTTTGTCCCTTTTCAATAAGGAAGAAGGAATCTATGTGGTATTACAATGGACCAAATTCTTGGTTTAAGTGGTCTCGGCTTCTCTTTACTTGTAGAAAAATTCGAATTTTTCAATTTTATCAGATGTTTACTCAAAACGCGCAAAAACTTGCTAGACAGGGTACAACGACCGACCCGGAAAGGGCCGTGACAACATGCAAGCTGCTCATTAAGGACAAAACTATTAGATCCGCAAACAATTACTGGACCAGTGGCGAAACATGCAGAATTTCTAGAAAGACCTGGTCAGGTATCAACCGTAAATGAAGCAAGAGCATTCTAAAAATGTATAGGACAAGCATCTCACTTCTGATAGTAGTGACCATAGGTCACTGTCTTATAGGCAGGCACGCCAGGCTGGGGACACTAGGTATCTGCAGAAGATGTAGCAATGACGAAGAGGAAAGCGTTGAGCATCTACTTTGCTGTTGCCCAGCTTTATGCAGAACTAGATTTTAATTATTAGTAAAGTACTGTACCTATCAGAGGTGTCTAAAATTAAAATTCGCAGCATCGTTGAAATGTGCGGGTGGCGGTAGTAAGTTTGTTCCTTTTCAATAAGGAAGAAGGATTCTATGTGGTATCACAATGGACCAAATTCTTCAACTGATATAATTGTCTCTTTACTTGAAGAAAAAAAAAATTTTTTTATTTTATATTTTTTTAAAAAAAAAAACTTTAAGGGAATATAAATTCACCATACGTGCATACTCAACAAAATTTGTTTACAAATTAAAAAAAAAAAAATAGATAAAACGTCAACCAATAAAATAACTTTCTTTTTCTAACAGCTGAATTTATATTTGTCGTTTTGATTTTGCATCTTTAAGCAAACTTTCGAAAAAAAACTGACGAAAAATTCAAAATATTTTTTCAATTTAATTATTTTGTAGAGTTATTAACTCTTAAATGCTTTAGTAACTGCAAAAATTTATTGAATACATTTTATTAATCCCTTTAGCTACGCCCATTTTGTTGAGCTCACTGCTTGTTCTAACATTGTTAGTTAGTAATGTTAGTTAGATATGCCTTAACGAGTTTCATGCAATGGTATGCGTGCAGGAGAGCAGAAAATACACAAATTTGATTCTTACATTATGCGAGCACATACGCAGCGTTGTATCAAGGTGAAGTACAATACATACTCGTACATAGTTATCATGTATGTCCATGCGATTGCACGTGCTGGTTTGCGGTTTGCTTTAACAAGGAGACGCACAAAGTTATGGACGGACGGACAAATAGTTAGACAGACTGACAGACAGACAAAGAGACAATCATTATTGTTGTATGCAAAGGACACGCTCCTCTTTGATCTGACTCAATGTGCTCTTTTGACTTTTTGACTGTACTCGTTTGCCGCCACACCACGCCGCGCCTAAGTTAAGAGTCATTCACTCGACACGCTTAATTGAGTTTAATTTGAATTTCTTTGTGCCGTTTTGCGGTTGTGTTTAGTTATTTTTGTTATGCTTTTGCTTTGTGTGTTTACTTACACATTGAATTAATATTACCTTGCTTGCCACCCTGCTTGCTTACCTTTTAGGTCTTTGTTTGGGGTTGTTATTTTCATTATATAACTTGTTTGCTCTACGCCCACTTTTTTTTTTTTTTTTCGTTTCTGTCTATGCTCATCTTTATTGCATTCTTGTGCTAATTAGCGCTTAAATAACTCTTAATTACCAATTTTTTTTCTTTTTGAGCTTTATAACTTTTAGATTGCCTTAAGATTGTTGCATAATAGATACTCGCGTAAATGTTATTATTTGTTTTTGTGAATTCATAGCATTATCTCGCTTTTTAGAGTTTTTATGGAGTTTCAGATAAAAGTAATTAAAGCTGCCCAAAATTTTTTATTTATTTTATCGTATAAAGTTTTTGTTATAAAAAAAAAAAAAAATACTTTAATTAATATTATTATTATTTAATTTTTTTTACATAAATATTAAATTTTAAACAATAATTTTTAGTTTTAAATTTAATATTTTAAAGTTGTTAAAATGCATAAATAAAATCATGAACAAAATAAAAAAAACTCACAGAGGAATTTCATTATTTTATTTTTTTTTTTTTTTTTTGCATAAAAATCACAAAAGTAGCTTTGCATACATAACTAATATAAAATTGTGTAAAAATATGCGTAAATTGTTTCGTTGATGAAAAATCAATGAAATTAAATTGAATATTTCTCATAAACGAGAAATTTCAGAGCCAATTTCAGTATTCAATAACAATAGAAAACAGCTACAATAACAACAAAAAAAAAAAAAGAAGACAAATACTGCAGCATTTGCTACAACATAAAATAAACACTTGTAACATTCGAAAGTAACTATTACATGAAAAAGTAACAAAGAAACACCCGCGATTTTGTCCACATGAAGTTTATGCAACAAATAAGTTAATTAAAAAAAAAATAAAATATAAAATATTATCCTTATTAAGCTAATTCAGTCAGCAAGCGAAAAGTCCTTGCCCAAGGATTAAGCATCTTTGAACCGGTTCTAGTCAAGACAGCGTTTCTGTGTGTTTCTTAGTATTTTGTTGATCAATTCTTTGTCTAAATTCATTTAAATAAATAAAATTGTAAAAATGTTTCTATGTCCGCTATGTATGTTGTAACCATTCAACCGTTGAGTTCCAAACCGGTTTCATTTGAAAAGCAGTGTTGCAAGTATAATTATAGACCACTAAAATAATGCATTTGACATTTTCGGTTCATTCATGAAGTCGATTTTCTAATTTTTGTATATAAAAATGTTTTTTTTTTATATTCGTCACACATAGTGTGAAAGGGTATATTCAGTATGTCAAAAAATTTTGTAACGCATTAAAGGAGACACCGTAGACCTCATAAAGTATATAGTCCTTAACAATTAAAGTCGTTAAAACCAAAGTGCCTGTCCCAGTTACAGGTTTAACCCCTTTACAAATTTTTGAGATATTGAGTTGAAATTCAAAACTTAAGCTTTTCGTCCTTAATAGTTAAGAGATTTGTTTCAAATACAATAAAAATCTTCTAGGACAGCCCCCGGCCCATGTTTATAGATGGACTCATGGTTAAGGTGGGCCCGTTATAGCATATAGCCCCCATACAAATCAGCCCCAATTTTGGAATTTTTATAAGAAAAATAATTTAATAATTTATATAATTTAAATCTGTAAAAAGACTTCTCATTCCAACACATGATTTAAAAGGGACCTAAATGGTTGAAGTGGATCCACTCTAGCATATAACCCTCATACAAATTTACCCCTAATTTTTTAGTTTTTATAAGAAAGAGTAATTTATGAAACGATTTGTGTCAAATATGGTAAAAATATTTCTTATATTAACCCATGTTTAAAAAATGATCCATAGCTGAGGTGGGATCACTATAACCTACAACTCAGTTTTTGAGTATTTGTATCAAAATTTGTATTTATGAAGCGATTTATTTCAAACAGTTCCAAAATACTTATTGTAGCAACATAAGATCATGTTAGGACACACGATTGAAGTAGGCTCATTGTAGTACATAACTCCTTTACAAACCGAACGCACATATTCATTCAAGAAAAGGTAGTCTAATCATCGTGTGACGGGTATATAAGCTTTGGTTCTACCGAATTTAACGTTTATCCCATTTTTATATTTCAATTTATACTAGTCCCAACATACTGTGGTTGCAATGCAATCAAAAAAAAGAAGACTGGTATTTTTTAGTATGTTATCATACTAGCCCCAACATATTTTGGTTGCGCTGCATTAGAAAAAAAGTTTAAAAATGACCTCGAAAAGAACTACAGTTGCATAACAAAAAAAACTGATGCGATACACCCATACATGTCTGGTATCCGCTAGTACAATATAAAATTTGTTTTTATTAAAATAAATTATCGTGGTCTTCCAAGAAAATATAGGCATTTAATTTAATTTTAATTTAAAAAAAAAAAATACCGACTAATTTCATGGCCAGTTTTTGAATATACAAATATCAACTTCAAAGCTATAAATTACTCTAAGCCTTGTTGTAATAGAATCATATTCGGTTAAATGGTTTTTAATGTTGAATTGCATTCACTAGAAGAGCTTTTGTTTAATTAGAATTGCCTCCACACATTCAGTTAGGACAAAATTTTTTTTTTTTTTTACTTGTATGCAGTGTATAAACACAAATGAAAATAAAGAAAAGAAGAAGAAGTCAAAGGCAGCTCCTAGAGTTATGCAATGAAATACCACATCAAACATTGTCTTGGTTTTGCTGAGTAGTTAGTTGCCTATGTAAATGTGTGTGTATTTGTGTGTGTTTGTGTGTACATATTTGTATTAATATTGTGGACCATGTTTTTTTTTTCTTCTTTTTTTATGTTGTTCGCTTTAAGGCAAATGCTTTTTTTTTTTTTTTTTGTTTAGTTTTCAATCGAACTTCAAAAACGTCGCACATTTCAATTTCTGCTTAGTTTTTTTTTTTTTTTTTTTTTTTTTAGCTCAAACTCTTTCGCATAAGAATAGCTTTAGCATTCTTTCTTACTCTTCTCTCTTTAAGTATTTCTTTAAGAACATTTTCTATTTGCACGATTTTAAAATTTAATTATCACCATTTTCAATAAACTTTTACTTCGTCTTCTTCTTCTTGTTACTTTTTCTTCTATTTTCTCATTCCATTCCATTGCGATTTTATTATTCAATTGTTTATTTTGTTCTCATTTTATCTGCATTATTTGAATAACAACTTTCAGTTCTCCTTTTTTAACTCTTCTTTGCTTCTTGTCGCTTACTTGCACAAATACAAATTGAAGTCCTTTTAATACATCACTCTAAGCTGTCTTGGCGTTTGTATAGATACTTTAACTTATTCATTCAAATTCAGCAAATTTGATATTTATATTGTTTACATTACACCAGACTTTAATTAATTGTATTGAAAAGTTTTACTACATCGAAATTTCGGTCGTCTCGTCAACATCATCGTTGCTTTGCTTGCTTGCATTTATCTTGCTTAATTATTTTATTATTATTTTGCAAATATTTAGTATTGAACTTTCTAATTGTTTCAAATGACAATCAGAATGCGAAGGATATTGATATGCTGCATATCTGCTTATATTTGTGTATGTAGTAAAGTTTTGATCGAGTTGCTGCAGACATCATTTGTTGTGGTTTTGCATTTGCCATAAATTGTTTTTATTTGAATAACTTTGATTTTGATTGTTAGTGTTAATTGATTGCATTTAGTTGATGACTAATTGATTAGTTTATAGCAATTTATAAAAAAAAAAAAAAACAAAATATATAAAAAACAAGAAAAAGTTAACTTCGGTTGGACCGAAGCTTATATACCTGTTACACATCATTTGACGTTGATAGACCTTCGTGTGCCGCATTTGTATTAAATTTTATTTCAAAATACTAAATAAATTAAATAAACTCTTAAAAATTTAGGAATTCGCGGTCCGATTTGCACCAATTTTAAACTGAAGCTTTGGCAGGGTATAAGAAACATTTTAACCATATTTGAAGCCATTCGCTTTATAAATACTTTTTTCTATAAGAACTTGAAAATGTTGTTTTGTATGGGAGCTATACCTAAAAGTGGGCGTGGCACATTGATTTTAACATAGAAACTACACAGGACCTAGAAAAGCTTAAGTTTAAAATTTCAGCTCAATATCTCAAACTGAGCGAATAAACCGCGCAGCAACACACGACAGACGGACAGACGGACGCGGACGGACGGACGACGGCGCAGACGGACATGGCTAATCGATCGTCTCTCGAGGTGATCAGAATATATATACTTTATAGGGTCTAAGATGCCCTTTAATGCGTTACAAACATTCCGACAAACTGAATATACCGTTTCACTGTGTAACAGGTATAATAAAAGTATAGTTTTTAAAGCAATTTATAGTTGTTTTGGAATTTAGTTAATTTTAAGAAAATTGCTTTAAATGTTTAAAATTTCAACATGTTCAATTTATCTATAAATGTTTTTAGAATGGTCTTGCACTCGAAGCCAAAGTGAGCGCCCCTTGTGCAAGTAAATTTGTGCAACTCTGTGCAACTTGCTGCAAACAGCTGTTCGTGACTTTGCTTTATTTGTTTTTAAAATAAAGTTCAATGTTTTTGTGAAAATATGCCACAAGAAAGCATAAAGAAAACATGAATAAATTTTAAAATAAAAGAAACTATGTGCGAAATAGAATTTATTAAGATAAGAGTATATGAACTTTATTGATTCCACTGTTTTTTCTCACTTTCAAAGAAAACCTGTTTACTAATTTATTTTTCATAGAAGTCAGCTGAGCGACTGCCGCGTTGCCAACCAAGTTATATGTAATTTGCTGAAATTCGTACTGCCACTTGCTCTGCTTTCGTATTCATTTTGCAGCCCTAGCATTACACCAATGCAATGAAATTTTTTAGTCAGGGCCATGAGTAGTGCAAAGTAGATTAACATTTTTGTATGAAATTGATTGCTGTGCAAAATTAGTTTTGCATTTTACTCCGTTACTAGAGTTGCAAGACCACTCTTAATACTCTTAATAATTTTTATTTTCATTATGCTTCACTAATTTTTTTTTCCAAATGTTTTTGCTGTGACGTTTTTCTCACAGAAATTAAATTGCACATTTAAGCAAGCAAAAGTCTCAAGCAGCTGATTGTGCAGAGTTGCTAAATCTTATTTCTCACAAGTCTTATGTTACTGCAATGTTGCAATTTTGCAATTTCTTATGAACATGTTAAACCCTGCACCACATACAATTGCATTGTTGATCAACACCTAAAATTGTTGTTGCTACAACTACACTTTTCTTCAAAAAAAAAAAAAAAAAAAAGAAAGAACGCTGAAGTCGAGTATGCTTGTCTCCAAGAAACCCTGTATATTTATATAGGGGCCTTACCCATGCTGCGATAATTCCTTTGGACTATTGTAGGAAAAATCCATACTTAATTTAGAGTTCAAAGATTACATAACACAGAAGTATTCAAGAAAAAGCAAAAGTATTTGGGTTAGGTTTATATGGGGTGGTACTCCTTATAGTGAGACTAGTGAGTCTACGTTTCGAATATGGTGGCCCTATTCCTTATAGTCTCTGAGATAATATACTTTATATATATTTCATATTTATGCAGCACACAACAGAAGGGGTCCCTTAGCTTAGTAAAAAAAATAGTTCCATACAATTTTCAGAAGGTTCCAAAACGATTTTATTTCGGGAATTTAAATACAAAACGAGAAGAACGGTTTTGTGCATACTGTTCCCATCCATACGTGGTTATTCAATCCAGTCCTATAGGAAAATAGTTTTTTTTTTAAGTTTTTTTTTTTTTTTCAAAGTCCAAATTTTGAGATTGAGACGTAATTACCGATGTTTTTGACTCATGTTTTAATAGGTTACGAAGTAACTGTTATCAAAATATCAGCTAAACTGTTATATGCGTTTATTTTCATATAGACAGACATACGTCAGGTTGGACAGACACACATGACATAGCTATATGGACACGTCTTTCAATACTGAACAGTGTTGAACAGTGTTAAATAGAGTCTATCGTGCCTCCTTCTTCTACAATCTCAAATGGTATATTAATTTTTTTTTAATATATGTATTTGGCGGAGAAGGCATTCTTGATTAAATATACAAACTTTGAAAGCTAAAAATCGATTTAACTATGATCTTCCATACATCATTCTGTCTGTCCGTCTGCAGTATAAAAGCGATTATTTCGGGGATCATAAGTTTTTTAATTTACGAACATTAAATTTGTTACATCTTATTAAGCCATTTTAAACTGTAAAAATTAATAATTTACATAAAATGATTAAGTGTGATACTCTACTCTCAAGTACTTAAGATAAATTACAAGTTAAGTCCTACCTGAAAATTTTATACCTGACTTATTATTATTGTTACTGTTTATTTATTTATTATTTTTTTAAATAAAGTTTAAGCATAAAGTTTTTTTTTTCAATTTGGTTTGATTAACAACATACAAAGCGGCAGTAAAGAAGGCATAAATTTCTTTTTTTTATTCATTCCAAACGCAGCATTTTAATTATATTTTTAATTATTGCGCCGACAAACTCAAATTGCTTTGCAATTACGTCTCAAAAAAAAAAAATTAAAAAAAGTAGCTCCAAAGTTTTTTTTTTTTTTTTTTTTTTTTAAATTCTCCGTTTTTTATGCGCTGCTTCGACAAGAAATTAAAGTAGACATTTGCATAAAGAATAAAAAAAAATAAAAAAAAAGACAAGACAGCAAAAGTAAAGCCAACCAAAAAACAAACAACACAAATACTTTGCCATACTTTTTTCATTAATTGTGTAAAAAAAAAAAAAAATAGAAAACTGAGCGGCGCGGTAATCAAAGCAAAAATTACCTAATTAACATAATCCACAGTGACCAAAAAAATACAAAAAAAAAAAAATAAATAAAGAAAATAAAGCAAAATATGCGCCATTGCGAAATTTAAGCTTAATGACAGCGTTGTATTGTGTCCTGTCGCTGCTGCTGTGTATTGTCCTGCTGCATGCCGCCTGCCTTTCTGTCTGCCTGTCACTCTTGATTAGTGCGATGCGTTTTACACGCGCACTGTTGTCTACTCTAGCTTCATTTTTTTTTTCTTTTTTTTTCATTTTATTTCGTTTTCTTTTTTTTTTTTGAGCGCGTACTACGCTGCGTATACTTACTTTGTCGTCTGCTCCGGCGAAAGTTGATAGGGAGCTAAAATTTCCCGCTGCAAACTTAACTTAATCCGCTGTGATAAGTTGTACTCTCAACGTCGTTCGCAAAAAAAAACTGTCAGTGGTATATCCTGTTTTGGTTGCTGTGATTAATATTCAGACGCTTAAATTTCACTGTCTTTGGGTTTTAAGTTTCTTTGTAAAGGTTTTTCTTTCTTTTTTTTTTTATTTAAAATTTTCACTTCATATTACGGGATTTTAGTATATTTTTTTTTCTTATAGTTTCACAATTTATTTTTTTTCACTTTATACACTTTTTAAGTATTTCAAATTTTACAACACGTAAAACTATATTTTCCTTCTTTTTCAGTTTCATAGACAAGTTTTTCCTTTAAAGAAAATTTTAGTTATTTAATTTTTTTCTTTTTACAAAAATTCCCAAACTGTTTTAAAAGTCGCTTCAAGTGTCGCACAGCTCAATCAAATGCTGCTGGCCTGGCCAATGAGTAAACCATTAAAGCTTGCCGCAAAGCAATACATCGTAAACCAAACTACACCTAAACGTGCCACAGCAGTAACGCAGCATGCTATATAGTACTTTTCAGTAACACACACACATACATACACGCACACATACATATGCACAAAAGTTACAAAATAAAAGCCAACTCACGTATTTATGTGCACAGTAGGTGCCAGTAGAAAAAGTATTCTACATATGCATAAAGCCAGTCGAAAAAAAAAAACGTTTGTAAGTGTATTTGTGTGTGTGTGTGTGTGTGGTTTGTTTGCTCTTCGAGCGCTGCTAAACGGAAATGAACGCGTAAATGTTTGTGAGTCTGTGTGTGTGTGTTTCTGTGTTTGAACTAGCAAAAAAAACAACAGCAACTATCCGTGCTTCCTTTTACGTGTTTTACTACAAGGTTGCGTCTTTTTGTTTTTTTTTTTTTTTTTTTTTGCTCTTAACTTGATTCACGCATTCAAACAAGGTCTTAGATTAAAGTTAGGCAATGTCTATTATAATTTTGTATATATATTTTTTTTAGATAAGATTTCATGTTAATGTGAACGGCAGACAAGGCAAATTTATTGTCTTTAAACTAACTTAATAAGTCTGGCTTGAAATGCCCATAAACATTAAAGCAGACACAACGCAGAATGGCAGTCGACACAACTAATATAGCGAGCAAAAAACGATTTTTACTACGTTTATACGCAGAAATCGTGATATTTGCAAAGCACAATTTTTTGTATTTTTCTATTTATTTTAATTTTAAAAATTAAATGACGCTCTTAAACTTTTAAAAAAGTCTTTAAAAAGTCGAAAAGACTAATACAACAAGTATTCTCCGAGCGGAATAAAATTTAAACAATTTAGTCATTTTTTTTCATTCAAGATTAAAAATAGAAAAAATTATTGGCACTATGGCTGCTGGCTGAGTAAAAGCTGAAAGCGAAGCGATAAGCCATGCGATAGCAAAGAGTTGTATTTCGCTACACAAAACTGCTTAAAATTTTCTGTGTGAAAGCTCTAAAGATACAATCCTGTGCTATCGCATGGCGGTGTTGCCATATTCCTCTATCTATTTGTTGCTCGATCACACATAACATAGAATTTCCTTAAGTATTGCAACAGAATAGAATTCGGACATAGTTTCAGGACACCCAAAAGTAGTTTCTCAATAATAAATTCGATTAATTTAGGTTTAAATAAGAAAAACCGGAACATTTTCGTTTATTCCAGTAAAAATGATTTCGCTCATGTTTTAAAAAAGCAATAATGGCATTTTTTATGGAAGTGTGTTCATTAATATTAAATCAAATATGTTTTAGATGCTTTTTACTTCTTTTTATTTAAAACCAGTGGATACCTGGCGTGTGATACTACGTTCTACGGGCGTTTCGGCTCCTCTTTCGGCTGTTTTCTGTTTCGCTTTTGCTGATTTTTGTACAAATGCATTTCTTTCGATTGCATTTTCGTACTGTTATTTTTTTTTTTTTTTTTTTGCTACCAAAAATGTTGGGGCTAATATGAAAACATGCTAAAAAATACCAGTTAAAAATTAAAACATGAAAATGCACAATCATTTTTGTTTGTAAAAACTATGAAAATGAACTTCATGAACGATTCGAATGTGCCTAATGCATTGTTTTAGTGGTTTTAAAAATATATTTGTATTGTTGCCTTTCAAATGAAACCGGTTTGGGAATCATCGGTTGAATGGTTTCGACGTCCATAGCGGACATAGACACATTTTTTATTGTTTATAAAATTTAAGCAATAATAACGACTTAATCGATTTAACCACATCGAACTTCAAGCTATTCGTAAGTGTGTTGCCAAATTAAATCAATTCACAAGAAATGTAACGATTTGAAATCAAGATTTTCAACATATCAGTTAATATTTTGATAATAAAAAATGTTTGAAAACATAATAAAAAAAAAAATTTAAAAAATTCAAGAAAAAAATTAAGCACTTCAATTTAATACATATGCGTATCTGAAGTTCAAAAAATTTATTGCAATTTTTGACACAGACCTTTCATGTAACTACACACTTACACACACACACACAAACACATATGCAGAGGCACACACAGAAGTTTTATGCATACGTTAAACGGAAGTGTAACAAAGCGGAAAACGGAAATGAGCAAAATGCGTTTGAAAAATGCGTTTCTTTTTTTTTTTTTTTTTTTTTTGTGGTATGCACTACACAAATATTTTTGTAATCCAAAATGGAAATGTTGCTGCGCACCTTGGCGTATATTTAGGCAAACAAAAAAATAGATCTTCTATTTTTTTTTTTTTTAAGTGAAGTGAGTGGCTGTAGGTAAGCGAAAAAACAAGTAACTTGCTATAAAATTAAATGTCAACTTTGACGCCTTACTGTCTGTCACGCTGACATTTACTGATTCGCATACAACGACATTCGTAAAAAGAAGAAAAAAACAAGAACAACAACATACGCCGCAGTAAGCAGTACACTGAGCAGAAAACAGCTGGGAATTCTTATATTAATTTAATTAGTTATTTTGATTTTTATTTATTTTTTTTTTTTATTAAAGTTAAATAATTTCACTGAAATTTTTAAATTGAATTTTCATTTCACTCAATTATTACCGGTTTTTTTTTTTTTATTATTTTTATTTTTTTTACTTTTTACTTTTACAAAACAAATTCAACGTTAAAATCGCGCGTAATGCACTAACTTTTGCTGTCCTTGTTGTCCTGCATTAACGAAATTCAGCACTAGACTGAGCGAAATACTTGGCCAGGACATGTTTAAATAAGCTGTTTGGATTTCAGTTCAATTTATTTTTTTTTTTTTCAATTCAGTTCGGTTCAATTCGCTTTGCTCTTCAAATTGCATTCCTTTGGTGTTCGTAGTTAGTATCCTCGCAGCACATGCGCACAACAACTTTCGGAGTAATTGTAAAAATGAGAGAGAGATGCTCTTTTATCCGTTAACGGATAAAATTCAATTTCGAGTTCTTCAGTATTTTATGCGCTCGTTAGTTGGATTCGTTGTTATTATTGTCCTTTAGCATTATTGCTGTCGTTGTCATCACCTGTTAGCATTGAGTCCTTGAAAGTGTTTACGCAAGTGTGCGTATAAATATGAATGGATTACAAAGCAAAGCAAAGAAGCGAAAGGCAAACCAAGCCAAGCCAGTGCAGCAGTCGACAGCAGTCGAAAGCATTTGTGTTGTGTTGACAAACCAAGCCGAATTGGGCTGACTCAATGGTTGCGTGCGTTTTTGCCAGGAACGAGCAAGGTGTGCAAGGTTATTTGTATTACTGCTATGCCAAGCTCTGGTTTTATGCTCCATATGCGTTTGGCTTGCTGCGTGAATATGACATTTTCTTAGCGTTAATATCTCTGAATTTCCTGCTTTTTTTTTTTTTTTTTTTGTTCTTGTGGGTGGTTCGGTTCGGTTCGTTGGGGTATTATTCTTGGCGTGTTGATTTTGTACATTTCGAAAAGTGCATTTGTGTGTTTATTGTTCAAATACTTATTGCAATAATTCAGGAATAAGCTGCTGTGCGTACATAAATATTTACTTTTCATTGTTTCAAGAAATATTTTACACATAAATGTTTGTGTTTGAGTTTTGGAAAAATTTTAATGAAGCTTGAATTTTTTTCAAATCGTTGAATTTATTTTTTTGGTGATTTGTGAGTTAAAGATTTACATTTATTTTAAGTAAAATTAAAAAAAATACAAATATTTTCAGGCATTGGCACTTGTATATATTTCAAGTTTCATCCAAAAATATTTTGTAATACCTCAAGTTGAAGTTAAAAATTATTAACTTTGAAGTTGTGTTCTTATTAAAATGCATATTAAATTTCATAGAAAATAAATAAATAATTAAGTAAAACAAGGAAAAACATTAAGTTCGGCAGAACCGAAGCTCAAATACCCACCACACGAAATTTTAATTAGTTCTTGTATGATCATCAGTGACGTAGATTTCTTTCCGCTAAGAGGTTGGGTTGGGACATCTCAAATATATAAAAAAAGTGGATAATAAGTTTGTATAGGGTCTGTATGTTATAGCGACCCGATCCTTGTCAAATCAGTAGTACATTCATAGGATGACAGTAGGAGTGATTTTACCCAGATTAAAGGTAATATCTTCATAAATAAGAGCTATTTTCTTACAAAAACACAAAATGGGCGGTATATTTGTATGGGGACTATACCTATAAATGGGCGTGGCATCTTGCCACTGATACTGGATGACATAGGAAGTGTTTTTAATCAATTCGTAATAAAAACATTCTATAAATAATAACTTTTTTTTAAAAAAAAATCGAAAAAAAGTGGTAAGTTTGTATGGGGGCTATACCTAAAAATGGGCGTGGCACCTTGGTTTTAACCTGCAAAGTAGTTGTTCCCGAGAAACCCTTAAGTTTCAAATTTCAGCTCAATATCTTAATATCTTCACCGAAAAAATGCGTAGAAATAAACAGACAGACACACGGACAGAGGGACATGGCAAGATCGATTCGTCTCGTCGAGCTAATCAATAATATATATATATGCTTTATTAGGTCTCCAATGCCTCCTTTAACGCGTTACAAACTTTCCGACAAACTGATAATACCCCTTCACACTATGTGCGGCGGGTATAAAAAGAAATAATAATAATTTGGGAAAAGTCCGTTTTCTTTTAAATTAGAAAGAAAAAAAATTAGCATAAAAAAGAACTGTGTACTATCAGGTTCAATTACTAAAAAGTCGTTTTCTAAACTCTTTTTTTTTTTCATTGACTTCGTTTCAAAGACATTGACCTAAATTTCAAAATTTAACCTTTTATCAGGCTTAAGAAATTCTATTGTTAAAACCGAACCATTTTTGGGCATTGCTTCCATTCAAATCTTGCTCCCATTTTCGAGTTTTTGTATGAAAATAGCTATAATTACACTATGGAACAAATTCAGGCTAGCAAAAGTTAGGTCCATTTTGGGACTGGCGGGTGAAAATATGGGCCAAATTAGAAGACCGTTTCGCTCGGTTTGTTTATATTAGTTCGAAAATCGGCATTTGATTGCAAACTTCGTAGGTCAATTAAAAAAAAATTCGAAGTAATATAAACAAACCGAGCGAAACGGTCTTCTAATTTGGCCCATATTTTCACCCGCCAGTCCATATTTAAACTACGTTTCCATTATTTTTTTTTTTTTTTTTTAAAAACAATATTGTTGTACATATATTTTTAGGTTAAAATTGAATACATTTGTTTCTTATATGAACCCTAAAGCTGGATTGTAACGGATCTTGGACCCGAACTCATCCTCCTTGCGAAATACTATCATATGCCACTGCTGATCATATGAGCTATTTAAATCCAAATACCAAAATAATAGTATACAAAGTTTGTACAATAACAGATATACCAAAAAGTGGTTCTGGAACCAATCCAATTACAGCTGAAGTTCTACCATTTACAAATTAATTACAACAAAAGTTTTATACTTCTTTTTATTTAATGGCCATTGGCTAAAAGCCAGTTCTAGTTGAAACATAATTAATCATCATATTTGTTAGTCATTTTGTTTATTTGTTGACTCTATTTTTGTTAGTTACTAAATATAATTTAAATTAGTTTCCTTCTTGCTACAATAAAATACAAAACAATTTTGTGCCCATTAAATTATGCATTTTCAAATCAATTAAATTTTAAACTAGAACACATCCAAAGCGCAAATTAATTTTCAACTAATTAAAATTCAAATACATACAATAATATTCGAATATTTATTTGATTATAAATAAAACAGTTTCAATTTAAAACGAGTTAATAAAATGCAAAATATTTTGCAAATTTTTGCCACACCCAAAAATATAAAATAACAAATAACAAATCGAATTGAAATCAATTGTTTAACTGACAATTATTGCATTATCATCATCATCAACAACATCGAAATAACAAAAAGATTATTGCAATAAAAAATGTGTGTGCAACATAAAATATTGTAACACTACACGAACTAATAAATAATTCATGCTTGATAAATTAAACAATATATTAAGAAAACATTAGTCAGACAATAACGACAACATTGTACATACTTGTATGTCAGACATGACAGACAGACAGACAACTAGCAATGACAGTCGTAGTAGTAAAGCAATAAGAATAACAACGACGACGACTGTCAAATGCTTTCGAGCAAATGCTGCAAGGCTACCACATGCAACTGTGAAGTGTCTACAAATGTTGCACCATAGAAGATAGTTACACCTACTACCTACTTTTGTGTAAATATTATATATATATGTATTCTGAAACATATTCATATAGGTGCATGGATGTATCTGTTTATCTGTTTGTGTTTGTTTGTTTCTATATATGTATCTGTGCTGCAATACAGGAAACGGAAGTGTTGCGCAATGTGCGCTAAGCAAATGTTTGCTTAAAGCTTATTCACTGGAATACACATACATACTCGTACATGCGCATGCATAAGTATAGTACAACAGCTTATTCTAATGCAAATTTCATAAAGTCGGCGACTTAATATAAACTTGGAATATATGAAATATGCAATATTTAGTATATACAATGCCCGAATGTGTCGCAAAACAACAAAAAGCAACAAAAGCAAAAGTTATATGTTTTGCATGAGTTATGAAAAGTTAAAGAAGTCACAGTTTTAGTGCATTGTCAGTCAAAGTTCATAGTTCAAAGTCAAGTTGTATAGAAATGTAAACTTAAAAGAGACAATTGAAATAAGAAAGAGACTCATTGAACCGATGTTTTAATACTCTTTATTAGGGCGGGTCGTTAAAAATTTTTTTCAATTTAGGACGCTAATAGGGCTCAAAAGGTTCACATATCCAGAATGTGGGTTCACAAACCGATTGCTCTACGACGATCCCTCGTCTGCGCATTGACGATGAAAATCGAAAATTGTATGTAAATTTTCAATTTTCATCGTGAATGCGCAGACGGAAGGGATCGTCGTAAGCAAGCGAACCCCATTCTCGTATGTGAACGCTTCTTTTATTAGCGTCCCGCCTAAGCGCCCCGCCCTAGTGCCGAAAAGGGCGGGTCGTTAAATACTTTGATTTGGGCTAATAGGGCTCAATGGGTTCACATATCCAGAATTTGTGTCACAAACCGATTGCTGGACGTGCCTTTTTCTGCGCATTCACGATGAAAATTGAAAATTTACATACAATTTTCGATTTTCATCGTCAATGGCAGACGGAAGGATCGTCTACAGCAATCGGTTTGAGTACACAAAGTCTGGATATGTGAACCAGTTTTGAGCCTTATTAGCGTCAAATTCGAAAAAAATTTTAACGACCCGCCCTACTCTTTATGTATATAAATAAACATATGAAAGCGAGCAGATTTAAACCCAACACATCACTTTACAGGGCCGTTGCGGTAAATCCTGATGGATTCCAAGTTTCAATACTCATCACATGAAATTTTTGTGAGGTGACTTTGCATAGGGACTACCATGCGTATATGTTTTTGAGACCTAATTTTTATTTAATGTTTTTAGATAGATTACAAAGCCATACTTAAACCTATGTGGACGTATGGCATAGCACTCTGGGGCACTGCAAAGAGAAGCAACAGGGAAAGAATCCAAGTCTTCCAAAACAAGGTTCTGCGCATTATTTCTGAGGCGCACCCATATCATACCAATGCAGAAATCCACCAGGAACTAGAAGTCCCTTGCATAAGCCAGGAGGTGGCTAGGCCCACTAAGGCATATCTTGATAGGCTGGAAAACTATGTCAACCCTCTGGCCATAAACCTGCTGGATAACAGTACAACGACTCGGCGACTGAAGAGGTTACACCCCTGGATTTGCCTCACACATAAACTTTTAAAGCCTCCTCCCTCCTCCACCACCCCCACCCTTTTTAAACCCCAATTACAACTCCCAAGTCATGGAATACGATATATTATATAGAAAGTCAATGTTATGCATTATAATTCGCTGATAGTCCCCTTAGGGACTGATTGCAAATAAAGATTTCAGCATTAAAAAAAAAAAATAAAAAATTTAGTTAGATACTGGTGTCTGAGGCGAAACCCATATTCTCCATAACTGCCGCTTTGCTACCACTAAAATATCTCGTTATTACATGATAGACTCTGTAGAATCACAGCCAAACAGTACAGTTAAGGAAGGACCATAGTTTGGAGGGACATAAGAGGATTAGATCGTTCAGCGATTCTAACTGCCTTGTCTACCTGATCCAAGTGCAAAAAACACACAGACGAAGTGTTCTAAAGTTTCTGAAGTGTACTCACTTCACGTCACAAGTTTTATGGGATATATAGAAAGGGAAACGTAGTTTGGCCGCGTTTTCCCCAATGGGTCAATGCCCCTTCATGATGGCTGTTAGTCTGGCAAGGTCTTAGGTCCTAAATAATAACCATTTTTTTTACGTTATATAGTGACCCGATCCTTACCAAAGCTCTTGTGTAGACATGTGTTGGCATAAGAAGTGCGGCGGTAGGTTTGACGTGGCATCTGGGTTCTAACATTTGATGACATTCAATGTATTTTTACCCAATTTGGATTGAATATATTCATGTATTCGAGTATGCTCGACTGCAAGACACCCTGTACCCAATCTATATGTGCCTTTAGGTAGGTTCTATTTGAATACCATACCTCATTGAATTGGATTTTCATAGAAAAACTTAAAAAATCGGGTATATCTTTGAATGGGGTTATACCTAAAATTTTGTTGGGCCTACCCATATTGGTCTATTTCATTGGGACTATCATAGACATAATTTATACTAAATTTATACTATATTTAAATTTTCTAGATTAAAAAACAATGACGTTTTTATGTAAAAACCCAATATTTTAGGGTAAATTTGTATGGGGGCTATACCTAAAATTTTGTTGGTCCTTCCCATGTTGGGATATTTTATTGGGACTATCATAGACATATTTTATACTAAATTTGAACTTCCTAGAATAAAAAACAATGACGTTTTTATGCAAAAACCCACAATTTAGAGGTACATTTGTATGGGGGGTACTCCTTAAAATGGGTCTAGAGAAAAACCGTCTGGAAGTGAATACTTGACGGCCTAGGAGAGTCTAAGTTTCAATTTTGAAAGCTCTACCTCTTATAGTCTCCGAAATAATCGTTTTCATACGGCAGACAGCATGACAGACGGACAGACGGACATAGCTAGTTCGACTCCCCTTCCAAGGCTGATCAAGAATATATATACTTTATAGGGTCTATCTTGCCTCCTTCTGTCTGGTGTATACATTCGCACAAACTTAATATACCCTTTTACCCTTTGGGTACAGGGTATAAAAATTATAAAAAAAGTCTTTGAGTTAGCCTGGCATTCTAATTTTAACATACAAACTACCTAGAACCGAGAAAAGCTCAAGATTCGAATTTCTACTCTTTATCTTTATAACTGAGCGAATAAATCACCTCGCAACACACAGACGGACATGGTTTTATAGGTTCTAAGATGTCTCCTTAAATGCGTTACAAAAACAAAGTGATAAAATACTCCATGTAAAAACCCAAATACTAAAACATGTATTGTCTTCAAGTTTACAGTTGTGTTTTTTTTGCAGCTGAACTATTCTATTATCTTCTTAGATCTTTTCCTGATGTCAAACAATTCAATCCTCCAGTATCATTAGAAAGCAATCTAGCTAATAATGTATTATTTTAAAAACTGGGTGCGCTATATAATGTGAAAAACCTATTTTTCTTTAGCCACATCAATAAAGAAATCAAATTAGCTTGAAAAATGATGCTAAAGGAACATAAGAACCCTCAAACCTTTTAGTTATTTTATGCGCCATTAAAAGACGTTAAGATAATTATAGAAATAAGAATAGTTTTGGTTACAGGTAATAAAAGTGCTAATTTGGTACTTTCAACATTTATTATATACACCAAACTATTCACATTCTAAACGAAGGGTCTAAAATAAAATAAAGGAGTTTGAGATCGCAAATACTGAAGTGTCGTCATTGCTTGAATTTGTGTAATAATTAGTGGTGAAGAGCGTTCGTTACAAACGCATTTTGAAGGTAAATAGTCGAGAGTTATTTGAAGTTGTATCTTCACCTTCCTGCATGTCTGTCTGTCTGTCTCTGTATGGGTGCTTACATAACGATGCGTATTACTTCAGCTTAATTGCTGCCAAAAAACGGCAACCACAATAACCGAAGCACGAAGCATGCGGCTTTATCTAAACAACAAAAGGTCGTTGCACACAGAATGTATCTATTGTGTACAATAGTATTTAAGTATATGTATAATATTTGTGTTTATGTATGTGTGTGTGAGAGCATTGAAGCAGCAGACAACACAAATTACGTTGCATGTTAAATAAACGATGTTGTCTACGATGACGACGAAGGTCATGAGCAGCAGCAGCAACATGTCATATACTCACAAAAGTCATTAAATGCGCCCAAAGCTAAAACGTAGCGACATCGACGAAACATAGTTTAGACAAAAGCTTACAATGTGGCTAACATCTATGAGATACATTCACACACACACAGATACATGCATATAGTGTTCATATTTAACAAGAAAAATAAGCAGACATGCAGGTAGATAGACTCTCTAGAAGAGTAGGTAGGTATGTCTTAGAAATTTATACTTACAGCTCTAAACGAGACATTCAGTAATAGGAAGAATCATAGACGATGTGTTTTCTTATTGCTGCTGCACGTTGCTTGCTGCATGTTGTTAGCTGACACAGAAAATTACATTTTAATGATGGAAAATGTCACAGTACACAACAACAAAGACACAAACAATACGACGCGGTAAATAGTTAAACTCCAACGCCATTCTTGCTTGTTGCTGTTGTTGTTGTCCTCAAAAGCTAAACTAGCAGTTTGGCCTTAGACAGGGTCAACATGCCGCAGTCTGTATTGTTGCTTTTAATGCAAGCTGCCAAAATGAAGTTGTCATGCCTTTTTGTATTGCAAATTGCATATTTTCAAGTGCGCTTCACATATACTATACGAGTATGTATGTGTATGTATGCATTACAAATACCTGAGCTCGTTATAATAGCAACTGAAGTGCGCTTCCATGCCAAAAATACGTTTTGTTTTTTTTTTTTTTTCAGTAACAAATTCAAAAGCAATCCTCTGACTGTAGCCTATCCTCAGGCAGCAACATAATTTGGACATTGTGCATTTTGGTTAACTAAGTGCGTCGTTTGTTCGTGGGGTGTTTTAACGATGTTTTTTAATGAAATACATATATTAATTTAATAAAAAGAAATATTGTTGATAAACTTCATACCAAGTGGTCTGTATACTATTTTTCAGCAAGTGTCCGGCTGTGTGAAAATGTTGACGATACAAAATGCAACAAATTTGTGTAGAAAACCCATTTCGACTTCAGGTTCTAAAAGTACTGTCCGAAAGCTTGTCGAAACAAGCCAAACTCCAATTGGGTTTCTTTCTTTAACTCAAGAACCGATGGAAATTTTTCTTTGCTGTCTAAATTTTTTTTAAAAGAAAACAAAATAAATGTTGAACCAAGTAATATGAAAAAACTGCATCTGTTACCTCAAAATCGAAAAAAAAAAAATATTGGGGAAGTCATTGTATTTAAATTCAGTTTTTACTTAAGTTTTTTTAGTTTTCCCATAAAGTACATATTTTTTTGCCATAGGAACTCGATTATCATATTTAAAAAAGTATGATATAAGGTTTGTATCGTCCGCCATTTTGAATTTTTAGAATTTTATGTCAGATTCACAGTTTGCGATCAAAAAAAAAAAATCCTAAGTAACAAATTTCGAGCCAATATGTTTATATTTTAAGTTTTGACAAGTTTTGAGCGCATTCTGGCCCACAGAGCGCCAGAGGTATTTTAAGCAGTCTTATGGAAAATAAAGATGTTCGACTCGATGTACCATTTTTGTACTTTTGTTATTTTTATTCTTCTCGAAAAGATAGCCCTTCAAATGCTCTCTGTTCGTGAATTAATAAATATTAATCCTCATTGGTAGCTGAGTTTTTTCAACCCTATTATTACAACGATGAAAAGTAATTCTTAAAAACGTTGGTTTTGTTAATCCAAATTTTTAATCACCGATTCCAAAAACCACCGAGTTACGAATTTAAATAGTTTCAATAGTCCAGGCCCATAAATTTTTGTGATTTATACAGAACTAAGGAATTAAGCGTCCTTCATTCTTACTGATCATTATAGCTTGTATTAAGCGGAGGTCATTCCAATCCAAGAAGCTGTAGTTCACATTAAAACTGCTTACAGTGTATTTATTTATTCGCACAGTCAAGCGGTCAAGAAAAGGCACTGGAAACAATAACTTAGTTCCGCAGATTTCTAAATAAGATGGCCCAGCACTGCAGTACTCACCTAATATACATCCCTGAACATAGAGACATAAAAGGCAAATGCAAAGCAAACGGACTTGCTACGCGGGGTGCAACGAGAGAGGATCCTTTTGGAAAGAAGTCTGTCAGTGCGTGGCATGAAGTAAAACATAAGGTGCGACAACATACATTGGGCCAGTCTCGAAACTTATAGTGTCTCTAGGAAAACTTGGTCGAGACTCAATCGTAAAAGAACCAAAGTCATTTTGAAGATGTATAGAATTAGTATCTCATATCTGATAGGAGTGACCACAAGTCATTGCTTTAAAGGCAGACAGGCGTTGAGCACCAACTTTGCAGTTGTACAGCCTAATGCAGAACTAGATTAAAAGTATTTGGAAATTAATTTTAGAAGTCCTGGCTGAGGTGTCTAAGATCGAGAAACTCGCAATATTGTTAAATATGTGAAGAAATTCAGGTGCTATTAGAAAATCTGTCCCTTATCTTAAGAAAGCAGGGATTTATATGGTATCACAATGGACCTAAATATTTTGGACTAAGATTTGGACAGGCTTCGGCCTATCCTGCCATTATAACCTAACCTAGCCCGAATTGGGAAAACCCAACGAAGGGTTTATACTAAATTTATAGTTCGTAAATTAAGAAAAATTAATTTTTAAATTTGTCAAAAACATAAAAATGTTGAGGGATACGGCTCAGGAGAGTTTAATCGTTTTAAATAATCTTCCGTTACTAAGTTTTTGACAATTTGCCACTTTGTTATTAAATTAAAAACTTTTCAAAACACCTTCGCAATTCTTCAACATTAGTTGATTTCGTTCACGGACATTGTTCTTTGAATTGTTACATTGTTTTAGCATTTAATGCTGCAGCGTGGTGCTGTGCTCCTTGTCGAAGTACATAAATGTATCTGCAAGAGTGTGTGTGTGTGTGTGTGAATGAGTGCAGTATGTGCCTTGTTACTGTGTCGCATTTGCTTTATGTATTGCGGCAGTCATAATTATTGTTAATGACTGCTGTACTCGTATGCAGCATTTAAATGGCAAGCATGCATTCTATTAAGTAAGTTAGTAAGCCAGATTTATTTATTAAAATTTTTTTTTTTTAATTAAGCCTTTTTCATTTATCTCATTTAAATGTTAACCAAATTAAAAGAAAAATTCAATTTTGAAAAACAATTAAAATTACAATTGTGCATAAGATTCCGCTTAAAATCTTTCAAAGCGGAAATAACGCTAATGTAAAAGTCTGCGTAAAAAATTGTATCTGAAAGAAACTTTCAAGGCATGTAATTGACAACATTCTGCAGTGTGCTTTTGTCTGTCTGTCTGTCTGTCTTACTGTTCACTTTAGCTTTACTTTAGTTACTTTGTTGTGTTGTCGAAGTTTAACAACTTAAAAGAGCGCTCAAAAGTGCAACATGTCATCATGCAACTTGTTGTTGTCATTTTATGTAAACAGGAAGTTGTTGGCAAGTTGCTTTTGTCGTTGATGCCATTCATTGTCATGCAAATTAGTAACGACAAAAGTTGCTGACTTCGTATGTAACTCATGTATTCATGTATCCTATCTATGTATCTGGAGTATTTATATTTATCTATGCAACAATAATAAAATAGATACTTTCTTGCATCAATCGCATTGATTTCTTCATCTCTTTTTGCAGTGGATCCAAATGAAATGGAAAATGATGCAGACTCACAGGATGATAATGATGATGAAGCGGAAAATGAAGAGCTCGAAGGTAAAGTATAAAAAAAAAAAAAACTTAACTTAATTATTTAGATAAAATCTGTATAAAATGATTATTTTCTACATTTACGGCAGATAATGGCGGAATTGCGGAGAAAACTTTTAAGTTTGATGATTTCGCTCGAAGGTAAGTTTTGAAATAAATACTTTCTAAATTTAATATACACAAATAATAATAAATTTGAAACCATACAAAGCATCAAATCAATGTGAAGTTTTAAACCATTTTGAGGTTTTCAAAATTTTGCGCTATTGTTTAGTAGAATTTTATTGTTGTTTTGTTTGTTGTTGTTGAGAAATTCTAATTGTGTTTTTAATTGAAATGCGTCTTTTACTTTCAAAATCGTGAATGGATGGTGTTTGTGTGTTGTTGTATGTGCGGCGTTTATATTTGTGCCTTGTGGCAACTAATTAAGGATTAACGTCAGAAATTACTTTAGCGAAAGTTTTATGGTCACGATACTTCCTTCCCTACCTCCCTCCTTCTGCTCTCTTTAGCATTATGCTTAATGTTGCCGCCAACGCAAATATTGTGGCATCGTATGACAGACAGACAGACGGACAGAGAGACAGGCAGCAATAGCAGCAGTTGTTGTTGTTGTTGCTGTCGACAACAACAGTTGCCGCTGTTGCCGCATTACTGTCACCATAACAGCGACAACATCAACGTTACGGGAAGAAGAAGAAATACAACAACAACTACAACCACAGCTTAAAAGATAGCAACAACAACAACAACAACCACAGCAATAATCATAATAATGGCGTCAAGTTTTTGGTTTTATTTTAATTGTGCTTTACCGCCGTCCATTTTGTTTTTTTTTTTTTCATTTTTGTACACTACACTTAGAGTGATTTATAAGTATATTAATTTTTTTGTTAAAGTACGTAACAGTTTGAAGAAGAAATTCAACAATTCACTACTCAAGCCGCATCTGAATCTACATTATCTTTGTATACTGAATATAAAATTGTAAAAATGTGTCTATGTCCGCTATGAACTTTGAAACCATCCAACCAATAAGTCCCAACCCGGTTTAATTTCGAAAACAAGAATGCAAGTACAATTATAGACCACTAAAACAATGCATTAAGGGGTTATATACAGTTAGAAGGTCGAAAAAAATTTTCAAGAATTTTTCAAAGCAAACTATTTGGTTTATTGATTTGAAACTTGGAAGGTATATTATGACAACCTTAAACTATATTCACATATTTTTTATTGCCAAAAATAATTATCGGGAACGTTGATATTTCCAATTTTGCAGAGGTTCGAAAAAAAGGCCTCTTGCGGTGAGCACGATATCTCTGGACTGGATCATCTAAAATACAAAAACCAAATACATTTCATTAATATAATAAATAATCTAGTGATTAATCGAAGGAATTTTCAAAAAAAAAAAAATTATTGACAAAATAGCGGCTTCTCAAATCCAAAGGTTTGATTTTTGACCAAAATTCGGCTCTTTAATTGTTTCCAAAAAATAAGAAATTTTCATCGGATGGGAAAATCCTTCGATTAATTACTAAAAAATATAGTTAAGTAGCTTGTGTAAAAATTTCAGACCGATCGGTTCAACCGTTTTTGAGAAATCTTGCTCACCGTTTCAGTTGGAGAAAAACGTGTTTAAAGTTTTGAAAGCACTGCGAGATCTCTATAGCTTCGAAATTATTCGTCGGATCGACTTGAAATTTTGGGAAATGTATACTCATGATATTTATATATTTAAAAGAAAATGCACAAAAAATGCGATATTTTTGAAAAACTCCTAGACTGTATATAACCCCTTAAGCACATTTGGTTCATTCATGCAGTCTATTTTCGGGTTTTCCCATTTAAATTTTTTTTTTTTTTTTTTTTTTTTTATGCTAGTATGGTCATTTAAAAAAAAAAAACACATATTTTAGTGCTTTTTCGTATGTTTTTACACTAACCCCAACATTTTTGGTCAGGCTGCAATCAAAAAAAGTACAAAAATGCCACCGAAAAGTGGCTGCGACGGGTATCCGCTTGTAAAAAAATAAATAAAGGTTTCCATTCACTTAATTTATGGTTTGATTAAAGTAAGGACCATGGATTCTGTCGGCGCATACACCGCACCAAACGGAGGTTTATTTCAAATAAAGTGACTTCTCATGAATTATTCAAGGGTTTTCGGTCCCCCAAAATCGTAAAATCTACATATTGACGCAATCGCACAAATGCAGTTAAGCCTCTTCGGTCATGATTAAATTTTGCCAAAAATGGGTTCATTTAAGTTGCCCAATTTAGCTGCGATCACAAATCGAAGCACCCTGTACATTATTGATGAACATCTAAATAGTATCTTTCTGTTCTGTATGTTTGTTGCAAATTTATTTTATCCGATTTATGGTTTTTTTTTATGGTTTTTTAAAATTGTAGGTATTTTTATTTTTACTTGAAATCTTTAGATTGTACAGCTTGAAGTAAAAACATTTTTTTATAAGGTTGAAGGGTAATTTCAGCCAATTTTACTAAATCGTTTAGTTTGTTTTTATAGCAGTCACAAACAGTATCAATCTCGTAGTTCCCATACGATGTCATGTCTATCTGTTTGTCTTGTTTAATTAGCCTTTCTAAGCCTTTTCCTCTTAGATGTTAATAAATATAAAAGTACTTTTATGCCAACTCATATTTTCAGCTTGAATTTAGATAAAATCGTGTCATAAAATATAAATAATCCACCCATTTTTAAGTTGTCATTTGAAAAAATTACTATTTTTGAATGCATTTAATTCAGATTATATAGAAATATCTTTAATGAAAATCCATTTAAACACTACAGATTCTATGAGGATCGGATAGCTATAGCATATAGCCCTTAAATAGTAGTTTTAGGCTAAATTTTAACTTATGTGCTTCTTAAACGAGTCCCAATATAGTGTCTAGTCTTTGCTGTTAGTCTTGGGTTGTATCGAACCAGTGTCCAACTCCCACGGATGAGTATATATAAACTAACAAAATGTTTGGTGCAATTTTTTTTTTTTGATATTCTGGGGCTAGTGTTTTTAAGCGTGGCTAAAATCATAAACACTGAAAAGATAAATCGATAATTAGCCTTTGCCTTACATTTTTAAATTACGGGCGTTTCGGCTGCTCTCACTATTCCGAGCTTATTGCCTGTATTCCACGAATAAAGGTGTTTTGTAATCCTGTAAGGCTTCAACGTGTTGTTGACTAACGAAACATAAGGGAGACCCAAAGTTATTTTGGGGGCTCCAACTTTTGATTTACATTGGAAAATTAGAAAATCGACTTCTTAAATGAACCGAAAGTTGTGTCGTAATGCAGGTTGTTTTAGTAGAATGCGTTAAATTCTACATTGCATTTTGATGCCTTTAATTTTAATGATTTGAGTTTTTCTCCCCCAAATTTTGTTTTTTTTTTTTCTTTGAAATGAAACCGGTTTGAGTTTAGGACGGAAGGAAAGTCATCGGTTGCATGGTTTCAAAGTTCATAGCGGACATAGACCCATTTTGATACAGATTTATTTTATTTATATGGGAAGACTTCTTAAAGTTCAAAGTTTGTGAAGAGTATTTGAACTTCGTTTCTACAAAAGCTAGAATAATTCCTTGTTTTTTTTTTCTCTATTCACATTTCTATAATTTGTTGTTGTTATTTTTGTTTTCAAAATGAAATTTGTTTAAATGTTTTTGAGAAAAACTTTTACTGTGTTTTAGCGCGTGCACAATTTGAGGATTGCGAGGATTAATTGTAACAAAATCCTCGCTCGTTTTCAAAATATTTCTATCATATTTGTGAATGAATTGTGTTGCTGTAGCTGCAACAATTTAAATGAGTGTTGCGGTACTTAAATCATAATTAGTTTACTTTAATATTCATAAACTTATAATAAAAACTTTAACAATTTTGCATATTTCTTTAATTTTTAGATTATTAAATCAAAAAATTGTACGCGCTTGCACCATTGTACTCACCGATTGGGAACAAATTTCAGCAAAATCTTTAAAAGCTGCAGTATCAATTTTGCATCGCATTGCTTATGGCTGTTCGTGTCCGGGCTTATTGTATCAGGTTAGTATTTTTTTTATTGGAAATATATTTTGTAAATAAATTTTAATTGTTCCCAACTTCTCAAAGGTTGAAAATCGGACATTTATGCAGTTAAACTCCAGAAATTGTACTTCACTTCATAGCTCTTACACTTCTGAAAAACACCAAAAACAGTTCACTTAATCGTCATAAAACTTTATTCTAAATAAAAACGGGCTTTACAATTTTCTATACAAAAGCTTTAAAAAAAAATACTCCATTTCGATGTTTCTTTTCGTTTTGTAATTAAATTGTAATGCTGCATGAAATTAGAAGACTGCGCTACACACACAAATCCTTTGCGTAATTTCGGTTGCTCTTTCCCTTCATTACGCTGCCAATTTTGAGCCTTTTAATTCGTTCAAACATAAAAAAAGCAAACAAATAGAAAAGAAATGTTTTGTTATTGTTTTTTTTTTTTTTTTAAGGCCACAGCCCGCTGCTTTTAATTTCATTTAAACACCACAAATACACCACGTTCCTATGTATACAGACAAAACAAGTGCACACAAGGACTTGTGCCTCTCCTCGCTTTTCCGCTATAACTTTCAAAGTTCTGTTTCCTGTTTCTAACCCGCCGACCTACGTCATTGCCGCGCAAAAGCGAACATAAATCAAAGTCAAATGCAAAACGCGCCGCCGCGCTTATTTAAAAATCGAGAAAGGTTGTGGGAGACTCGGAAAAAAATTAGAAGCAAAAGGAACAACATGGAACTGCGGTCGATCTGAATAACATTTACACGGCTGCTGCTTTTGACGCTTTCTTTCGTGCTTTTGTATGTTGTACATTGCATTAATAGGGGCATTGGAAAAGGGTATTAAAGGGTACTTTTTTTGAGCTGCTAAATTAGAATTGATCTCTTAAGAACTTTTCTGTAATATGAACTAGCCGAATCCAGTAATTCCGAATTAATTAGGTATGCCTCACAACTGAGTTAGTGTTTTATTTTAACTTTTGGGTCCCATTCTTTAACAAATATAATAACTTTAGGAGCAACAAGCTGTTTTTATTTTCCCAAAATATAATTATATCCGGGGTATCATGGAAATTTCTTCCAATCGAAATAGATTTGAAGGTCTACGAAAATCTTTTTGATCGTTTTTAAGCTCTCAATTGAAGTTAGAATTGATATAGAGTAGAATTTTTATATTAAAAATATGCTGAAAATGTAGCCAAAAAAAAGTTGCGCTAGTTCAATACGCGATTGATTCCGGGTTTTCTCGATGCGCTACTTTCGTAATGGAAGGTTCAATCTTTAATTTGAGCCTAATTTCGAACTTTTATCATCTCAGGTTCGTCTGCTATCTATAATCAAAAACAGTCAAAAATTTGGTTTTTTGAGTTTTTAAAGACATTTTTTCAAAACCTCAAAGTGATGGAAAATTTTTAAAGCCAGATTCGTATTCAGCGCTCATAAATCTATTAAAATCTTTAAGCTTATTTTTATTCTGCTTGAATAATTTTTATTTTCGACTTGTTTTACCTTTAAACAAAATCTCTACTTAATATCTTTTCTAAATAATTTCGTTCTAACTCAGTAGGCAAATACTAACTCAACAATTGGAATGCTAAATGTCTTGAAGATTCTTTTAAATCGAAACGTTTTTTTTGACTAAGGAAAATATTCTCAATCGTTGTCTGCGTTGTCCAGGTTCAAGTTTCATGAAAGTCGAATAATTTTAGAAATATTTTCGAAAAACAAAATTTCTCGAAACTCCGTGACGCCGACACATTTAATTAGAGATTTCACTAACACCTCAGATAAAGATGACCTTCAAATATTCATGACTTTCAACTGAAAATGACGTTTAGTTTAGTTTTATTTTTTGTGCAAAATTTTATCATATATTTTAGCTGCCTTAATCTTCGGTTCTAACGCATTTTTAAAAGGAGAACACTTTTACCCTATAAAGTATATAAGGTACCACGTCCATTTTTAGTTATAGCGCACATCCAAACTTACTACCTTTTTATAATGTTTTTGTAAGAAATTATTTATTATTCATGAATGTATTCAATCCAAACTGTTTAAAAACATATCCAATGTCAGAACCCAGATGCCACGCACAGTTTTAGATATGGTCCCAATACAAATCTTTCGCACATTTTTGAGTATTTGTATGAAAACCGTTATAATTTATGCATATATTCACTCCAAACTAAATAAATGCCATTTTTATGTCAACAGATGTCTAAACAAGAGATTTGGTAAGGATCGGGTATCTATAGAACATGGCCCTATACAAACCCAACAAACCCATTTTGTTTTTTAAAAAACTAAACTAATTGCTTCAAATGTGGTGAAAACTTTTGTTATGGAAGTCCATGTGTATAGTATAGATTTGACTGGAGTCAGGTATCCTATATACATTGAATAAAGATTATGTCACTATATCCTATATGGTCCTATAGAAATATTTCATGTGATGTGTATCAAAGCTTCGGTGCTACCGAAGTTAACGTTTTTCCTTGCTTATATTTTTTTATTTTTTTTCAATATTTTTTTTTTTTCAATGGTAATTTGTACAAATTAAGCAGCAAACCTTTTTTCGTTCTATTTAAAGCCACAAAACGTTTTTTTTTCCATTTTTTTCTTCTGTTTTTTTTTTTCAAAGCTGTCGCTGCGTGGAATTTGAAGTTTGTAAGCCTTCTCTAAATGCTTTAAGTCTTTGCTTTTTCGCGCTTTGCTAACAATGCTGCTGCTTAACTTTTGCAAATAGTATTTTTTTTTTTTATTTTTTTTTATTTTTATTTTTCCATTGCATCCTTCTCTGTGGCAATTAAACTTTCTTTGAATAAAGTTCATAAATCACATTTGAATTTGACGCGAAGGTTCTTTTTCTTTGTCTTTTTTTTTTTTCTAGAAAATAAGTAAAATTCTAATTGGACATTGTTGCTTGAGCTCGTTAGAAACCAAAAAAAAAAAAAAAAAAATCCATAAGAATTGCTTTTGTTATCAAATTATTTATTTTTTATAAAAATTAAATATTATTTATTTTTTTCATAATATAATAATTAAATATTTATTTATTTTTTCACTAGTATAACGAAAATGTCGACAATTTATAGTAGAAAACAGAATCATCAAGCATTCATTGAATTATGGAAACGCATAAGAATTTCAGAAATCGGTTGCTTTCTCGAATTCTTAACGTTAAAATATCTTCAAATGATTTTTTCGGTGATTTGGTTTTTTACAATACAATTGTTGTTGTTTATTGGAATACTAGCGTTAAACTATTACTTTTTTTTCGAATATTCAAGTTGGTAAGTACATATATGAACTATCTTTAAGCTAAGATTATATTAAACCCATGCTTCCTCAGTTCAATACACATTTTCCGAAATCAAATACAAATAGCATTGATAATATTACATATCGCACTGCTAGATCTGATCCAACTGTTTATAATTCACATGAAATACGCTGGATACAAACTGGTAGCATAACTACTGGAGACATTGTAGTAAAAGCTAAAACAACAAGAATCTTATATGAGCCACAAGATAAATTTGTTAGTACAAGCTTTATCAATGAATACGAAATAAATCATGGTATAAACGGAACAGATCGTAATACTTCTGTACAAAGTTTTAATAAAATTCAACGCAAGAACTCGAATGCTATGCTAGCAACTTCTTCAGAAAAACAAAAAATTGATAAAGCTACAGCACCGTACATCGGCTGCGATATGTCGTGTAATGCATTTCATGAGGGCAAATACCAAAAGCTTGGTTCTACAAAAAAAGCGTTGCCTAGTTTGAATAGTCTTGAAAAAAATTGGTTAGTGCCATGTGCCATTCAGTGTGACACTTTAAATGAAAATGCACTCGATGGGAATAAAAGTGTACGAAAGTCGAAATTGTTAACTGAAAGTAGTAAGGAAATTTTTAATAAAAATCAGTCAAATGTGCAATTTGCAAAACCGAAAAAAAACAACAACAAAAAACAATGAAAAATCGTATTAAACAAATAATAAAACCAAATCAGGATAAAAAATCGATTATAAAGCGTAAATTAAACGCATTGATGCATCGTAGACGAAAAAATGTTGAAAATTAAAAAAAAAAAAAAATTACTTAAATTGAAGCAAACGAAAAGAAAGTGAGCATCAAAATTCTTTTCAAAGTTTTTAAAACAAACAAATTTTTTTTTTTTTTTTTGGAATTTTTTATGGAGCAAAATAATGAAGCAGCTGAAATTCTACAAAATTCAGGAGCAGTTGCCTGCGATTGCAATGTGGCCAGAAGTAGCAGTGACGCGATCTGTGAATGTGATATGCCAGCAGTGAGTTTCTATTCGCTGACATCAGACGTTGATGACGTTGATAAAAATGCTAAAATACAAACGAAAACAAATTTTGGCGAAGAAATCGAATGCACCTGCAGCAAATGTGATTTTCTAATGCAGCGTCAAAGTTTAACTAAAACTTCTGATATGAAAAATGCATCACAATCTCAGAAAATCAAGTTCAAGTGCAAATGCGTTCATTGTGATGATCTTCCACCAGAAAATCCAAAAGATATTCTTGATTCATTTTACTCTTTACCAACGAATAGCGAAATTTCAGTGAAAGATGCTGGAAAATCTCAAGATACAAGGGAATTATCTAATGATAAAAATAATGCAAAAGCCATGGACGATTCGGAAAATTCACAAGTTTCCATGGAGCAAATTGAAGAACAACAAATCGATGCGAAAAAGCAAAAAAAGAAATCAAAACGTGATAAAAATGAAAACAATAAAACCAAAGACGATTTGGAGCATAAAACTGAAGCGCCCGTCAAAGAGTATCCATATATTGTGGGATTTTCACCATCGACAATTGAAATGCTAACTAAACTGGAAAAGGTTAAAAGTCGAGATTCAGATGCTGAACAACAACAACAACAAGCAAAATCATCAATTAAATCTATTGAGACTCCAACGGTTGAAGAGTAAATTACTTGTTTTACAAATATTTAAAAATAAACTAAAAAAAAAATAAACTACAATTTTTAAGGTATTTTTAAGGTACAACATATTTCAACACAATTTTTCTCATCTATTTAGGCTTTTCTTTTTTATTGGACGCGATCGTTGGTCTACCTCCTCTGCATATTTTAACCAAAATTTCAGTTGTTATGGAAGCTCTTAGGTTTCTATCTTTAACGACAGTACACTTCATACACAGACGTTTTAGTATCCTTTATAACATTCCTGGCATCGAGATCTGCAAAGTTTAAGATTGCATGACCACGGTTTTACGCTTTGGCATCGTTTTTTCTGTCCTAGTCCAAGACTGGGAACTTGGGACTCCATGTGGGGGGCCATCAGTGATCCACTGGTATATTGATGACTCTCTCACAGAAACTGGCATTGGTGCGGGTGTCTTAGGTCCGAAGCTTTTTCAAATAGAGATCCAAAGGGGGTTTTTCACCATCTTTCGGACAGTCTGGCGGTTGTCAGAGCTCTAACCTCATGGACGTCTAGGTCGTCTAGGTTAGTTTTTCAATGATATGACATTCTTCAACGTCTATCTTTGGGACGCAAGACCACCCAATGTTGAGTCCCTGGGCATAGAGGCAGTTGTAGATAATGAAATTTCAGACGAACTAGACAGGATAGGTTCGTCAACCCATTCTATATGCTCAGTTAGATCTCAGCAACACTCTCCGTTGAGAAAAATTTCAGAGACTCTGTATCTCAACACTGGCACATCATCCTGGTCTTCGGCAAGATAAGCAACTTATTCTGCCAATTTTTCCGTAAACTAATACACATCCCAGTCGTGCTGAACTAAGTCTATTCGCATTGTATTTTACGGGTCACAACGTTCTAAGATTCCACCTGAACAAAATGGGTCTGTCCTCTGAATCGCAGTGTAGTCTATGACGAAATCAGCTCTCATATCTTGTTATTCCTCGACGAAAAACATTCTCAGACTTCTCAAGGTAGCAGAAAATGCCCATAGTCTCATAACCGAATCTCACTGGGTCGCGGTACAAAAGGGTTATTTATGTTCACAGTACCTATTTTCCTGCTTAGGAAGCCCGCCATGTCTGCATTCCGGCCTTAGAGCTATGTGGAGACATTTGAAGTCTTTATGCGCCTTCAACTTCGCTTTGACCACTTGCTTGACTTGCGACCGCGGTCCAGTCAAGCTATTCAAGTTTAGGGTATTCAGAGATCGATGAAAGTTTTCATAATGTGATATTCTGCTACTTTTTGTTAAGAACTTCCGTTTTGAATGGTCACGTGACAATATTTGTAGCTTAGCATTTCTCTTCAAAAAGTTTTAGATGCAATAAAAAAAGTATATTTTTATTGTTCTCACTTTTTCAACAAAATATAAAATAAAGATACCAATGCGTATACTCGTATGCAATATTTAATGCAACAGCTTAACAAATCGAAAGTAGAAAATATATTTATTGCTTCTAAATAATTCTTGCGTTATTCAAGTTTTTGTAAAAGTTTAAAGTTTTGTTTTTCGAAAACGCAATTATAATGTCAATGTCTAAGCCTATGCTTTGCCATATTAGTCTATAATTTATTTATGTCGAAACTTTTTCTGTTGCATAAGTTATACGAGATGTATCTGTACTTGTATTTATTTATATGTACGAGTATTGTATATGTAAAATACTAGAAAGTAAGTAAAACTGAAAATACGCCAGACAACATACTTCGCACAGGGGAGGCAGGGAGGAAGTTAGCCATGTCTATATTCATTTAAATTGAGTTTTTGTTTGGCAGCCACTAGTCAAAAGCAAACTAAAAGGACAAAAGCTCAGACGAAACGAGATACAGATATATAGCATTTTGTAGATACATAATAGACAGAGTAAACAAAATGAAGAGAAAGAGAAAGATGTGTCGAATGTGGATGAGACTGTCATAGAAAAGTAGCATCATATGCAAAGTTAAAACCACTAATGGGTCTGCGCAATCATAGGATAAATTAAATTCCAAATACAACGAACAAAACAAAACGAAACGAAACGATGAGATGCGATGCGATGCGATGCAATGCGATACAAATTCAAAGCCAAGCCAAGTTTTCATTTCAAAGGAAAGGAAAGCAGCTATGGAGTCGAAAAACGAACGATAACGATGATGGCCACTATGGCTTAACTCACAGAAAAACAGACAACTACTCAGTCAGACAGACAGACAGACAGAAAGAGAGCAAGTCAGACAATGTTTAACTTTAAACTGGGTGCAAAGTTTTGCTGCTGTAAATGATATCTTACTTCGGCACAAAACCACAACAGAGACCGCAAAGTCCTCAGGGGTGTGAGAATTGTAGCGCTATCTTGTAACTTCGTTAGGTTTTTTTTTTTTTATTTTTAGCTTAAATATCTATCATAACTTAAATACAATACAATACAATTCTATTTTCATTTAATCACAAACTTTTATTCTGTTTTTGCAGGCCAAACTGTTTCGCATCTTTCAACAAGTCTTCAATACGGCACGTGACAGCCACCATGAGGAACTACGCCGTCTGGGCATTTATGTGTTACGTAAATTTGTCGAAGTCGCACCGTCTAATCCGAAAATCTATGCTGAGTTATTATTTTACAAGAGCATCAAAGAGGCAAATGAGCTGGAAACAGGCTATTGTGATGAATATGAAGCGTAAGTTTCGCAACCTTGCTGCTACCTACGAATCTAAACAATTTATGCTACTTCTTCAGAATAAATATAAGTAAAAATACAAACAAAAGCAAAGCGCTGGGAAAAACGAAAATTGGAAAGGTTGCTACTTTACATTGTGGCACTTTTAGGTTAAAGGCTCATTATTAAAATGTGTTTGTGATTGAGTGAAAGGATGCTCTGGGGTTGTTTTATCTTTTTTTGTTGCAATGATAAATGATTATTTCTTGTCAACACAAACTCACTTTTAAATTTTTTTTCTTTTGTCTTTTGTCTGCTGCAGTGGCACCAAAGGCATTTGGACCGAGGAACAAGAAGCTGAGCTGCGTTTTCTATTTGAAGAGAATCAACGTAATCCAGAGACTGATAAGGGTAAATATGCATACGGTTTTTTGTTTTCTTTGTTTTTTTAATTTATTAAAAAAAAAAAAAAAAATTACAAGGGCTGTTTGTTGAGTGTGCCATGCGGAAATGTAGAAAAACGTATGGAACTGTGAGTTTATTAATTATTAAAATAATTAAAAAAAAGGAAAATGTGAAACCTCAGTCCAAAGACTTTCTTTTAAATTGTGTACTTATTAGTGTTGTCAAAAAGTGTGATTTTTAAGTCACAGTGTGATTAAAGACTGCGACTTTAAAAATCGCAGTGATTGCAAACAGTGATTAAATCACAGTTCTCGAAAAACGTTAGAATTACAAATTACTGCTAACTGAACAGTTTCACTGTGCGCGAAACACAAAATCGCCTAAAAATTATTAAGAAACATGAAAATCACCTATCACTACTTTCAATGAAGTGTGTCACTGCGATTTTAAATAACTGTGAAAAAATCACCTAAAGTGATTTTTCTGCCAACACTAAGCACTACTGTCAAACTGCTTGATTATTACATATTGCACTATGTATACCCTACATATATATTGCTGAAACTGTTTTATTTATAGTACGAATCAATGTGCTATCTTCATATGAAATGGTGCCGAACTATATTTCATATTGAGTAATCTAATTCGGAATTAGTGCATGATTATTGGAGATCGACAACAATCAAAGATACAATGATGCAATGCGAAATGAGTGAGTAAAGTACACAGCAAACATTCAATTGTACACAATGTGTATTCATTGTGCTGATCGCTTTTACAAAAAAATTTACGCTTTACTTTCGAATTTTGTTTAAGCAAATACTCCACTCATTTACTTAATTTAATGAATAGGATACAATATTAAACCCAGTAGTTAGTATATCGATTGCAGATAGTTAGCGTTTTTCCTATTTATTATAACTATCTAAATAAGCAAACACCAATAACTTATCACACATCCCTCGCTGGTAAAAATTCGTAAATGTAATCAATGCAACTGTTAGCAAAATTTCAATACATTTTATTCTCTTTCACTTTTAGATGTGATTGATTGGATACTGGACAATTTAATTGACAAAAAACGTACACGACGCGGCGTATTGAAAAAGTTAAAAGAGCTTGGCTTGCAATTCAAGGCGCCAACAAAAAAAACTACTGCGGGCGCAGCGCCTAAAAATCAATGGCGTCACGAGGAGGATGAAGAGTTGCGTAATCTCTACGATCAGCATCGTACCGAAGATGGTAAATAACTGAAATTGACATGAAATTAAGTTTTTGATTAAAATGAAACTATTTTCTCCAACAGATTGTCTTGCACGGCTTGTCATGGAATTCGAGGATCGACGCAGCAAACAGCAAATTGTAAAAAGAATGTTGCAGTTGCATATGATCGCGGATAAATCGGAGATAATGCCACAAAAACAACGTAAACGTAAGCAGAAGATAAACGCAGAAGATAGTGATGACAATGATGAGCCGGAAGATGAAGACAACTTTATGGAAGAACCAATGTTCGGAGATGGCGATGATAACAATTCAAACAAGAAGAAAGCTGTGAAGCAACAAAAGAAATCCAAACCGAAACCGATGAAGCAGAAACCACGCAAAGTGGTACGCACGCCACTGGATATAGGCACAATACGTGCGCTGTTAGCACAGGTGGACAGCGAAAAATATCAGGAGGCTTTAGACTGGCTTAAAGAATGCTTTGAGGATGCTGCCGATGATACGGATGAAGCCGCAGAGGAGGATGATGGTGTACCATTATTGCCGCTTTTGGAAGTACAAAAGGATGCAATGGAAGATGCTGAATTTAAAAAAGTACTTGTAGCTTTGGGCATTCAACCACCGATTGTGGGCATGGAGAACTATTGGCGTATACCGACCTATTTGAATAGCGCCGATTTGAAATTGCGTGCAAAGATTATTGCCGGTGAAGCAATTGATTTTGAAATGGATGAACCTGAACTAGAGAATGAGGATGAGGATAATGATGAAAAAGATAGTGAAGATGCTGGAGAGAATGACGGCGATGAAAGCGAAGAAGAAGAAGAAGATTATTTAGAGAAACGCAGCAAACAACGCCAGGCAAATTTTACAATGCAGCAGCAAGAGAAATTGAATAGTCTGATGTACAGCAAAAGTGATGAAGAGTCCGAGTCACGTGCGCCATTGAATAAGGCATCCAAAAAGAAGCAGAAGAAGAATGATACCAAGCGCCAAAATAAACAAAGCAAGAAAAAAATGAATAAGGATATGAACGAAAGCGAAGAGGAGGATGAAGGCGATTTGGTAAATGAAATCAAGCGCAAATTGGATCGCAAAAAGCGACAACCTGATGTTAGCAGCGACAGCGAAGAGGAGGAGGAGAAGGAGAAACAGCCTAGAGCTATAGCAAAAAAGAGCAAAAGAGCAAGAAGAACAAGAAGAATGACGAACAACAGTCAGCATCTAAACCAAATACTGACGCATTATTTGAGCAATTGAAAGCTAAGCGTGCAACCAAAATCAAACTATCCGACATGGCGTTGTCTGCTGCGATAAACAATGACGACAAGAATAGAAACGACGGCGACGACGTCGATGTTGACGATGAATTAAACTTCAACTCAGAAGACTATCGCAAGCGTCTGCTCGAGCTGGGTGATTCCGACAACGATGAGAAAAATGATGCTACAGACGATGATGAAAAGGACAACGACAACATCGATGGCGCCGTTGGCGACGCGGACAAAGAGAACAACAGCAGCAATATGAGCAGGAAGCGTATACGCCGTGCTAATGTAATTGACTCGGATAGTGATGAGGAGCACAATGCCACTACTACCAGCAATAATTTTAGAGCTGGTGACAAAACAAGCAATAAGCTATCACAGAAAAAACGCCCACGTTCGCTCGACAGTGACAATGAGCAAGACAATAATGCTGATGATAATCACGCCAACCAGGACGACGACGACGATGATGAGGATGAAGATGTAAACTTTATTGCGCGCAAAAAACCAACAAAATCGAAACTAGCTGCTGATGGAGCCACAGAGCCCGCCAAACGTCGTCGCATTGCAATCATCGATGATGACGATGATGATGAATTTTAAGTTGAACTGCATTGGTATACTCTTGCTGTGTTGCGCTGTGCTGCGCCACATTGAGCTTAGCTGTGTTGAGCTGACATGACGAAGTGTTTTAACACCAATTATATTCTGTCTCATCATGTTGTCGTCGTCGTCGTCGTCATCATCCAAGTCAACACTCCCATCACATCACATCGCAGCCAGTGATTTATATTGATTCAGTTTAATATCTTTCGTCATTCTCATCACAATTGATGCTTCGATGTTTGACAAATTTATTCATATAACTTTTAATGTCTTTATTGTGAATGTTATTGATTTTTTAATAAAATGAGTACTCAAATAAAATTGAATTTATTTTAAATGTATTAGAAATTAAATAGGTTTACATTAAAAATTATTTTGGGACATCTTTTGAAATTTTATATAAGAATAATTAGACAATATTTCTACAGATACTTGCTTTTAAAAAAATTTACGAAAAAAAAAATCACCACATATATTTTCTTTTCGATGTAAGGCAATCTGAACTATTTTGTTGGTATTATCCAAAACAATCAAAAACCAAGAAAAAACGTTTACTTCGGTAGGGATTGGGTGGGGATAACTCATGTAGGGGCTCAAATAAGACGCATATATGTAAAATTTTAAGCTAAAAATGAAGATATAACAATAATTTTTTTGACATAAAAATGGGCGTGGCACCTTGGTTTTGATATTGGATGACATTAGAAGTGTTTTTAGAAAATAAATTCTTAAATAATAACTATTTTCATACACAAAATCGAAAGAAGTGGTAAGTTTGTATGGCACTTTTGTTCTAATATACAAACTGCCTAGAACCAAGCTTAAGTTTAAATTTTCAGCTCAATACCTTTACAACTGTCCGAGTAAAACGAATGGCTACAGACAGACAGACGGACAAACAGACGGATATGGCTAAATTAATTTTAATAATATATTATATATTTTTTTCTCCAACAAACTGATAATACCCTTCACACTATGTGGATCACGAATCTTTAAAGAGTTTAAATTAAAAATTTCGTGATGGGATGCGAGGGGTCATAAGACTGATATCATTTAAGTTAACACACAATAACTTTCTCGAAAATATCAGAGAGCGAGGGGAGGGTTTGTATAGAGCTTTATGCTATAGTGGCCCGATCCTTATCATATCGGTGGTGTATACATAGGATGGTATTAGATTGCTATATAAAACCTATTTTCATATAAGAAATCAAAAATAGGCGCTTGTATGACAACAATCCAATTTGCTTTTAATATTGGATTGTTGTACACACTGTTTGCATAATTTGGAAGCTCTAAATTTAATTTGTGTCTCTAAACGAAATACCCGGCTTGTTTTTTTATGTACGTGTACACACTACACACTTTTACATTGAATTATTTTTTACAAATTAGTTTCGAATAACAAAAACACTGGCGGAGAAAATTAATTGCTGCTGTTGTAAAGCATCTTTATACAATACAAAAGATTTTAAAATTTAAAGCGTAGTTTTCGCACACTTTGAGTAGAAACAACAACAATTAATACAGGAAAAAAAAATTTAATTGCTCGGCGGACTAGAGGGGTTATTTCATATGAATTTTGGCGTAGCTTCTGTGCCCAGTTTGTGCGAAACAATTTTCGAAATTTAACACATTTAAATCGGAATTTAATTTGTAATAATTTCAAAATATTATGTAAGCAACATAATAAAGAAACACAATTGAGCTACGCAACTGTTGTACCGTTTTCCTTCAAATGATGACTCACTCAAAGTACAAAGTTCAATAAATATTTTTTTATACAATTTCATTAGCAGCGGCTGCAAGCCTCTCTCAAGTTTACCGTTAACAACTTCCTCTCTCCTAATTCTACATCTTTTTCATTGAGCAAGATTATTGCAAAAGATCAAGTTGTGTGGGAGAGTGAGACAAATTCATCAATTATGTAATTAGTTTATCTCTGACTACCGCGCTAAATTTACATGCATGCATGCATGCCGCGAGTGAATAAAAAGTTAAAATATATAAAAAGTTTAATTTAGTTAAAAAATTTATTGTAAATATTTAAATATAAATCGTGATATGTTTTGTGCAAATTATGTGAAGTTTTTTTTTAGTTATTATAAACGGGCAAACAAATTAATAAAATTATATAATCGATCAAATAGTGACATAAAGCATTTTTTTTTTTTTTTGTAATTTGGTGTTTGCCTTGTGTTATTTACATATTTTTCATTTAAATTCTGCTTATGTTTGCTTTGTTTTTATCTCTTTAATTTTTTTTTATTTTATTTAATTTTATTTTTTGTTTACTAGCCGTAATACCGGGCGTTGCTTGGGTGTTGCAAATAGTTCTTTTCAAATATTTTTTTAGAGTGGTATTTTTTTTATCGATATCTGAGACTCTTTCTGTAATTTTGCAAGACGCAGAAGTTTTTTTATTTTAAATATCTCAATTTTTGCGCAATTTTATTTATTTTTTTTCCGTAAAAATCTTCACAAAGATTTAAAAAAAAAAATGTATGATATCGGTGGGGTTTTTAATTTTATTAATTCGGTTTTGATGTTTTTATAAACGCCACACATAGTGTTAAGGGTAATATCAGTTTGTCAAAAAGTTTGGAACGCATTAAAAGAGGCATCGGAGACCCCAAAAAGTATATATGTATATGCTCAATGAGACGAATCGATATAATATTGCAATGTGTTTTTACCAGAAAGTTTTAAAGATATTGACATGAAAGTTTAAAGTTAAGCTTTTTTTGTTTCAAGGCTAATTGTATGTCATTTCCAAGGTGCCACGCCATTTTTTGTTATAGCCTCCATACAAACCTATCCCTTTTTTTTCGATTTTTTGTATAAAAATAGTTATTTTATATGAATTTATTTTCTACAAATAGGTACAGCCCCCTACAAATCTACCACCCATTTTTGAGTTTTTTATATGAAAATAGTTCTAATTTGTGAATATATTTACTCCAACCTGGGAATATGCTACCGATATGACAAAGATCGGGCCTCTATAACATACAGACAGACCCTATACAAACTTATCTTCCATTTTTTTTTTTTTTTTCAAGAGAATGATTGTTTTGTATGCATTTTAAGCTAAAAATGTTAAATACATACTTTTTATTTAAGTCCCAACTTGAGTTGTCCCCAACCAACCCCCTTTACGTTACTGATGACCATACATTAACTTATTAAAGTTTCGTGTGGCGGGTATTTGAGCTTCGGTGCTACCGAAGTAAACGTTTTTTTTTTTTTTTTTTTTTTTATATGAGCCCCAATTTCAATTGTCTCCACTGAACCCCTATGTTGAATTTTATCTACGCATTTGAGCTTTGGTTCTACGGAAGCTACCGTTTTTCTTGTTTTTTTTTTTTTTTTTTTTTTTTTTTTTTTTTTTTTTTTTTTTTTTTTTTTTTTTTTTTTTGTTTTTTTTGTTTTTTTTTTTTTTTTTTTTTTTTTTTTTTTTTTTTTGTTTTTTATTTTTTTTTAATTATTTTAGTGTTGCTTTAGAAGTGAATTGTGATTTTGCAAAGAAAATCAAAAATAAATAAAAATAGAAATAATGAAAGTAAATCAGCTCTACATGTTTTCTAATATAATATTTGGTAAGGTAAGTATTTGATTTTCTATTTTGATTTTTTTTTTCGTATGCAATAAATTCAATTTAAACAATTTATAGCTTCTTTTAAAAATATATTTTTTAATTTTAATGTCTTTTTAAAAAACATATTCCATAAAATTGCGTATAACGGCTTCGTTCCATTGTTCCATTTGTTGCTTTTGGGAAATTTGTGCCGTTAACAAAAAAGGTACAACAACAACAACAACGACGAATGTTGGCAATTGTTCTTACAGCCTAGATTTGTCCTGTATTGTGCCAACTGCACACAATGGAAACTTTTGCTTGTTAATTTGTGAAGCATCAGAGTTGAGGTAGCTTAAATGCAACACTCAAATACTCAAATGCTGCCGACATACAGACTCATACAGACAGACAGACTGACACTCACAATTTTGTTTCTATCTCAGGCATTGTTTTGTTTGCACAACGCAGTTAAGGTGCCTTGCCTTCACTAAACAAACAAACAAACAAGCGGCAGGATACGAGGGTACACGTAAATTGGAGTAAAAAGAAATTACAACAAAGACAGACTTATCTGACTTTGGAACACGCATACAGAGATTTTAGCCAGAGACATGTTTATTGACGCTTACACACATTGTAGTTACTCGAATGTATTTGCATTCTGGCTAGAAAATTGCCATGCAGTCATTTTAATCGAAGTTGAATGCAGCTGAATGCAACGAACCAACGAACGATCGAACAAGGCTATCAGGAGAATCTTTACGTAAAAGTGCAATTCATTTGTATTTGAAGTTGTTGCATTTATTAGGCTGTCTGCTATTGGTATTGGTTTTGCATTTGTAGGCAATTTATTGTCGAAAGTTTGCAATTTGAAAAGCTTTTCAGATGACAAAAGTTTTCGCATTTGAATGAAAAGTGACATGAAATTTTCTTTTGACTCGATTTTCGATTAGCATAAACGGAAGTTTTTATAGAAAACGTTTCAAAAGAAGCGCATAAATTTGAAAATATAGTAATGATCTTTTGTTAGAAGATACAAAAAGAGTTACGCATTATTATTATATTTAAACTAAATATAAAATCATTTTAAAAAGCGCCAAAATGCAATATGTCTACGCCATTTCCGTTTCCGCTTAGCAGTGACAGGCGCAGACAATGCAAAACGCCTGCAGTTGCATTTAGATATGAAAATACAAAATACCAAAAAAAATGCTTCTATGAATATTTTTTTTTTTTGTGTGTGTGCCGCGATTTCCTACATCCTTGCTAACGGAAGTGGCAACAGTTGTTGCGGCTGTCGCATGTGGCGTATACGTGATGTGAAATTAATATTCTACTCTGCTGCATACAAATATGCAAAATTTGTAGCGAAAAAGATTTTCATTAAATTATCTGCATAAACAAATTTTCTAGCATGAGTTCAGTTCGTTCATATTAAAATTCTAGTAGGCGGCTATAAGTTGGAAATGCCATATATTGGCTGTGTTCAACAAAAAAAATGTATATAATTTTTAATTTTTTTTTGTAAAATGAAAAATGTAGCTGAGCCTCATTTTAATGTTGTCATAAATCACGCATTTTTACAGCAAAGCCAGATTTACAACAACGTAAATGCTTATCACATGCTTAAACACTTCATTAATTTTGCAAAAGAGGTAAAAAATTTAATAGTCTCAGACAGACAGACAGACAGACGAACAGACGAACAGATAAACATTATCGTTTACCTCTATGCGTTGTTTTATCAGTGTATGTGTGTATAGCTGTGTTTGTGTGTGTGTGTGTTTATTGCTCATATTAATTTCAAGATGGCGTCACACGCAATGCGGTACACAACATAATTCATTACATTTATTTATTAATCAAAGCAATGCGCGACTTTCTGTTACCTTCCCATACTCTTCCCATTTCATATAAACTCAGCGCACAGGATTCACCTTAACCACTTAATGCGTCGTAAATTATCTGCAAGTGTCAGAGTGAAAAAAAATAAAAAAAACTTCACTTGAGATAGTCTAAAGTTTTGCTTAACTGGATTTAAAGTTAATTTTTTTGAGGGTTGCTTAGAAAGTTTGGAACTCAAAGCTTAATTTTTTTTTTTTTTTATAACAAATAATTATATCGAAACTTTTGTTTGGTTTTTAGTTAGAGTCGAACCATGGCTCAAGGGAAATTTATATTTAAAATGTTTTCCCACTAAAACTAATAAATTTTTATTTATCGAATCCTATTCCATTGTATCAATTACAAGAGTCGTGTTTCAGAACCCAGATGACCTAAGATGCGAAAAATAGAAATTGTGTTGGTGTTTGAGTGAATGTGACAGCACTACGATTTTTTTATTTATAGTTTTCTTCGTTTTGAAACATTTTCCGTTAAGTAGTACAAGACGTTCAAGGTGGCCAAGAAGTGGTGAAAGATTTGCTCGTTCCAGTCTAAACGAAGAAAATTAGTATTTTAAATCATCATATGGTTCAAGAGAGATTGGTAGTGAGAAAACCCTCTCAAATGACCGCTCGAACTTTTGACTAACGTATTAGGCATGAGACGTGTTGCTGCTCGACTCGTTCCGATAGAACTGAATTTTTGCAAAAGTGATCATAAGGGTCGCTGAAGACGGGTCGAAATCGAAAAACCTCAAAGCCGTTCAAGAGTTAAGGTAATGCTCACCGTTTTCTTTGATTATCGTGGTATGGTCTAATGGTTGTCCGTGGTATCCAGGATGGTCAAATGGTTAATATCAGAATTATATTTATCCGTATTGGGACCCCTACGTGAAAGCATCCGCAGATACCGGCCCGACGACAACGCGTCATCTCATGAATACCATCGAGGATCCACCGTATTCGCCTGATTTTTCTCCCTATGGCTTTTCCCTGTTACCAAAACTAAAACTGACATTTCAGGAAAGGCGTTTTGAGTCGATCGATGCCATCAAATAAAATTCGCTGAGAGAGATGAAGGCCATATCTTCTGGCGGCTTATAAGCGGGCCATGGAAGATTGGGTTTCCCGGTAAATCGTTGTATCGGCTCAAATGGAAGGCGACACAATAGATCTCGATGATTAAATAGAAAAAATGTGTTTTTTTAATAATTTTCTGGTACATATTTCACCTGAATTTTTGTTAATAAGTTCAAACAAGACGGTCCCATTCTGGATTCTATAGATTGTTATCGTCCAATTTTGTCATTTCAATACTTACCTCTACATTTTATTACTAAAACCTAAATTTAGAGCCATGAGTGCAACTTCGGCTCTCTAAAAGGATCATATTCGAAAATTTTAATCCCAAAGAACATTTAAAGCGCTTAGTTCTTCCCGTGGTTGTTATTTTGTGTTCAATACTCAACACCTCTGCTTGTAAAATTTGTAGCCAAATTCGTTAAAGGGGTCCAAATGATTCATGTCCAATTTGTTAAAAATCCTGTCGATATTTGTCTACACATGGTAAATTTTATGCTTTTAGCTCTTTTTGTTTCTTTAAAATGCATTTGGGTCTTAAATACATTTGTTTGTACCTTAGACAATGTTTATACATATTAGGGACTTAAACTAGGGTTTAAAGAAAAAAAACCAAAAAAGCTTTTTTTTAATTGTAAAAAAAATCTCATGAAACTTTAAAATTATTATTTTCCTCGACGCAAATGTAAGATTTAAACTTTTTCCACGGTTGGGTTCCAGTATGATTTATTAAAAAATTCTTAAAAAAAAGTTTCCAAGACAGTTTAAAATCTTTTTAGGCTCTGTTATGCCGTTTTTAAATATAGATTACTTTAAAGACTGTTTTAAATTTCAGAATCAATTATTAAAATTATTGATATAAAAGATTTTCTATAACGAGTATTGAAAACGCAAATTATTTAAACTTAATAAACAGCCCTCATCTTTAGGTGTTCTTATTCTTCGTCGTCTTGTTTAAACTTCATTTAACAGCGCTGATTGTGTCACGAGCACGCATCAGTTTTTAAGCTCAGCGTTCACAGCTCAGCTTTTATAACGATTATTGAGTCGTGACATATTTCCACGAGTTCATTAATAAAGCAACATAAACAATGAAAAAAAAAAAAAAAGCAGAAAGAAAAATCTTGACAAGACAAAGGAGTAAAACCGGAAGCAGGCAAAGGAAGTAGCAAGCAGATACTTAAGAAAAACGACGAACGAAACAAGGAAAAACAAAAGCACAAAGACGCATGTGTTTTGCATGTAACTACCCCATACACTACACATGTATTAACATTTTACATGTGCTTCATATACACACACACACACACACACATACATAGTATACTCGTTTGTAGCGTTTTGTAGCTGTTGACTTTGTTATCTTCTCGATCTGAAACTGTGTGTGTGTGAGTGTGTGTGTGTGTGCTCAACGTGTTTTTGCTGCTGACAAGTTGTCAGTTTTTTGTCATTATTTTTTGTTTTTTTTGCATACTTTTTAGCCTCATAATAATGTATAACTGCTTTTATAATGAACTCAGCGAAAGCTAAGCACAAAACTCATACCCCCACCCTCAAAACGCCAAAACAAAGCTCAAAGTTCACTCAAAGCATGCATTTGTGTCGGTTTTTATTGTCAAGCGCGCGCTTTCATTAAAACAAAGCCTAAAATTATTGTCACAATAACAACAGACAAAACTGTGTGTACGAGTATAAGGATGCGCTGTAAAGATATTTGCAAGAACAATGGCAGTAACGCAAAACAACAAAAGGATTAACCTAATCTCGAGGCTATAAAAGCGACGCTATATGTGTCATGAAAATAATGTTGACGCACAGAAACCAAGAAAATGACTTTTATAATGATGCCAGCTACTGTATCTACGCTTTTATATGTACTATGTGCATATGTGTCTATAAGTACGTACATATGTATGTGTGTATAAAAGAAAGCCTTTTAAGTATCTCAGTTTATTTATCTGTATCTGTAGGTGTATTTGTAATACATATTTACTATACGTGTATGTGCGCTCGCCTTTTGTATTGCTTCAAGTTTTTTCCGCAATTGTTGCCTATTCAGAAACTTTTTAGACATTTTTATGCCTTTGCTTTTCAAATGTATGTTCTGTTCAAAAATTTTCGCAATTCTATGCTCATTAGGAGAATTAAAAAAGTCAAGGAAGAAAAAAAAAAATAACAAAAAAAAAAAAAAATTGGAAAACACAGATGCCGGTGGCATCGAATATAATTTTGACTTTATTTGAATTTTAGTAAGATTTAACTATTTTTATTAGAAAATTTCGGATGGCTAACTACCGTTTTAAAACCTGTGCCCCTACGTCTTTTAATGGTACTGCAATACGCACTTCATTCTAAAAAAGGAGCCTTGGCAACTAATTTTATACGTTAAAATTTTATATAAAAATTAAAATACTAGATGCTCTGTAAATGTAGGGTATATAGCCAAAGTTAGCTTAAAAGCACCAGTTCTGGGGACACAAACTTTGGTAAGTTTGAAGTATCTTTTTTTTTTTTTTTTATACCCGCTACACAAAGTGTGAAGGGTTCTATGAGTTTGTCGAAAAGTTTGTAAAGCATTAAAGGAGGCATCGGAGACCCCATAAAGTATATATATTATTGATCAGCTCGACGAGACGAATCGATTTAGCCATGTCCGTCTATCTGTCTGGAAAGTTTTAAAGATATTAACATGAAATTTTAGACTTAAGTTTTTAGTGCTCCTTGGCATTTTGTATGTCAGAACGAAGGTGCCACACGCATTTTTAGATATAGCCCCCTTACAAACTTATCATTTTTTTTTTTTTTTAAAAAAATTTTATGAATGTATTAACTACAAATTGGTTAAAAACACCCCTAATGGCATCCAATATCAAATGAAAGGTGCCACGCCCATTTTTTGATATGGTCCCCATACAAACCTAGCGCCCATTTTTCAGATTTTGTATGAAAATAGCTCTTATTTATGGATATATTCACTTCAATCTGGGCAAAATCATTTCTACTGTTGTCCTATGATTATGCTACCAATAGGACAAGGATCGTGCAAATATAACATACAGACCCCATTAATACTCACCTTCCATTTTTTTTTTTTTTTTTTCAAGAAAATTATTGTTTTATATGCATTTTAAGCTTAAAATTTAGCATAAATACGTCTTATTTGAGCCCCAACTTGAGTTGTCCCCACCCAACATCTTTGATGAATATAATCTAATGATCACTGATGATGGATATTTGAGCTTCGGTGCTACCAAAGTTAATGTTTTTTCTTGCTTTTTCAATAAATATCGTTTGCATTTTTTTGAAGGAAACTGCTTAAGTAGTTAAGAAGCTTTTTGTTTTATAGTAGTATGCATCAAAGCAGCTTAAATAGGCTTTTTGAAGCGCGTTTCTAAAAATAAAATTATGTTGAAAATGCTCTTTTTCTAGAATTTAACTAAAAATAATTGTTGTTTTCCTTTTTTTTTTTTTTTTTTTTAATTTAAAAATAAAGTTAAAAACCCGAAAATAAATCTACTACAAGACTGGCAAGCCAAGAAAGGTCTTTGTCCTTAGCTGTCAAAATGACAAGGGTATAAGTCAACTAATTATTATTATTATGAACGTCACAAGCAGGCTACAAAGAGTTTACTGATTTAAGTTGAGTTGCTTAATTTGTACTTTGAACTGCGTATGTACATATGTACTACTTATGTAGACTGATATACGATTGTACATATGATTTGTTGTCTGGTCAAATATTTGTTAAAGTTAATGATTTTGTGGCATTAAGCTGTCAAAAGTTAACATTACTGATACCAAATTGATAATTGCAATTTATGATAAAATTGATAACACTGCGCCATGGAAAAACATTAAGAAGATTCTATATGGAAGATTATTTTGGATATTTTCGATGCTAATTAACATACTTATTCAATGTTTTTAAAAGTTTATTTTGAATTTTACAAAATTTTTGAATACTACAAAAATTTCTCGCAAAATTAATACACTTGACTAATCATTTTTTTTCTTAATACTGTGTAGAAGGTTGTTACGGGGAAAAAATTAATAAAGTTGCGCAGAAAATTGAGAAATTTTAAAAAACTTCTAAAATAAAAAATTAATCCCAGATATCCCAAAAAATACCAGTCCTAAAATTCCAAGATTTCAATAAAACCTGTTATAAAAAATCCCATGCAGGAAAATATTAGGACATGAGCAAATTTTTATTTTTGGTTGAATTTTGACTCAAATTCAAAATTAATAATAATAAGGAGCGAAAAGAGTATGATTGATTAGATCAACGAGAGGGTCGGTGTAGCCATGCCCGTCTGACTGTCCGTCTGTCCACCCTTTGCTGCTCGATTCATTCAGTTAGTTTTTCAGCTATAAAATTCGAAACTTAAGCTTGTCTTGGCTCTATGTACTTTGTATTTCAAAACTAAGGTGCCACGCCCACTTTTAGGTATATCATCCATAAAATATGAATTCATTTGGTTCAGGATCAGATTAATATTTTGATTTCTGTATTTTAAGCTTAAAAATAAAAGGTACCTTTTTTTACGAGCCTCAACATGATGTCTAGACTTGGATTGTATCAACCATTGACGTATCTCACCCCCTTCGCGTAATACATCTTTGCGATGGTTCCACTTTTTTAAATTCAATGATTGACGCCCACTTTTATTGATAGACCGCAAACTGCCGCAAGGCTGCTGGGAGAGAAAAAGCTAAAAGCGAAGCGATAGGCCATACGATAGCACAGAGTTGTATTTCGCTACATAACGCTGCTTAAAATTTTCTGTGTGAAAGCTACAAATAAAATAGAACCCTGGATGGCTGTAATAGTCTTAAATCTGTCAAAAGTGTCAATCAGTTGTTCAGTTGCACCAACCCTATTAAGGGATCGGACATTCCAGGTGCATAGTTTTAAATCGTGTTTCTTAAATCTTTTCCAGGGTTTGTTATCATGAATATCAGATTTATCGGTAGTTGGGGCCTCCAGAATCCATGACCCTGCCTCGGAGTTCACCACGGGTGGATTTTCACTGCTGTCTCTGCCACCTGAAGTTGTTTTGATTCTTCTAGCCGGCTTATCCATGGTTCGTGTGTTCGTGTGTTGCTTTTAAGTTGTTTTTGGTTGAGGAACACACTTCCTGCGAATCAACCTCATCCTGAGGGTTGTCTTTTTAGACGCCTCTTACGTCAAGCTGAGTCTGTTGTGGTGGTATTCTTGACAGCCCGCACACCACACGGGGCTTTCTTATAGTATACTATACGGGTGCTTTCTTATAGCGTGCTATAAAAAACTAGACTGTCTCATTTTTAATTAGCCTCGATGTTAATTTATGTTTATCGATAAAGTTTTTGATTGTCCTCTCAATTATATTTCTGCTTCTTAAATTTAACAAATAAATGTCAAATTCATCTTTCAAAATTAAAATGCATACAAAAGTATATTTTTGTTTTCGACAGTTAGAAATTATTTGTATAATTTCAGCATAAATTTTACTCAACATAATTCAAATAAAACTTGCAATAAATAAAAAAACTGACAATACAATTAAAAAACTCACTTGCAGCGGTTTGCCAATTAAAAAAAAAATGAATTATAATCCAATTTGTTTTAAAAGTTAAAAAAAAAAAAACATTAAAAAAAAGATCAAAGTTTCAATAAAGAAAAAGACTTGCCAAAACTTTCTTTATGGTTTTTCTTTGTTTTTTTTATTTTTTGAGAGATTTATGGTATTTATTAAGCTGCTTGATTCTGAATATGGTAAGGAAAGTTTTCATTTAATTTTTGTTTTAAAAAGATGCATGCGCCAGAAAGTGCCTAAAGGCATCGTTAGGCTTAAGGCCTTTTTTCTAGTCTAGACTGCGCTCTTTGGATCTTAAAATTTTTTGAATTAAATTTTAAAATATATTTGGTTTGTATTCGTTGAACGAGGTGCATTCAAAAAGTTATTGTAATTCATAAAGTGGTCTTCAGGATAAAAATAACAGACATGGTTTCGCAAGTTATGTAGAATTAATATTTTTAATTTACACCAAAATTATATCATATTTTACTGTCGAGCATAATTCAATGTTCAATCATTTGAAAACTAAACGCACAATGAATTCACATTTAATTTGGTTCATTTTTATTCAAAATCGTTTTCATTCAGTTTTCATTCAATGAATGCACAATTGCAAAGAGCTGTGTTTTTTTTTTTTTTTTGTGAAAATACTTTCACATTTTTAATTTATTTTGTATAAAAATGATATTTATTCCTTTCTTCTCTGTATTTAAAATATTTTTTTTTTGTTTGTTTTTATCAATTTTAAACGACCAACATTGCTGCAATTATATATTTTGAACAGAGACAGCAGCGGTCGAAAGGACGATAGTAGCAGCGGTGTCGGTAAATAAAATGGAGGAACTGATTGCACACGAATGTCCTGTAAGGATTACGTGGCAACGACAAACATAGTAAAATGCGAAAGTATGGAAAAGAGATGCAACACAAAAATATATATTTAGCTCTTTTGCACCTTTTAGCAATGAAATTATTGCAGATTCGCGCCTGAATGAATTTTATTTATTGCTGAAGCTGCTGCTACTGATTTTTTTATTTGTTTTGTTTTTGTTGTTGTTGCTTTTGTTTGTGCATTAACAGATTCACACTCATAATCAAAAATTATGTTTTTTTGTTTGTATTTTTTTTTTCTGTTATTTTCACAGCATCCGCATCCGCATCAGAAGCAGAATTTATTTTATTATCCTCTTTAATGCCCTGCACTCTTCTCGGTTTTAAATGAGCTGCTAAGCACTCGAATACTTAAATTTTTTGAGCTTTAATAAAAAGTATAAAGTCGAAAGATTTTGAATTTCTGAAAAGAATACATAACTCTTAATTATTATTTCGTGTATCTTAATGCTGTTTACAGAATTTATAGTTGCTAAAGTTTTTTTTTTTTTTTGAAATAGTAATCCCATACTATGTGAAATTTCATATGTAGTAGAGGGTATCAATTAGTCATGCAAGTCGAATTAATTACAAACAAAATGCAACTCGCTACAATATTATTATTAATATTTTTTTATTGATTGTTGTCTCGTTCGTCTCTGTGCAAATAGCACAAAATCAATGCAATTTATTTTGCAGCTCATCGTTGTCAACATAACAATTTTTATTGTCATTTTACTTAATTCAATTTTATTCCTTTATTATTTCTTATTTGTGTAAATTAAGTCGATATAGCCACAAAGTATGTCGGATGTGCAATTTATGAATTTATTACCATGGATTTTTGTGTATATTGAAATATATAATTAAAAAAGTTGTTCATTTAAAATGCAATTTAAAATGTTGTACTTTTGTATGGGAGCTATACCTAAAAGTGGGCGTGGCACTTTGATTTTAACATAGAAAGTACACAGGACCTAGAAAAGCTTAAGTTTAGAATTTCAGCTTAATATTTTTAAAACTGAGCGACTAGATCGTGCAGCAATAAACAGACTACGGACGGACAGACAGACGGACATGGCTAAATCGATTCGTGTTGTCGTGGTGATCAAGATTATATATACTTTATAGGGTCTACGATGCCTCCTTTAATGCGTTACAAACTTTCCGACAAACTGAATATACCTGTTTCACACTATGTGTGACAGGTATTAAAAATTGGGTAAATTGGTTAAGGGCTACACTAGGGTGGTAGCGATGTTGCTCTAATTTAACTTTTAAAGCCCGAAATCTTAAAAAAAAAAAATTGAAAAAAAAATGTTTTCTGAGTTCCTGTAAAAGATAAAAAAATATTCATTTTTCAGGTCTCCCATATAAAATACATAAGAGAGACTTCAAGAGCTTGCCAGCACCATTAAATATTATCCGATTTAAAAAAAGTACTAGTTTTTTCGATCCTAGGCAATACCCATATTGCGATATTTCATTTGGAATATTGTAGGCATAGTCCGTACTAAATCAAGAGATCAAAGACTACTTAAAACAGAAGATTTCATATAAAATCTAAAATTTTTGGGGTAGGTTTGAATTGAGGTACCACTTAAAAATGGGTCTTGAGAAACACCGTTTGTAAATAATGACTCTCATCAGCTATTGTCTTCGAGAAAATCTTTCTTATACGACAGACGTCAGGACGGACGGATGACGGACAGTCAGACTTCGCCTGATCGATTTGCCTGATCATGAATAAATATACTTTCTAAGGTCTATCAAGCTACCTTCAGCCTGTTACATATCTTTCACAAACTTAATATACCATTTTCCCTTCGGGTACCGAGTAAAACAATAAAACACTTTCAAATCGTTGGAAACGAAGCTTAAATACTCGAAGCGTAAATCATAAAATAGTTAATATGTGATCATCAGTGACTTAGACAGAACTACGAGATAGGTTGGGTGGGGGTAAATGATGATACAACCCAAGTTTAGACACAGTATTGAAATCTAACTTCAAATAAAAAATGCAGATAAAACAATTTTTTTCAAATATCAGAAAATGGGAGGTGAGTTTGTATCGGACTATTTACTTTTTTTCATACTTACTGCCTCAGTAGTTATAAATAAGGAGATCCTATATTGAAAATTTCCAAAGTTCCTCAAAATATGTATTTCTGTCATCTTTCCTTTCTGAACTTGTTTTTTTTTTTTTTTTTTTTGAAACAAATGCTTACAAAATGATTCTTAGCCATTAAAATTCGGTTTGTGTGCTTCACTGCTGCTTAGCTTGTTGACAAATATGTTTACGGGTGTATCTTCAAATACATAATACATTCCCAGGCGCATTCAGTACATAAATTAGAGACGTGTGATATTTTTTTATTTTTTGTTTGAGTATTTTTGTGGGGTTATAAATTATATAACGTTTTACGCATGTGAAGATTCTTGAGACAAAGAAAAGTGAACATTTAAAATTCACAAGAAAAATAAAAAATAAACGAAAATATGGATGTAGTAAAGTAGGCAATGATTTAAATAGTCTGAACAGTGTATATGCATTTTGTTACAAAGTTTGTAACAATCGGAAGGAATGCGTGGAGGTGTCATAAACTCTTCTGGGTAAATAAAGCTTTCAGCTCTCTCGTATAGAAAAAAAGAAATTTATTTTGGAAACTTTGATCTAATGCGAGACGTCAGCAAGGGACTTAAAAAATAAACTTTATAAATAATTTGAATGTACCACAAGGTGGTGGAATTAGATAAGGTGATGTCAAGCGGAACGTTGGTACCTTGAAATACAAGCATATGAGAGTGAATGAGAGAGAATGAGTAAGAAGAATGCTCTGTTTTTTATTTAGCTGCGCGAGTGCAAATGAGTTGAAGATATGTTTAATTTATTTGATTCGCTTCGCTTCGCATTCCTTTCTTGTCTTTATATATGACTGGCGTTGGTACAAAATATATTGAGAGAGAAAGAGCGCTTAGCATCACCTTGTATAATTACATCACGCACCACACGAAACAGTTGTGGCCTCTCTACACAAGTTAGACAGAGACTACCGATCATGAGGAAACTCCTACATTGATTTGCTTCAATTGTTAGCGAATTAAAAAAAAAATATTTAAAAGTATACAACTAGTTTCGAAGATGACCGACTGTTATTCGAAAAGAAAAGTATCAAAGCTTCGCTTTAACCGAACATTTAATATTTTCTTTTCTTTTGTATTTTTTTTTAATAAAAGAAAAACAAAAGGCATTGCCATCCGGCTCGTTCCGCTGTTTTTTTATTCAACTCACAATCAGTTTGCCAATTTTAATGGCACATGTGATTTTTATGCTAGGCACAAGAATATTTTCCTTTTGCGCGATTCGCTTATTTATTTTTTTATTTGCAACAGAATTTGTTTAATGGTGTGTGTGCATGTGTGCGTGTGTGTGTGCGTGGTTTATTTGTTTTTGCCATCTTTTGTAGCGGAAAAGAAAGCAAAAGAGAAAGGTACGTCACGCCATTTTGTTTATTTCTTTGCTACGTGGCATTTGTACAAGCGCCCACAAAATGAATTTTGAGTTGAGTTGATGCCACAAATAATGGATTTTAGCGGCACATTGTGTTAAATCAGCTTGTTTTATATTTTAGTAAACTCAATTTTTCTTTTATTTTTTACATTTAACAAAAAAAAAAAAAAAAGAAAAATATGATTTAAAAAATTGCCTAAATGCTAACGCTGCTGTGAAACCGCAAACAATCAAAGCAATGCGCTGCTGAAGATTCTTTGTTTCACATTTCACATTTTTTATTTCGTTGTTATTTATTTGCATAGAAAGTTGAGATTCTCTCCAGGCGCTTGTTTCATGAGAACCGTCACAAGTGTTAACATCTATCGTTTTGCGTTCGAAAATCAATTAAAAATCTAAAAAAACAACAAAAACCAAAAAAAAAAAATAACGAAAGAAAAAAAAGGACCGAGAAAATATAGAATGTGAGAGTGTCGATGAAAACATGAAAAACAATTTCATGCTGTGTAAAAAGTTGTGGCATGGAATATTGGAATATAAACCAGAAAACTGCATGAAGCGTTCTAAATTGCTTACAAATTTGTTTGTCGTTGATACATAGGGATGCATACATACTAGATATGGGGTGGTGTTGTACATAAATACTGGCTCGGATTTTTTTTGTAAGCGCACAACTTGTAAATTTTCATCGCAAAACCCTCTGGACAATTGTCATCGATTCTAATGTTACTTCATAGTAACTTTCAAATATTTCACACTCGGGTTTTTTTTACGCTTTGCTAAGTTTGATATTTTTAAGCAATTTCGCGAAATTAAAAATAAAAATAAAAAATAATAAATTGAAATTAAAAGCCTTGGACATAAGGGCTTGCATTTAATCTTTATAATGCCTTTCGAAATATTGCTATAAATTCCACGAAAATTATCAGATGAGAAATACAAAACAAGAACCATAATACTTAATAATGCTATCTGGTAGTCTCTATTAAAAAAAAAAATAGATATTGCTTTTTGTTCAACAAGTATTATGCCAATTACAAATATTATGAAAAAACAAAAACAAAAACGTCGACTTGTAAGCTTATACACCTATAACACATTATTTAACGTAGCATTTGTATTAAATTTTATCTTAATATTGTAATCAATTAAAAAATGTTTTTTAAAAATTAAGAAAATTGCGGTCCCATCTCAACCAATTTCAAACTAAAGATTTGGCTTGATATAAGAAGCATTTGTATCATGTTTATTTAAAGCAATTAGCTCTGTATGGGAGCTATACCTAAAAGTGGTCCTAGCACATTTATTTCGACATAGTACACAGGACATATAAAAGCTTAAGTTGACAATTACATCTTTATTTCTTGATCGAAAAAATCGCGCATCAACAGACAGACGGACAGACAGACAGACAGACGGACAGACAGACGGACAGACAGACGGGCAGACGTACAGACAGACAGACGGACATAGCTAGATCGACTCATCTAGTCAAGCTGATCAAGAAAATATATAATTTATTAAACCCTAAATGACCTCCTTTAATGCGTTATAAACTTTTCGAAAAACTGAATATACCTGTTGCAAACTATATGTGACAGATACAATAACTTGAAAAAGGACGTGGCACCAAAAATTTACAAAAATAATGGGTATTAAAGAGCGGGAGAAGTATGATTGATGGGAAAAATGGAGGGTGGGAAAAGGTGGTTTGTGACACAAAAATATATAAAAATAAATTGTTGCGACATCCGAGCAAGGCTGGGTTTTTGGTTAGTCTAACTATAAAATTCAATTTTTAGATTTGGTAAGGACAAAGTCTAGAGATGTTTTTCTCTGTTCATTGTTTTTCTCAAAGTTTCGTATGATGAGTATTTGAGCTTCATTTCTGTCGAAGTTAACGTTTTTCCTTGTTTTTATTTCTTTTGTAACGCATTTTAAATTTTACGTATTATACGTAATATTTTAGCTTTATGGATTATTATGTTTGTATATTTTTAAAAATGTCTTTATTTAATCTTAATTTTTGCATTCTACTTAAGCTATAAATAGATTTAATAAATTTAATTTCACTGATGAGGGTCACATTAACCAAAATGACAAAGAATAAAAGAAATCGACTTATAACAAATATTTTGCATATTAAAAGAAATTATTTAATGTCAGCTACTCACTTTATTTGCTAAGAAAAATGTGCAAAGGCATTTGCCAGTGAGTTTATAAATCGAAGTAGACAAGTATGCCAAGCAAAAAAAAAAAAAAAAAGAAAAAAAAAGATAAACGAAAATCCTCATACTGACTTTAACAAGCTAACAAGATTAAAAAACCTTTCAGTGTCGGAAATTGAATTCAAATTCGACACAAAAGTATGCAACAATTTTTTTTCGCTTTTTTTGTTATTCATTGTTTGCAACTTGCACCACTTTTTTTCTTTGTGCCATCTCTTTCTTGCATTATCGGCTGTCACAACTTTTATTTGAGCGACAACGGCGACGTGGGCGGAGGCGATTGAGTGAAGACGATATTAGCAATGGCGACAGGCATAAAATGACAAATCGAAGCAAAATAGTACGAGTAAATACCATTTAGCAGTCAAGCAGCCAGACATGAAGACGTGCTTCAGACCAAACGGAAACCGACAAAGGCAAAGGCAAAGGCATTGCCAACTTCAATGCCGCCGGAAGTTGAAGTTGAGAATGGGCGTTGATAAAGGCTTAACTGTTCGAATGGTAAACTTTGTGCAGGCACATACATACTCCCTTTTTTTTTTTTTGCGAATCGATATAAAAGTGTATGCTGCAGTCGCCGCATTTTCTACAATTTGTAGATTCAGCTGCAGGCATTGTTCGGGCAATGTTCAAAGAAAATAATACAAAACTAGCAGAAAAAAAAAAAAAAAAAAAATTTATGTATCTTTGTCCAACTGTAGTCAAATTTCAAGTTTTTAAGCATTATTACATTCCGTAAGCTTTTTTTTATCATTTTTTTTTTTTTTAAGAATATTTCCTTTTTTCGCTCTGCGACTCCTTCTAACATAGTAAGCATGTAAGCAAATTCCTTAACTTATTATTATTGACTTTCGGCGTCTTATATGTCGCGTTGGCGGCATTGCCAGCCACGTGCATTCTCATACACATTGCGCTAAACTTATTCAAGTGCGCGTGTTGTCCTTGTTGTAATACATACACACACTTTATTTGATGTAGAATATAAAAAAAGAAAAATATTTTGCAGGCTTATAGACTGACGTTGTTGTCTAGTTTGTGAGAAGTTGCTTTCCAAGTTCAACGAGCGTCTGCAATAAGTTCAAAGTCTACTTGAATAAAAATTTGTACAATATAAAAAAGAAATGTCTACTCATAGTTGGCCAAAATCAAATGCCTTCGTGTCGCTTTTGTACTTGACTACACATATCCTTGCACTTATACATACATACGTATTTACATACTCACATCTGTTGTTCGATATAAAGTTATTTGAGTAAGTACAACGACAACTGCATTAGTATATCTTTCTTTCTTTTCTTTTTTTTTTTATTATTTTTCATTTTTTTTTACTTGTATGTAATCTCAGCTTTAACAATATTTATATCCTGAATGGCGTGTAACATGTTGTCGAGACACGCCTTTTGCCGCACCCATTACATGCCACCCCATTTTGCAATACGTACTTGCTTTAATATTCATATACATATTATATTATATTTGTACATTAGATTATTGCTTGCATAAGCATATCCGGTTGCTGTTTCACTCTACAAATTTTATTTTTCATATTTTTTCATGTGTCTAAGTGTATCAGAATGTTTTTTTTGTAAGTTTTATACTTTGGCTCAATTTATTTGTAAGTTTGAAAACTTACTCAAATGTTTGCTACTTATAATACTCGAACATGGGAAACAACAAATAAATATTATTATTTTGCTTTTATAAATATAATAAAAATGTATATAAAGTTGCTTTTTGTTGCATTGAAAAAATATATAAAGATTTTATTTATTTATTTTAGTTCACTTTTGCATTTGCTTGCAATTCTTTCTCCATAAATTCTACTGTTTTTTTTTTTTTTTTGCATGACGAACGCTTTTATTTTTATAAATCGTTTTGGTTTTCTGCATGGTTATTTCGACGGTGACAGCTTAGATGTATTTATTTTAAAATATATTTACGGTAAAGATACATTTTATATGCTTCATTTCTGCCTATATCTGCTAGAAGAATGTAATCACATAAATAGTATTTGTTCGTAAAAACTATTGTCAAGAAAATCACTTTCGATGATTTTTTCACAGTGATTTAAAACTCTCAATGTCTCAATTATCACAAAAATTGCAGTGCATTTTAAAATAAAAAAGGAGTGCATACTTTTTGGCGTTAACTTTTTAATGATATAAATTAAAATAATTTATTTAAAATTATAACAACAATTTATTATAGACAAAACCATATGATTTGATAAAAAAACAAATTTAATTTGTGATATAAATTTGGCAAATCAGAAGTAAAATAAAAATCCAGAAGCGATTTCTTAATCAGTTAATAAACGCTGGATTATGCATTCAACCTTTTTAAAAAATATTCATATTTATTGATTTTTTTTGTTTTTATTCGAAATTTATTTAAAATTGTTGTATGGTTTTCCTTTTCCACTCTTCTTTATCAGTATTTGAACTGAGTTTCGGTCCAAAGATAGACAACCATTTGCATGTATCTCCCATACAAAATTTAAAAACAAGGGAAACATTTTTTTCACCGAGGCCCCAAAATAAATACCCCCAACCCAAACTTTGTATAATTTTTTATTTGTTCCTAATGGGTTTTATACATTTATAAATATATATTTGAAAAATAATTACTTTTCATACAAATGTTCGAAAATAATCAATAAGTTTGTATGGGTGTCTTAGCTAAAAATGGGCGTGGCACCTTGGTTTGATATTGAATGTCATTACAAGTGTTTTTTACCCAAATTTAGTCATAGTTTCTTAAATAATACCTATTTTAATACAAAAATTCAGAAAGGGGGGGAAGGTTTGTAGGGGGGTTTTTTTAAAAATAGGGGGGGGGGGGGTTTTTATTTTGGAAAATTTTAAAAATTTTTTTTTCCCATTTTAAGTGACTACTTCATTAATAATAGCTTTTTTTTTGGCAAAAATTTGAAAAAAACGGTAAAGTTTGTATGGGGGCTATACCTTAAAATGGGGGGGGCACTTTGATTTTTAACACTTGAACTGCTTAGGGTGAGAAAAGATTAAGTTCCGAGTTTTTTTGGGCAATATCTTTAAAACTGAGTTGAATCGCAGTAAATACAGACAGACGGACGGACAGACAGACAGACGGACATGGCTAGAACCACCCCGCCCCGTCGTGCTTTTAACAAAAATATATACTTTATAGGTCTACGACGTCTCCTTTAATGCGTTACAAACTTTCTGACAAAATGATAATACCCCTCCCACTATGTGGGGGTGGAAAAAAAAATAATTTTCTTTGAGGTGCCCCTAGGAACAAAGATTTTGTTCCATTTTCAGACGTCTTTATTATAAGATAAGCAACCATTTGTATGTATCTCCCATCCAAACTTTTTAATTAACCTAATTTAGTTTTATGAAGGAAACCCCCAAAAATTTTTTCTTAACTTGAAATTCAACAACTGTGCAAAAATTTCAACATCATAGGAGCACTCCTTTTACTTTTTGCACCAAAATGTATGAAGCAATTAGTGATTTTCGATTTTCTTGTTCGTCAGTGAACACGTGCAGTTATCGGTGATTTTGCGTGTTGGTGTTTTATCACTTAACTGAAATCGTTCATATTCGCTTGAACACCGAACCTGTACAAATTCTTTGGTACATTTGCCAGTCACTTGATTCGTCAAAAAATGCAATTCACTGAAAGCGCGGTCAAATGAATCGATTGAATGGTGAAAGCGTAATTGCAAAAAACATATATAGAAAACGAAGTGAAATGTGATATTTTTATACAAAAAGTATTTTTTGCCAAAGCTGTCGTTCAAAACAAGTGTGACTAACCTAAACCGGCGATTGCAATTATTTTTTGTGCAATTTACATTTTTACCATAAAAGCAGTGATTAATTTTTCAATGAATTAAAACATAGTTGGTTTGATGTGCTAATGTAGCAATTGTTTGTTTGATTGTTTTTCGCGAACTTCGATTAAGTCACTCTTTGCAGTCTCTGTGATTTTCAAGTCACTGAGACGCTAAACACACTGCGACTCAAAAATCACTCGTTTTACCAACACTAGTACCAACCAAGTTCAACAGGCTTAAGTTGATAATTACCAGCCTCGTTGTGAATTCAATTTGTTAAAATATAATGAATAATATTTTTCCAGCGTCTATAAATTACTTAATTTCATCATTATAGAGGCACTCTCTATAATGATGAAAAAAAAAGTAATTTGGTAATATTGAAGTGCAACATATTTTGGTAATTTATACAACAAAGAAAAAAAAAATGTTGGCGGTGTTGGTGGTGATGGTGAAAAAAATATCAAGCTTCTTTTGACTTTATTAAATTAACGTTTCATGTTCGTTTAATGAACAAAGTAGAGATGAAAATAATAAAGAAGGAAACGCACACACACACTTACACACACACATACATACTTATTAAAGGAGACGTACAGTGAAAGCCATCAAATATGCCACAAGATGGCGCCGCGTAACAAGCGTTCTAATGACAATATTGGCACTTACAACAACAACAACAAAAATGGTAGCAACAAATATAACTGTACAAGTGCGGTAACAGCCAACAACAACAACAACAATAAGTGCTATTGTAAAGAACAGCAACAACAACAACAATAATAATTTTTGTGGTTATTACCAACATTACATGACATCGAAACACGAAACATGCTCAAAATCAGACCAAGAAAACGAATAAGAAATTTTTGCTTAAGAGAGACGCCTACGGTAAAAGACGCAATACTCTTGAAAGAAAACGACGACACTAAGCGATTGTATGTGCCTTTGTGTGCTGCCGTCAGTTATGGAATGGTGTCGCGACATAAGTCGTATAGAGTATGTGTGTGTATGTATGTGCTTACGCAATGTTTTCATTTTTAATGAAAGCACGTAAAATACTATAAAGGACTTGAGGACATACCCGGTAAACGAATGCTCATACAACATTCAGCATACTCACGCGCACACATTTTCCTTTTTTGCTTTTCAAGTACATTTTTACAATCGAGCGAAGTCTCACTAGTTTTAATATTTTTTTTTTTTTTGCAAAATGTTCATGGAAAAAATCTACACCTCTAACAATGTATTTAATTATTTTTCAAAATTTTGATTTGACTTATGACCCTAGCTTAATTCCTTTCTCCAAGAAAAAACAAAATGGAAAGTGGCCTACTTTTCAGCTCCAAAAACGACAGCGTTCAACGACTTTTCTTGTTTCATTTGCTGTTACCGAAAGTTACCGAAAGATTGTGAATATGAGTACAAAAACATTTGTTTCACGAACTATTGAAACTACTCTCGCATTCAAATATATATATGTAAAAATGCACATACAAACAAAATATACATATTCATTCATATTTATATGAATTCACTTTAATTATAATTCTAGACGCGTTTTGTGCATCAACAGCAAAAAAGCAGCTCACAAAGCGACATAAAGCGAACTTGTACTTGAAATATTGAAATACTCAAACAAAGATGCATATCTACGTATGAATATATCATATATATTTCATATACGATTATTAAACACCTACACATCCATATGTATTTTTTTAATACACTCAAAGTGGAGTTCTTCTAAAAAACTCATTTGTGTATATAAAAAAAAAACGAAATTCTGACATTCATTTGAATGGACGCAGTTTACGGCACATTGAATATTATTTATACCCGTTTTTATACCGGTAACACATAGTGTGAACGGGTATTTACAGTTTGTCGAAAAGCTTGTACCGCTGAATTCGGCAAACATCGCAGACCATACAAAGTTGATTAGCACAACAAGACGAGTCCTTTACTTTGGCTTAGTCCGTCATGTGTTTGGTTGTCCTTCTGTAGTTATATCGTGTCCTTGTGCAGTTTTCACTGTTTTAAAGATAAAACTTAAACTTTTCTCAAACGCAGGGTAACTTGACCTTAGCATAGATTCCGTTACAACCTTCCGCTTGTTTTCATTATTAGGCCTTACGTTATAAGACGTTACGTTATTAGACGTTACGTTATTAGACGTTACGTTATTAGACGTTACGTTGTTAGACGTTACGTTATTAGACGTTACGTTATTAGACGTTACATTATTAGACGTTACGTTATTAGACGTTACGTTATTAGACGTTACGCTATTAGACGTTACGTTATTAGACGTTACGTTATTAGACGTTACGTTACTAGACGTTACGTTATTAGACGTTACGTTATTAGACGTTACGTTATTAGACGTTACGTTATTAGACGTTACGTTATTAGACGTTACGTTACTAGACGTTACGTTATTAGACGTTACGTTATTAGACGTTACGTTATTAGACGTTACGTTATTAGACGTTACGTTGTTAGACGTTACGTTATTAGACGTTACGTTATAAACGTTACGTTATAAACGTTACGTTATAAACGTTACGTTATAAACGTTACGTTATAAACGTTACGTTATAAACGTTACGTTATAAACGTTACGTTATAAACGTTACGTTATAAACGTTACGTTATAAACGTTACGTTATAAACGTTACGTTATAAACGTTACGTTATAAACGTTACGTTTATAAACGTTACGTTATAAACGTTACGTTATAAACGTTACGTTATAAACGTTACGTTTATAGACATTACAATATGTATGCATCTTAGTTATTTTAAACTTCGTTACGTTTTGACTTTTAAAAAATAAGGAATTTATTATATTGACATAGCAGCGTGGCAGTTCACATGAACTATACGTCAATATTTCATAGCTTCCGCTAAAGCGTATAAAGGGAAACTAGAAACACATCGAAAAACCAAAGTTTTCAGCTTCAGTGCAAAGCGTATTAAAATTTCCGTATTGACGCTTCATTTTGTCGAAAATAATAATATTTTACATATTTTGTATTTATTTAAAGGCTTTTGTTACTGTTTTTTTTTTAATTAAAATATATAAATATGTAAAATTCATAAAAAAAAGTATTATTTTTTCAATTAAACATTTCATTTTTTGCCTTTGGGTATTAGTTTTAGTTACATAATCGGACAGTTTTAGTGGCTAATGACAGCCAAATAAACATTTATTTAAACAAATATGCCCACGCATAAAGTTTTATGTTTTGCCATTATTGCATTTATAATTTACACCATTTACATAATATATTTGTTAAGCTCTTATATACTAATACATATATGTATACATACATACAACTATTTATGTAAAAATTAATCCATATAGTTTCTATATACATATGTGTTGCATATTTAATAAAGGCACCTTTTATGGCTGCGTTTTATTATGTTTTGTGGCTCTTTAGCATCAGCATCACCATCACATGCGATATAAGCAAATAATCCTAAATAATCCACATTTTATATAAAAACAGATGTGCCGGTCCGAACCTATTGTAGTCATTTTTGCAATAATTAAACCTTGTGACGACGATTTGTCTATTTTTTTTTTTCTAATTTAAACGCAAAACAACATAATTCAAAATTAAAAGGTTTATAAATTATGTAATACGAATTTGAATAAAAATTTTTTGTTGCATTTAAAATTAAAGAGTTTTTGGAAATTAGTAAAAAAACTAATTGTTTTGTAGAAATATAAATAAAACTTTAGTATAACCAAAGCTATTTTACATTTCATATCAAATACAAAAACGTATGCACAGTTGAAAAATGGAGGATGTTAAAAAAGTTCGATTTTTGGATCAAATTTTTAACCATAAGAAATTCCAATAGGTTTTTTTGGTCTTAGAAGTAGTTGAGTACTAATCCGAAGTCAGATTATCGAATTAAGAGTTTAACAATCTTAGGCCTTTAAGATAAAATAATAATAAAAAAAAATCCAAGGAACAATTTTATTTCCAAATAATGCTCAAATAAAGCGTCACACAAAGTTTCAAATAACTTAGGAATAATCATTAGTGGCGTTTATATTGTGGAGTAAGTGGGGTGAGATATTAAGACACCACGTAAGGGGTCGTGAAAATATGCATTCAAGCTAAAAATGAAACAAAATGTTGTTGAAAACAACCAGTCAGTGTGAAGTAAGTTGGTATGGATTGATTCATTTTATATACGCTTTATAGGGCTCAGAACTACGTCCTTGTCGTTGTCTCTGGATTAAGCATAGAGTAGTCAGACATGACACAGACGTAACATTGAAATTTTATCCGCGAAGCTAAAAACATATTTCAAACTACATAATAAAAACGGTTTGAGAAGATAGGGCATTTTAGTAATATACCTGGTATTTTGAGCTTTGGCATTGTAATATTTTGAAAATTTAGATGTCAAACAAAAACGGTTCTTCAAGGCACATTAAAAAAAATTGAAAACTGCTATTTCGAAACTAGTAACGTTTTCGAACACTTTCCGGATATAACTACTGGAAAATAAATCATCTGTCGCTCAGTTAAAGGTTGTGTTCAAACCGTAAACAGTACTCAAAAAAATAAATTTAGCGGTCGATCTGACATCAATTTTGATTATGCATCGAACATGTTGATTTTGGCTATCGTTGACGGATCAAACTAGATCGTTTTTTTAATATTGTCGACTGGTAAATTTAGTCGTTTTACAATAGTAATAACGAATCGATCTACATTAATATTGATATTGTTCATTGACGCGAGAAATTATGAAATATTAATGGAAACTACAGGAAAAGATAGGTTTTAGAGGCCTGTCAAAAGTGATTACTTTTTAACAGGAAGTTTTATAAAGAAGCGTTCCCAAAGAAGCCTTTAGGTAATTAAAAAAGCTGTTAACATTTTTTTAGACGCCCGCTAAACATTCGTTTTTCAGACTCTTTCAGATTTTTTTTGTTGAAGCTCCTTTCCATGTCCGTTTTTTTGCTCAAAAGTTTGATTTTTAAAAAAATTGCTGCAAAAAATTATTTGAAATTAAACTTTAAAATAGTTGCAATAAATTTTTTTAAATAAAGTTATTCATTATTATATTTTTCAGCTTGCAGTGCATAAATCTAACTACGAACGTGCTCAAGCACTCTATTAATAAAAACGTTCGAGCACATTTTGCCGCTTTGTTTTCCGTTTTTTTGTTGTTGTTGTTTTGTGTTTGCATAAATACAAAATAATTCAATATAAGTACGCATTATTGCAGTTGTAAACAATTTCCGACAACTGTTCCACTTCATATGCAAATCAAGGATATTTAAAAAATATAAATATGGTAGTCTACATATATGTGTGTGTGTGTGTGTTTCTGTGATTTTGTCACAATTTATTGCGCAACATAAAAAAAAAAACAACAGCGGACATGACATGTTAAACAATAGTTTACAAGCAGACAAGATCAAAAGATTAAATCAGACCACGTTGCGCAATGTTATTCAATACAAACACAACAGCACAGCACACAGATACAAATAAATATGCATATGTATGTGTATGTATATACATAAATACATAAACAAGTATAATAATTGTCAATGGACAATGCATAGCTCGCGCACGAAAAAGTGTAATTAAAAGCGCTGTTAAGTAAAAATAAACAATAAAATGTATTGTAAGTACTCGCCATTGCGGACATTTTCTATACCGGGAAACTTCCATAAGCGTACAATTTTTGAGGACTTTCATCAATATTTTGTACAAGTTCATTTTTATATACGGAGACCACAATAACTGGACACGGATAGAATATTTCTTAAAATTTTAATTCAAATTTTTTTTTATAAATGGACATAACGTAAAACAATCTCAAGATCTATGTTTATTCAGTAACTGCAATGGTAAAAGAGTCTATAGGTAAGTGTGATGGTTAATCCAAACCATTCGACAATCTACTATATCTGACTTTTATCATCATGGTCTGCTTCACGCCTTGTGTCTGTACCTGTCCATTTATGTGGAGTTTCACTGTATATGCATATATGCATGTATGCATGTGTGTGTACGTGTAAAAATAACAACATGTATAGAAAGGAAAAAAATATTAAAATAACAAAAAAAAAAAAAAAAAAAAACAGAACTCAAATCGCTTTTGGCAAACATGGCAAACTCATGAACAAATTTCGCACGTGAACTAAACTTTTGCCAAGTGGCTACATATTTATATTGATTTTAACTGGTTCAACGGAATTAAGTTCTTCATACCAAAAGGCTTAAGTGGAATTATTGCACACACGCATAGATACTTATGTTTGTATCTTACATATCCATAGAATATATCAAATAGAGAAGTGATGCACGCACTAATTTCTGTAAACTGTATGATGCATATAATTAAGTTTCATTAGTTTAGAACATATTATTGTACCTTGTACTACTACATATAGTCATAAGTCAATTCTACTATATAGTACATCCATTACAGTTGTATTAACGATAATTAACCGATTTACAATTGTTTATATAATCGTATCGAATTATTGAAAACATTTAGCATAAGAGCCGCTGCAAAAACAGATAGAAAACCAGATGTAGTCAAGCCTTAATTTTACTCGAGCTGTTGAGTTGAATTACCGAGCGCTTAAATTTAACTCATATTTTACTCGAAACACACGTGTAATTTCCCAAATCGATTATTCGTAGTTTCGGCTATTTGACCGATTTTAACCATATCGTTCGATTATCCGATCTTTCGGATATGACTCGTGGTAATACTCGAGTTATTGAATAATTTTTTGTTGGACAGAACCATCTTAAGAAAATAAAATGTGTTGATTCCTCAAATGGCTTCTATGAAAATTTCTTTTTCATGTTCTTGTACTATTTTGACTAGAGATTGACTATGATATGAATTTAATTGTTTAAAAAAACTTTTTTATTCCTTAGTTCTGAAAATGATTTTAGTTTTTCGAGCAAGAACTTTAGACCCTATAAAGTATATATATTCTTGAACAGCTCGATGAGACGAGTCTAGCATGTCCGTCTGTCTGTCTGTCCGTCTGTCCGTCTGTCTGTATTTGTTATTGCTCAGTTTTAAAGATATTCACCTGAAACTCGGATCTTAAGCTTTTATTAGTCCTAAGCAGTTCAAGTGTTAAATGCCACGCCCATTTTAAATTACAGTATTTTTTGGATTTTTCTATGAAAATAGCTATTATATATGAATGAAGTCAGTTGGGTAAAATACTTCTAATGCCATTCAATGTAAAACCATGCCACGCCCATTTTTAGCTATAGCCCCCATAAAATTTACCGCCCATTTTCCAATTTTTGTATAAAAATGGTATTATTTATAAGAATATTCACTCAAATTTGGGTAAAAACACTTCTAATGACATCCATTTTTTTTAGCAGTCTCCATACAACTTATCGATTATTTTCGAACAAATGTTAAAAAGTAATTATTTTCGAATATATATTTATAAATGTATTTAAGCCACTGATGATCACCATAAACTATTCAAAGATTCTTGACGGTTTAAGCTTCGGTTCCACGAAGTTAACGTTTTTCTTGTTTTTTTTTTAATTTTTAGAAGAAGTACTCGACATGTAAAATTTTACACACCTAAGCTCATGTTAATTATACCAGGTGGTGTATTTACATTTTGTCTCTTTCTATTTTTTCTTTTTCTCTTGTCTGATTAAGTCGTCAGTTTCCATGAAAATTTGTCTCTTTTGCGGTAACAATTTAAACAAACAGAGAATAAGAATACACTACTTGTATAATTGCATCATGCCGAAGCTTCCAAAAACTCAATAGTATAGAAACTCTTCCACACTAGTAAATGTGTAAATTATAGAAGCTGATATCATGCCAATGAATAGGTGACTGTTTAAGCATACGAAGTAAAAGAGATAGCAGAGAGTGTGGTCGCGAGTGAAAAGAGATTAATATATTTTTATTTACTTTGCCTCGTTAATTTTGATTCTTCCAATACGACTGGCAAACAGGTACTGAATGCATTGAGAGCGAGAGAGCGCTTTGTATCACCTTGAATATTTGCAATATGATAAAAAATTTCCACATAGTCAAGCACTTAGCTGACAAACTGCTGATTTCAGGCAAAGGCCTGAAAATATTACTTTAAATTGAAAACAACTTCAACGTGGCTTAAATTTAAAAACTAAATAACTGATTTTTATGATAAAACATGAAAATTACCAACACTAACACAAAAATTGTACTATTTTTAACACAAAAAAAAAAAAAAAAAAAAAACTAAGTGCCATAAGGTTGCTATTTTGTTACAATTTCTAAAAGTGTTCTTATTGTAAAGTCAGCGAATGACAAAAATAACTGTGCAATGACGGGTAAGCATTAAGAATAAAGTGATAGGATAACAAATTTTCGTAAGGATATGTCGAGCTTAAATTGAAGAAATATGTAGGTACTAATTAGCGAAACACGCGTGACTTACTGCCCGTTTTGACTTTGTCTTTCTTTTGAGCATGTGTGTGTGTGTGTATGTGGCTTTTGTGTGCGTGTTTTCTGTTTCTTGTTATAAAAACATACATCATTGTCCTTGTTGTATATTCTGTTAAGGTTCTTATTGTTGTTGTTCTCAAAAAGCTTGTTAAAATCGCATTTGCATGTTTAATGTGCTGACTGAGGCAACTTTTAAAGACTAAAATTCGGAACGGAAGTCACTCTAAACGCTTGGCCAAACTTTAAAGGGTTAAATAAGTTTTTTTTTTTAAACTACCCGGAAATGAATGCTTTTGATAATTTAGCTAATAATTCGTTTGTCAACCGAAAAAAGGACAACAAAGTTAACAAAAGAAAACAACAGAACAAGTTTATGCTTTCAACTTTTGTATTGTTCACATTTTTAGCGGTTTGGTTAACTTTTTTATGATTCCTTACATTTTAATATGCGCAAATACTCGTATGAGCCACTTTAGTTTTAAATTTTAACCGTTTCGAAGGGCATAGCTAGGTAAGCATGGGCATATATCTTCGATAGCTCTTCATCTGAGAAGTTTTTCTGCGCACTACCTTTCCCAAACCTGACAATATAAAAGGCAAACTTGATTTTCGGGCAGCATAAGAGTTTCTTAAACATATCGGTTTCACCTTAAGCCCTTTACTCGTGTATTATTGTTCAAAGTTTCGAATCCATAATTCAGATATAAGTTAGCTCTGGAGAGCCTAGTATTAAAGTTTGCACTGGTTATGAAATACTTTAAACTACTCAGCTTATTCTGAAAATTTCCACAAGTTTACTCTTTGGACTTGAAATGTGTAAACCATATGAGCAGCCAATAATTGTAGATATTTTTAGGCCATACAAACAGCTATTCTGAGCCAGACGTTGACTCTAAATGAATGTAATAGATCTATGCTTTAAGTATTTATTTAGTCCTTACTGTTCATTGTCGCTTTCTAGTCCTTTCAATGCTTTTTGAAATTTTGTTAAAAGATAGATGAATAATAGACAAAATATAAATAACAACTTTAAAATGTGTCAATATAAATGGCTATATTCAAATTCAACAATAAAAAAAAAAGTCCAAAAAAATGAAATAAATGTGAACGCATTAAAAAACAATTTTTATATTGTATAAACTCACACAACGCATTATCTGGACTAAATGTTTGTCGTGAAAGTCGAAAGTAGAAAATGGAAAGAAGTAGCGCAACAGCAGCGTACTTAAGTGGACTTTTATTGACTTTGAGACGCAAACGAATTTAGAAATTTATCGAACACGAATGCTGTTCATTACGAAATGATGATGATACCAACCAACTTTTATAAAGTTAGAGGACAGGCGAATGGGACAGCGTCAGCATAGAATGATGATAGCGTTGACAGCTCTAGCAATAACAACAACAGCAACAACAACAACAAGCAATGATGAACATTTGATGACCAAAATTGGGTGGTGTCTGATGTTCGTTCGATTGAATTGAACGAAATATAGGAGAATGGGTGTGGATGTGGTGGGCATGGGTATTGGCGACTGTTGTCCAACGTCATCAATTTTGCGTTCGATAAGCGAATTTTGAACATCGTTGACTGTGCAGTCAACTGTTGATACATTATTATTTATATCAAAATACATTGATTTCCTCTTTGCTGTTGTCGTCTTTCACGTTTTTACGTTTAGTCCTTGTACCTTGTCCGTCTGTACTGCAACAATAACAAGAATTAGAAGCAGCAGTCTTCGTTTTATATTACGCAAAAGCAATTTGATTTCGCTTGGCATCATAAATATTTCGTTTAAATAGCTTTCTCGTTTCTTGTAAGAGTCCGTTCGTTTATTCGGCAAATATGTATACATAAAATAACGTTCATGAATGAAATTCCGCATCGAATTCCAAATTCAACAGCGAAATGTTTAATTAGCTGCGTTCAAAATTTATTGGCAACACGAAATTCAATTTAGCGTTCAACGGAAGCCAAGTAGAAATACATATTTAAGGTTAATTAGTTTAAATTTGTTTAAATAAACAGCAAAGTGAGAAGGAGACGAGAGCAGGGGTGGGTAGGTTGAAAGAGTTTATATATTGTAGATAAAGAGAAATGTATGTTGTGTCGCTTTAAGTTTTAACTTTTTATAGAAAAAGAAAAGAAATTAAATATCCTCGCCTAAAAGTATGCTTTAAAATTTCGTTTCACAGTGCAGCGACTTCATGCATAACCTTTTTTTCTTCTTCTTCTTTGATATTTAACGCGGGTCGCATCATTTAAGGTAGACAATCACATAAGTGCAAACGTTATTAAACGCGTAACGTAACGTAACGTTATGCATGCAGTGTGCATGTTTGTACTCTTTTGCCAATGGCGGCATTGGTGAAACTCGTTATGTTGCGCTGTTCCATTGCGTGTTCCATTGTTGTCGTTGGTTGTTGGCAATGATGACAGCTATTCGCGTAAAGCTAAGTCAAAGTGAATGTCGATGTCTACGATAGGAAGATGGCGTTGATAATAATAACGAGGCGTCAAAAGCATTAAACGCCATGTTTAGACTGCACGGATGTGGCATGTATATGTATGTGTATATGTATGTATGGGTACGTATGCGTCTTTCTTGCCGTTACCTGCAGGCAATGGTGTAACTTGTGCACATTCGTTGAAGTTTCCGCGTCTATACCACACAGAAGGTGATTGTATTATGCTAAAGGACTTCCGGTATTTGTTGCGGTTATGTAGCTGACTTTTCCTTTCTTTAAGACTTTACAAATGTCTCAATGGAAACCAGTTGCATGTGTGGTTAGATGGTTTTCACTTTTTTGTTGAATGACTGTATAATTTTAATATTGAATCGCGTCTACTGATATTTTGTAAATTTACTTAGTATTCGATCGTTTCTGTTGCCTTGACTAATAACACAGGCTTTTAAAATGAATTTTTTTTTTTGAAATTAGTTTGGTTTTTTGGGCGCTGAACACAAATTCCGTGTCCAAAAGCGTCCATCGCATTTGCTTTTGGGAAAAAGTTGGGTTAAAAACACGATCATGGTTTTAAGTGTTTTTACTTTAACGCTTTTTTTTTTAGCTTGCCTATACTTCGCTATTTATGAGTAAGAGTAAGAGTTTTCGAGAAAAGTTGGGGAAAAAACACCAACATCACGATTTATAGGGTCTTTAGCCAAACTTTTCTCAAAAAACCAGACGTCATGGCCTCACCAGAATCTAGTGTAGACATCGGAAACCAGTCTCATATAAAAAAACATGTTGCCCTGTGTAATTAATTACACAGCCATGCGGCGAACCAGAGGGTTCATTTTGTATGTATTTTGGGTCGCTGAATCCGAATGTGCAGTCAGAATTCAAGACCGGAAGTTGGAAAAAATAACGAGGTTTTTCAATTTTTGAGGAAAATGTGCAAAAATATATCAGTTTATTTGAGGTTTAAATGAAAACGCGAGACAACTTTTGAATTCTGATTTGGATGCAGCGACCCAAAATACATACAAATGACCCCTCTGGTTCGCAGCACATGACATGACTTTTTTTTTTTGTGGCTGTGTTATCGTTTGCTATTCCAAATTCAAGTATTTGTATATAAGTTTTTGAATATGTATTTTCTCAATTTAGGAATCATATAGACGAGTGGTGAGTGTATAACTGGGCGGCCCGAAAAAACATAGAAAAAACAAGAAAGAACGCTGAAGTCGAGTATGCTCGACTGCAAGATACCCTGTACCCAATCTAAATGTACCTTTAGTTAGGTTCTATTTGACTACCATACATCATTGAATTGGATTTTCATAGAAAAACTTAAAAAATCGAGTATATCTTTGAACGGGGTTATACCTAAAATTTAGTTGGGCCTACCCATATTGGTCTATTTCATTGGGACTATTATAGACATAATTTATACTAAATTTAAATTTTCTAGAATAAAAAACAATGACGTTTTTATGTAAAAACCCAAAATTTTGGGGGTAAATTTGTATGGGGGTACTCCTTAAAATGGGTCTAGAGAAAAACCGTTTGTAAGTGCATACTTGACGGCCTAGGAGAGTCTAAGTCTCTTATAGTCTCCGAAATAATCGTTTTCATACGGCAGACAGCATGACAGACGAACAGACGGACGGACGGACAGAAGGACGGACGGACGGACAGAAGGACGGACGGACGGACAGACAGACATAGCTAGTTCGACTCCCCTTCCAATGCTGATCAAGAATATATATACTTTATAGGGTCTATCTTGCCTCCTTTTGTCTGTTACATACCTTCGCACAAACTTAATATTCCCTTTTACCCTTTGGGTACAGGGTATAATAAATTTATTGAATTTTCATGCGTTCTCCTCCAAGAAATGGAAAAAAAAACTTGATCTTTATTTTTTATTTTTATCATCGGTTAACATTCAATAGTGTTTTTGCATTCAAGAATATAAATACTTATTTCTAATTGAATCCTATTGCTAAACACTTCGGAGTACTAATAATATATATTTTTTTACCAAATCAATAAAATTTTTGAACTCATTAAAATTAAGTAGTTTACTTTTTAAATAATTTGTTATAATTATTTAGGTACATAATTCTCAGACAATTTAAGCACAAAAATATAGATTTTGTTTCGGATGTGAGACGTCAACAAGGGCCATAAAAAATTAACTTTATAAATAATGTAGACTAACTACACGAACCAGTTGTAGCCTTTCAACACAAGGTAAACCAAGACTACTACACATCATATATTGGTTTGCTTAAACTGTTTGAGATTTATTAGATTTGAAAAGTAAATCATTAATTTGGAAAGTGCAAGCCTGACGGATAAAAAACTTTATGGCTCCGGCAGCACTATTAAATAAGATCCGACCAAGAAAAGAAAAACATGACATTTTTTGTATTTCAAATATTTCCTACACTCTATTTGGTAAAAGTTGTATACTGTGTATTAAGCTTCGATCAAAATTACATTTTTTTCGTTGTTTATTATTTTTTTTACTCTTTTAAGAATATTAGATTATTAACGATGAAAAAAACTTTGTAGGTATTTGTTAAATATTTCTGTAGAATTGAAAAATAAAACATGCAAATAAAATTACATTTTCATAAATTCATAACTAAAAAATAAACGAAAGGTAAAAGAAGAACAATTTTTTTTATATCTTTTATGTTAAATTGTGCATTTATGGACTTCCGCACAAAGTTGTCACTATGTCACTTAGTCAGTTTGCAAATCCTTGCATCATTTTGCATGAAGGAATAAAGGACAACAATAAGAACAACAAGATATACAGAAGTTACTTACAACCAGAGCAGACAATAAAAACCTAAAGCGTTGACGAATGGCTAACGGCATATCCGTTTTGTTTATTCGCTCACTCGCTTGCTCGCTCAGTTATTCACTTCCGTATTTTGACTGTCGCTCTGACACTTTGCTCTGATATCCTGCTGTGTTAAATCCTAACTGAGGCATAGTCCTATATATATACTTACAAGTGAACAGGGTCTAAATCTACTTAACGTCAAAACGTTGTGTTTCCAGCTATACGACGACGACATGTTGCGCTTCGAGCACAAAGTACAAAGCTTGTTTATGATTCACCAGCGAATTTTATTAGCATACATTCGGGCGCATAGTAAGTGTGCTAAGAGTATTTTCCATGAGCGATTTGTTTTTTTTTTATATGTTCTGCTAAGCGATTTCCATGTCGTAAATTGATTTTTTCCATGTTTTTTTTAAATGCAATGATTTGTGTGTTTTGTAAACAGAAACATTAAAAAAAAAAAAATATTTAGATTATAAAAAATGAAAATTATAAAAAATTGACGACGTATACACGATATGTAAACATTAAAAAATATAAATAAAAATATAAAAATATTGCAAATTGAATTTTAATGTGCTACGTCATGTGTCAGCTGCAGGCAATCGCTTAATTATGTGACACTGACGCTGTTATTTATCGACTTTGCATGTGTCAAGCCGACACTGCGTAAGCATGTAATATTTCTTTTTTTTTTTTTTTTTTTTTTGCCTATTAAATTAATTGCTGGGCTATTTCTTGTAGATTGCTGCAAACGTTGTAATTAAAACAAATATCCGCACACCTAAAGTGACACATCCGCCAGGAGGAAATGAGTAAAAAAATAGCAGCAGTAGCAGTTGCAGCACAAAGTATTAGAATAAACCGGAAATGTTTTGTCTCCGTTTTGGGAATGATCTTTGCAATGCAATGCACAATGAAATTATTATTATTGTTATTTGTCTGTATAAACAGATTAAATTGTCATATATGAGAAGTGGATTTGTAGCAAATACTGTCACATCAAATACACAGCAGGGCTAGTTATTTGGACAGACAGATGGACAGACGCAGAAGAATGAAGGATGACGCAGCTGCATAACTAAAGCGCTTTGTCTGCGGTTATCTCTCTTTCTCATGCAGTCTCTCATCTTTCCGGTCCAGTCTACTCTACTCTGGCATGTATCTGTTGTATAGTAATGCTTTTGAGTTTATTTTGTACATTGCTCACAACTGTCATTGGCATGATTTCGTTTTAAATGAATTTGCCACTTCAGCCATTTTCTTTTGCCACTCTGTGTCGCATAGCATGCCATGCATCATGTGCTCGTACATATAATTCCTAGACACGCTGTCTTTATGCTTCTTTTTATCCTCATACGCCCACACTGCCCATTGCTTTTGGCTAACAAACTCATCTCATTTAGCTATATCTAAATATATGTATAGTATATTGTAGTATAAGTAAGTATCTATTACTGTTGTACTTTTTGTCATTTGCTTTCTCATATGTGGAAGCCACAAGCAAGCCGGATGTTTTTACAGTAAAATGCATTTAAATCATTTACTTTTTGTTCACAAATGCTCTTAAAAATATGTTTGATGATGATGATGATGACGATGACGATGATATTGCCAATGTCTATAGACGAAAATTTGCTGTCCATGGTTATTAATTTTTGATATGATATGCTTGCTGTTTGCTGTCGTTGCTTTCTTCTTCTTTACTACATTTTATGTGATTCTATAAAAGACCAAAATGCAATTTTTCAATTTTTTATGCTTCGTTTTATGCTCATGCAAATGCGAGAGCTGTTTGAAAAATAATTGTTAACATCATTTCCTTAGAGCATATAAATTTTAGGTAAAATATATATTCTAGCTGATTAGAGGTTATCTAGTGAATGAATTTTCAATGTTATTTGTGAAAAATTAATAAAATCAACTATTATTACCAATTATTAGAAAAACGGCTCATCATGAGTTGAACTTTTAAACTTAAGCTTTTCTATGTCATATGTACTTTGTATGTTAAAATCAATGTGCCACGCCCACTTTTAGGTATAGCTCCCATACAAACATACAACATTTTATCAAGTTCTTTTACGAAAAAAAAATTATTTATTGTTTTTTATTGCACTGCAATTAAAATATGTTGGAGCTAGTATGAAAACAATCTAAAAAATACCACTTTTTTTTTCTTGATTACAACGAAACCACAATATGTTGGAACCTTGATACAATTAATAAAGGTAGTAGTAAGCGGTCATTAACAACCAAGCTAAGAAACGTATGAGTAAGAAAGAGATGGCAGATTTACTCTATTTACTCAATTTCGTATGTAGTTTTGCAAGCGTGAAGAAGATAGAATATTTTTATACCCGTTACACAAAGTGTAAACGGGTATATTCAGTTTGTCCGAAAGTTTGCAACGCATTGAAGGAGACATCGGAGATCCAATAAAGTATATATATTATTGATCAGCTCGATGAGACGAATCGATTTAGCCATGTCCGTCTGTCCGTCTGTCTGTCCGTCTGTCTGTCCGTCTGTCTGTTGCGATGAGTTTTACTCGAAGAGCTTTAAAGATATTGACCTGAAATTCGAAACTTAAGCTTTCTGTGCTCCTAGTTAGTTTGTATGCCAGAACCAAGGTGCCACGCCCATTTTTAGATATAGCCCCCATACAAACTTACCACTTTTTTCGATTTTTTGTATGAAAATAGTTATTATTTATAAATGCTTTTACTACAATATAGGGTAAAAATACTTCTAATGGCATCCAATATCAAAAGAATGTTTCCACGCCCATTTTCAGATATAGGCCCCATACAAACTTACCACTTTTTTTCGATTTTTTGTATGAAAATACGTATAAATTATGAACATTTTCACTCCAAATAGGGTAGGAACACTTTTTATGTCATCCAATGTCAAATCTAAGGCGCCACGCCCATTTTTATGTATAGCCTCCAAACAAACTTACCGCCCATTTTCGAGTTTTTATATGAAATCATTTATTTCTGAATGAATTCAATTAAATTTGGTAAAATCAATTCCAATGTCCACCTAACTGAACACTTTCGATATGGTAAGGATCGGGCAAATATAACATAAAGCCTCCATACAAATTTGACCAAATTCATCGTGAAATTTAATCTAAGCACCTGGTGAACATATAAACTATTAAAAGTGTTGTGTAACGGGTATTTCAGCTTCAGTTCCACCGAAGTTAACGTTATTTCTTGTTTATTTTAAAAATGCAAAACATTTTTGTATGGGAAAATTAGAAAATGGACATGGACGAATCGAATGTGCCTAATGCATTATTTTAGTGGTATTTTAATTTACTTGCATTTTTGTCTTTCAAATGAAACCGGTTTGGGACTCCATCGGTCGGATGGTTGTAACATCCATAGCGGACATAGAAACATTTTACTATTATATATATTTAGATTTCATTGAATTAAAGAAGGCATTCGAAAACAAAAAAATAGATTTTGTATGACATCTCTAAACAGATTATCAGTGACCTTTAGTGTTTCCCGGCCAAACTTAGGTACTTGCTGCAGTGCTGCGCTTACATTTTAAATTTTCGCCAAATCAAAAATTTCGTATACGGATTTGCATGCAGCAGAATTTATAATTAATTTTTTGTTAGAAGGTCTATTAACTTATCAAAGTACCCTCGTCTATTTATGATCATGTATGCATTTGTTGCTTGCGTCTGCATTTCCGTTTCCGCATTTCGACGCCATAACTGCCAACCAAACAACAAGCAAAACACAAACACAAATGAGTAATTGATGCAGCATTTTGTTTTCTAAGTTTTTCTCGTTAAAATAATTTTTTTTGATGTAGTTTTAACCTTTTTCTTTTGCTGATAAGAACTCTAATAGAAATAAATAAAAAAAATAATGTTAAGCATAAATCGTGGTTTTATACAAACAAAATAAACTTTAAAAATTACATTTGCATCTTTATGTTCCATGTACTTCCATGTTTGTGCATTACATTTTATTTATGCTTTTAATGCTTTTTGAGAGTGCATTTTCTTTTTCGCATAACCACAAAATGCAAAATGACTTTTGACATTTGCCAAAAAAAAACGAAAACATTTTGAAAAGCAAATGTCAGCAAAGCATATTAAGCCAACGGCAACACACTCACACAGACACAGGCACACACAGGTTAAGCCAATGTAAATGCGTGTGTGCGTGTGCGCATTTATTTGTTTTCTTATTTGCTTAACTTAAAGTTCAAGGTGCGCGCTCTGAGGCTGTCTTGCCTGTCTTGTCTGCAAAGTTTTGAATTATAAAATGCAAAGGTTTATGACGTTATTTGACAGCTTGCATGGGTTAAGTTAAAAGCAGATTTTCACATATACAGACTTGTCATTCATTTGTTTACCAAACAAACAGCTAATAACTTCGAGAAGAGAAAAACTTTTAAATAAAATTAGCAAAAGCACTTCACATGATGTCTGTGTCGAATACAATTTAACTCATAAGACGCATTAAGAAACAACTTGTGTCATAAATTATCAGGACTATTTCGCTTTATATAAAAACAATCGTAAAATGTTGCTTATAAATCCAACGTTAAGTGTCATAAATTGCATACGTCCAACGCCATGCCACGAAGTCTTTCGTTTTATATTAAAAACTTGAATATGGATGATTCCATGTTGTATTTGATTTGTTGAAGTCAAGAATTTTTAAGCTTTTTGATACTCGACTAGAATGTTGAAACTTTCTTCTATGTGGGATGCCATTTTAGTTCTATGGTCTAGGAACATTTTAAAGACTAGCGTTGTGTTTCTGAACTATTTATTTATCGATTTTTCAGTATATCGAAAAATATCGATATACATATTTGTATATTGAAAAGCGCCCATCCCTAAATTAATAATTATCCATTAACTGTCGTTAAGCTGTGGACACTTACCCTATTCGTAGTTTATAAAAAAATCTTTGGAATGTGCCATATACATAAACATGTTTACTATCAGCCTGCTAACAGTTTGAAGTAAACATTGAGCATTTAAACTGCATTGAATTATTTATTAGCTCTCTAGCAAACGACTTAATTTCGCTGCCTACAACATACATACATACAGCATTCCATCGTCCCGAGGCATTCTTATAATGCGCGTAATTTAGAGATGCTCAAAAAAACGTAGAAAGTATCCACCCGAAAAAAAGTGAGACAAATATAATTGACAATAAAATTTGTGGCATTTGCTGCTGCTGCTACTGAGCTAATAATCATAATGTATGGGTGCGCTGCATAAAAGTGGACAGTGAAGTTTGGGGGGCGGAGCACCAAAAATGGCGTCACAAAACTTTTGTCAATGGACAGAAAAGTGCGCTGCAGCCGTTGAGACACGACGCGACAAAATATTTTATAAAGAAATGAACAAATACTCTAAAGAAGAAAAGAAAGCGAAAAGCAGAAGAAAAAAAGTTTAGTAAGTCCATTAAATACATAAACCTGCCACAGAATGTTCATAGAAAGCGCATAAAGGCAAACTTTGTAGCATAACCGAAGGCGCAAAGCTGACAAAGCAGCAAGAAATCAGAAAGAAAAAAAAAAATGAGGAAAATAATATTATATTATAAAGTTGAACCGGGAAGTTAGCGAAGATTAAAATAAGAAGAAGAAGAAGGAAAAAAACAAAATAAAGGAATTACTAATGCACAAGATTTTTGTGCTGTTCAATTGTATAAAATGGAACTATTTATGTGCACCATATGTGACCAAGCACAAAACTATTAAACGACAAAAAAAAAAAAAAGAAAAAAACATGGAATGACATCTACAACTCTATTTGTTTCCTTAACATCTTTTGAAGCTGGACTTGGTCTTTGAACAATTTTGAAAGCAAAGAACTTTTACTGCAGTTGTTGCGTCGACACTTTTTATGCAAACGTTACGCATATTTGAATTTCTTTTGTACTCTTTTTTTCGGCTTTGTATCTTTAGACACACACACACACACACACGAGAATCTTTATGTTATATTGCAAAACTTTAGTCAGCAAAATTGCAACAAAGAAAAGATACATTTTACTCTTAGATTTTTTTTTTTTTGTTATCATTTTAGAGGTGGACAGCATCGAATTGATGAACAATGGCAGAACATTGTCTATTTATGTCTATTTTAACATTTACAATGCGGGCAGCATGTCCTTTTAGTCTTAATGGAGCTTGCTTATGTTAAAGTCGTCTGTCCACCCATTTTGGCATGTTTATGGCTTTTGCCATTTGCTGAAAGTGCAGAAAAAATTAAAAAAAAAAATAAATAAATATGTAAAAAAAAAAAAAAAATACAGCAACATCAAAGGTAAACAAACTTTACCGGACTTAAAATTCCGAAAACACCAATAGGAAACTTTTAATGAAATCCAATTGCATCAAAACATTTTTTTTTTTTTTTTTTTTTTTTTAGAATAACTTTGTGTTGCGTTTATTTTTAAACACATTTAAACTTTTTCATTGCCAATAAAATGCGTACAACGAGCAAAAGATACTTTATAGTAGGGAAAAATGTAGAAAGTCATTAAACCGCACTCGTAGTCAGTTACTGATTTTTTATGTACTTTTTATCGCCTTTGCACATAAATTAACAAAAATGTTCAAATTGATAACGATAAATTTTACAACGTCTTCGTACAGGCTTCAGGATTCAGGATTCAGTTGTTGTTTACCAATTGATGGCAGCCATTAGAAAACCATTAGAAAGCGTTGGATTTTCGAAAAGTCAATGAAAAGTGGACAGCATGAAAATTAAATAAACAGCTGAGGTCAAACGGCAGTCAATTGGGCATTTGTCGCGTGTGACAGGCAAAAGTCAAGCAGTTATTTGAACTTTTTTTTTTTTTTGTTTTTTTTTTGACGCATTTGTTTTTAATGTTGTCAGAAAAAAAGGTTACAAAGTGATGTCTCTATTTTATTTTTTTTTTTTTTTTTTACTAAATCACATATAGGATATGTTAAAGATATGTTTTGAATGCAAGTTCAAAGTTCGAGGAGCAATGTGTTTGGAATTTGACATAAAGGCACGCTTAAAATATTTTATTTATAAACAAAATTCCATTTTTGGTGAACTTTGCTGCTCATAAAAATTTAAATTTGTAGCAGTCCTGTGAATATGCATGCTTTAAAGAGGGAAGATTCAGAAGTAGAAGTTTGGAAAATATAGAATGTAAATTTTTTATAGATAAAGTTTAGTGAGGAAAGAACTTAGTTTAAAGGGGCAAGATTGGACAGCTCTCTTAGCCAGTTGAACTGCCAATGTCCAAGAAACCGTAGTTTGTATGATCTGAGTGCGGGGCAAGTGCACAGAAAGTGTTCGAATATTTCTGTTTCGTCTTCTTCCTTGTAGTCTGGACTCATGTTTTAATATGGGCCAGTGACCAGTTAAGGTTGCTATTAGTCTTTTAGCGAGATCTTTTCGCGTGTTCTGTAGTAACTCGTTTAAATGCTTTGTGTCTAACATAGGCCAAATCGATTTAGCTTTCCTATAGCTATCCAGGATTTTAATGAAAGACATTTTTTGCACTCATTGGGGTCTCCATCTGAACCGGTAAGGGGTCTATAGCTGATCCCTCCCAGTTAGCCGGTTTTTATCGCAAATTACTGTGTGAAAAGATGAACACCGATTTGTCGCGGACATTCAGTTCTAGGAACAACTCGCAAGCTGAAAGTATAGCCTAAACCTCCGCTTGGAGGTTCAGGCTATACTTTGAAAAGACATGATCGGTAAAGTACTGAAATGTGCTCGATTAATCCGAAATTCTCGTTCGTTCCGAAATATCGGACTGCTCTTAGGATTCAAAAATACAAATGCATCTGATGTGAAAATTGAAAATTGTAAACATTTTATTTAAATTATTTGAGTGTCTGAGCACACCTTTTGTTAATTAAAGTTTTGTAAAAAATTATTTGGAAAAAAAAAAAAAATTAAAAAAAAAAAAAAAAAAAAAAAAAAAAAAAAAAAAAAAAAAAAAAAAAAAAAAAAAAAAAAAAAAAAAAAAAAAAAATTTTTTCTGTGAAAAGCTTACTGCAATTTAACCTAACAAAACAACCAAAATAACCTTTAAAATGTAGCAAAAAAAATATTTTTTCGTATTTTGCAACGTGTAGAAAAATCAAAAAAGACATATTAAATATTTAGACTTGAGACTTTAGAAGTTCAAAATAAACTTTTTGATTTTGGTGAAGAAAGAAAATTAACGCCAAAAAAGTATTCATGCAGTTGAAAGATATTGTCAGAGTATTTAATTATTTATTTTTGAGTTTAATAAACAAATTTCTCGACTGTTTACTTCAATTAAAAATATATTTTATTAAAATGAATTACATATTACATAAGTGCGTCTCGTATTTAACAAAATGTCAAGAAAGGCAATTAAAACTTGCAACGATTGCAGTAATTAAAGTAAATCCTTAAATCGGACACTTGAATAAACACAGCTGTTATTTATGCGTAACTAACACAAAACTAACACAAAGAGTCGCATACATTTGAGACAGAATGTATAAAATGACAGCTTGAATTGCTTGCTTGCTTGCATGTATGAATTTGAATTTGGCTTAAATGTTTTTTATGTAAAATGTAAATGTAATGAATTTGACAAAGATTATTTTCATATGAACTGGTAAACGAAAAGGCGAAAAGAGATTAGCAAGGCGTACCATACCGATCGTTTAGATACTAAACTGACTTGAATTTTTTTTGTTATTTTTTTTTATTTGTTTAGGATATATTTTGAAGTGTACAGTCAGCAGTGTGAAAACAAAAACAGCAACAGAGGGACTACGTCAAACAAAATAAAATGAACAAAAACAAGAAGAAAATGAAGAAGCACAACTGCCACATTTGCACTTTTATCCTTTTCTACATCATTTGGGACTTAATCTGCTGTGATTTATTCATAGACTCGTTTTTTGCGCCATTAGTTTTCGTTTATTTGCATACAAGTAGCATAAAAAAAAAAAAAAAATAAAATAAAGCAGCAAAATATTTTGAACTTAAGTAAAATCAATGATTTGATACACTTCATATGTGTGCATTTTGAATTTTATGTAAAGATTCATCCTTATGTACTTCATGACTTTGGTCATTCAAACATCCTAAAACTCCTTCCTGGCATCGAGATCTGCAAGATAACAGATTATATGACCACGGTTTTTCGCTTTGGCAGACGCTTTTTGTTCCTTCTCCACAATCGGTCAGATTGTAGGTTTAAAAGATTGTGGTGCTTGGCCCACGATCTTTTAATCTGAGATCTTTGCAATCGGAGTCAGCGCCCGCCTTCTTTTGACCCATTGACCTAGGGGGGGCTAAAATCACAATCTTCGTCGATAGCCAAGTTACTATTAAAGCACTAACTTCATGGACCTTTTCATCTGAATTACTTCTCCTGTGCTATGATGCACTTCAACTCCTTTCTCAGGGTCGTAATAACACTATCTGTTGGGTCCCTGGACACAGGGGTATTGACGAAAGCCGTTGACGAACTCGCCAAATCTCGCTCCTCCTTGCCCTTTATTGGCCCGAAGCCTTTCTTCGGGCTCAGCTGAGCCTCAGCCTTACGCATAATCGATAGGTTCTCCGTAGAATCTCTTCACCAATATTGGGTTCAATACCCGGGCCTACGGCAAGCTAAGCAATTGGCTTGCCCTATCTGCTCAAAAAAATATAGAATATCTCAGTCGTCATGACCTTAGGTTGCTAACTGGCTATCTCACCGGTCATAACAGATTGAGATATCATCTAAGCTGTTTTATTACTACCGATCAAATCAGGGTCGCCCCGACTAGGGATACTCTTCTGGTTAGTAAAGGAAAGGTTCCGGAAAGGATTTCTACTGTCGCACCAATCTCCATTATAGGAGGGCCTACCATGTTCCCACTATACTCTATGCTAACGATGGGAATGTGTGGTGAATGACTTGAGTCTCACTTTCCTTTGATTGCTTGCCTAGCGGCCTAGGCCCAGGTACAACGTCAAGCTTTTATGGCTATGGTTATCCTTGGTCGAATTAAAAATCAAAACGGACGAATGCGCTGTTTAAAAACGACATCTTTGATTGCACGTTGCAAAATACGTTTCAAAATTAATATACCATTTAAAATGATTTAACATAAAAACAAATTCAATATGCATATACGGGTTCGTTGAGTTTCAAGCTTGTTTGTAATAATTTTTTATTGCAAAATAAAAAAAAAGCGAGTGTAAATTAAAGAAGATTTTCGTAATGCGTAATGCGGGGGTAATGCGTACAAATTGTGAAGTGTAAGTAAATATCATGCAAGTTGTCATGGAGATTATTTGCTTTGTATATTGAAATAAAGTTTTATAAATAATTAAACATTTGGAAAGTTAACTAAAAGCTGCTTTTAAATGTTAAATTATGTTATAATTGATTAATATTGCATACTTTTAGGCGATTACTCACGCCTTTAAATTGCTGCATTATTCAAAGATATTGAGCAATTTACTTGCATGCAGCGCACACTCACTTTAAGTGTATGAAAAGCATCTATATGGCACTCTATTTACCATGAATTATATATTCATAACTGCAATTTTTTTGTATTTGCAAAAAAAAAAAAAAGGAAACATTTTTTTGTTTAGGAAAAAAAGAGAATGCTATAAAGAAAAGAAATTGCGGCAGTTGAAAAGTGGAAATTTCAGAATAAAAAAAATAGAAAATGAGGCGAGGCGCACATGAGTTATGCAACATAATGCACAACAATAAATTCTGCACATATGCAAGCAAGCAGTACGAGAACTCGAGAAAAGGACTCCAAACAGTTTGTTGGTAGAGATGTGCATCAAACGAAATAAAGTGAATGACTAAAAAAGAGTAAGGACACTTTAAGTGTTATAAAACTTTGTTTGCATCATGTGCTGCTGCTGCTGCACTTCGCTTCCGGTTCCGCTTCCGTTTACGTACAGCTTGCGTGACTTCAATGATTTACAACATTGGCGACATATGAAGCGTTAAATTATATGCCTGCATGATAGCCTGTGCAAAACTAAGCACAAACACGAGCATAGAACTAAATGTTTTTTAAACTTATTTTATTTTTGTCATTTAAACGTTCAAATATACTACTCTGCTATTTAATACTTAGATCACTTTGTGTATTGCTATATTTAAAAGAATTCAATTGTGGAGAAACATATTCAAATCAATCGAACGAATTGAATGCAATGCATACAAAAAAAGTGCGAGATAGTTTCTGAAATTCAAAAATGACTAATTTTATTGTAGATACATTTTATTTTGAAGTTTTGGTATTCGTAGTAGTGATAATCGCCCATTAAGTTTAACTTGCTAGTCCAGTTGGTTCTATGCTGTGTAAATGCGTCAATGTATTTTCAACATAAATCCTATAGCTTACCTAAATATTTTTTTGTATGCCTCGAAGTATTCCAGCGGTTGTTTCATTAAACTTTTAATACCACTTTTTTTTAACAATAGAGGAGCATAAGTTTCAATTTTTTTTTTTTAAAAAAAAAAAGACGATTGATTAAAGAAAGTAGGCAGAATATTATCATTTATGAGACATGATATAAAAAAAATAAATTTCTATAAATTATCCAATGATAAATCCAAAAAAAAAAAAAAAAAAAAATTTAAAAAAAAAAAAAAAATTAAATTTTTTTATAAAATAAAAAATTTTTAAAGTACATAAAGATAGGGTAGAGGGAATCTTGTAGTGTTGCCAATAAGAGTGAATTTTGAGTCGCAGTGGCTTTAGCGACTGCGTCCTGAAAATCACAGTGACAGCAAGCAGTGATAAAATCTCTGATTGCGAAATAAAATCAGCAATTACTGAACAGGTTCACTGTTCACGTTGAACGAGACACAAAATCGCCGATAACTGAAAATGTTCACTAAGAAATAAAAAAAATCGCAAGTCACTACTCTCAGTCGCAGTGCGACATTGTGATTTTTAAGTCACTGTGAAAAAATCACCGAAAGTGATTTTTTTTTTGCCAATACTAGTGTGAATTGTAAAATGAAATTTTGCCACACTGGTTTAATGGGTTCGATTTTTCTCACATGCGCTTTTGTTTAATAAATAAAAATTAAAATATTTTATAATTATTTTTATTAAATTTAGTGTATTTGTTAAACGCAATAATTTGTGGTATTCGAGGTTTCACTTTCCGATAAAATGTGCTAAAATACTATGAGCATATGTGACTAGTGTTACAAATTGTGCAAATCTGATCAATTTAAAATTTTACGAATTACCAAAAACTGGCAAAGTCACGATAAGCTTTTCACCCACGTTGCGGATTTAAGTCGTTATCAAAACGCCACACAGAACAGCCAAACAGCGTCAATATTTGCGTTTAAAATGCAACTAATTAGCATGTAAGTTAATAATTTAGTATAACAAATAATTCTGGCCATCTGCCAAATTGTGTGACTGCAACAACAAAAGCGAAACGATAAAATTGGCAATAATATTTAAGTATTATTTGTTTTAATTTTTTATTTTAGATACATGGAGAAACAGATAGAAATATAGATGGAAAAAGAGTGAACATTTGTGAAAATAAAACTGTCAAATAGATTTAAAACAAACAAACAAACAAATAAATAGGAAAAAACAATTTTTTTAGTACTTAATTCAGTATCAAATCCGCTTAATGAGAGTTTTAACTTTCAATAGCAGCATTTTAGGAGCACAAACAAATTCAAGGATTTATTTTTGCGGTAGCTTAAAACTTAAAATCACAAATTTTTTAATTCGATTTTTGTTTGAATAAATAATTTTATACAACTTTAGGGTATATTGAGACTTAGTGAAATACCAAAGCAAAAATGTTAAGCTTTAGCAAAATATGAATTCCATAAGTTAAATAGTTTCACACAAAAATTAAAACTGATAACAAATTCTGAAAATATTCGTTTCACACTATTTTTTGTTTTGCCAATTCAAATATAAAAAGTTCAAAGCAGCCTGACATGTCAAAGTATTTGCTGAAATCCAATCAGACCCTTTTCACTTTTAGTAAAATATTTGCGACGACTTTTAGCGAAATTTCGTTCAGTGTTTTTAGGTGTTTTTATAGTTTTTGCAAATAATTTGATATGCTTTCTAAAAAAAAAGGACAAACAAAATGCAGACTGCATGCCAATGTCGTAAGTTGATCCTTTTTTTTTTTTCTAGAAAAGCGAACACCAATATTAACATTATTAGAATGAACTTAAAAGAATAAAAAAAAATATCGAAAATGAAATGAAAATTATAGTTATGCATGAGCAGCCAAATGCCACTTAAGTTGTCATCGTCATCTTCTCTGCATACACCTTAACAACCCAAATCAAAAAATGAAAGCTAAATTTCGATGAAAATTGCTGAGTGTTTATATAAATATATACAAGTGTGTGTGTGTGTGTGTATTTGTGCACAACATACACATACCACCCATTGCTACGGTGAGCGCTTCAATATCTTGTATATTTGATTGAGGCGTTGGCCCATGTGTTGAAAAATTCCAGCAGAGCATAGCAAATATTTATTTAGTATTTTGTGAACACTTTGTGCGTGTTTATATGTTTGTATGTGGTCACGTCACGACACAAATACCTATGACGATAGACTTTACTCGTATTACAATATTAGAGCGTAACAAAAATAAAAACACCACAGGTCACTAATATCAATAATAGAGCTGTATGTATTCACTCATTGTTATTTAAGAGGGTTGCTATTCTGGTGCTGGGTTTTTGTCATGCTTTTCAAATATGAAAATATTTGCACCTTAATCGGAATTTTAACAGAATAGAAATTTATATGAAACCTCTAATCGGAATGGGCTTCTTTTTGTTTCGTGCGAGAACAAGTTTGTTAAAATTAAAGGAGTAAAATACAACAATTAAAGCTCCAACAATGATTGTATTGAAAAACAAAGTAGTAAAATTAGTTAGTAAAATGCATTTAAAATTTTTTTTACACTTTATAACTACAACATTTCTTTTGTGGAAAATTTCAAAAGTTATATAATGCTTATGCAACAGACATGAGATCATTAGTGGCGTAGTATATGAATGGTTCAAGAAAAGAAGCATAAGCAAACTTAACGTTGAACGGTTATTAAAAGCTCTTTTCAAATGCTTATTAGATCAGAATTAATAAATTTAATGAATACTGAAACTCAAATCAATTTTATTAATTCCCAGATTGTACTTACATTTGACTACATCATCGAATAATATATAAGAAGTCAATAAATGCTTATGTATGAAATTTTAGCTCTATGCTCAGGCCAACAATTTTTAGGACAAGACATAAGCCATAGTTTTTCTGAGTAATATTCATATGAATGTGTGACTGTATGTCCAGATTTATGATACGATCTTTTAAGAAATTTTACAAAGTAGTAACTCTGGAAGGAATAATAGAATATTTTAATTGTCAACGCCACTTTTTAAAAAAAAAAAATTATGTCACTAACAAATTTTACCTCAAATTTAATACACATGAAAGACGTTTAAACAGTACTTTTATAGGTTTTTGGAATATTGAACCTGAAGTCCAGTGGGCAATCCGAAATAGTTTTTCTTACCTATTTTTTAAAACTTTTATGTGAGGCCCACATAGTTTGAATGGTATATTCAGTTTGTCAGAAAGTTTGTTACGCATTGAAGGAGACGTCATACCCTTAAAGTATATATATTCTTGATGAGCTCGACGAGATAAATCGATCTATTTTTTATTTTATTTTTTATAAAATTAGGAATTATGTATGAATGTATTCATTCCAAAATGGGTAATAAAACTTTTAATGTCATCAATGTCAAAGTCAAAGTGCCATGCCCATTTTTTGTTTTGACCCTATACAATTGTATGAAAATAGGTATTAATTATGAATGTATTCACTCCAAAATGGGTAAAAACACTTTTAATGTCACAATATTTATATACCACCGATATAATAAGGATCGTGCCACTATAACATATAACCACCATATAAACTCACACCCCAGATGTGTACTGAGCCGCATATTTTCAAAATTTTGGCGTGGCGCTTAATAAAGCCTTGAAACCGGAAAAGCTATATCTTTGGAATGAGTATAAATGAAGACTTGACTCAGGGCGCATTTGAAAAATAGGTAAAAAATGTTTCTATATTATAATATTCTGTTTAAAAGGTTTTCTAAACTTGGGCCAGACCCCTGATTCGATTTTTAACTTATTTTTTAAGAAGATTTAGTTTACTGTGTAGGTGAAGTCCTAAAACGAGACTTTGGAAAATATTAGTCTAGGGCCAAATGGGACCTGGAAACCGGAGAAGCAATTTTTTTGGAATCCTAGAGTTTCTCAATAATTAATTAAAATTTAAATGAATAACTTTTTGTGTACATAAGATTACTTTAAATTTCGTTTCAAAATGAAGAGGGTAGCGAAGCACACCTGGCTCAGCTAGTAATATAAAAAATAATGTAGTAATTTTATTGTTTTAAAATATATCGTGTTTTCACGCGTTCAGATTGAAATATCTCGAAAATCAAGGGGGATATATTGTAATAATTCACAGAGCGAATTCTTAGTCAGCATACGAAAATCATTTGCTTACTCTTTTAAGTCTACTTATGATAAGTAATTTTGTTAAATTTTATAGACATGTAATACTTTACAACTGACTGAATAACATATGTTTCTTTGTGGTCAAAGGCCTAAGAATCATCCTTGTTCTTATTTCTTTTTTTTTGTTGGCTCTTTCACTATCGTGTTTTCGTTAGTAGTTGACTCCAAAGCAACAGTTATGTATAAAAAAGACCACAACCAATTAAAAAATTTTGATTTTATTATTAATTAAAAAAAAAAAAAAAAAAAAAAAAGAACCAAAAACTTCCAAAAAAATAATTAAAAAACAAAAAATAAAACCATATTTAAAAATAAATTTAACCCCCCAAAAAAAACCCAACAACCCACAAAAAAAAAAAAAAAAAAAAAAAAAAAAAAAAAAATAAAAAAAAAAAAAAAAAAAAAAAAATAAAAAAAAAATTCATAAAAAAAAAAAAAAATTAAATTAAAAAAATTTTAAATAAAAAAAAAATTTTTAAATAAAAAATTTTTAAAAAAAAAAAAATATTAAAAAAAAAAAAATTGAAAAAAAAGTATTTATATTATTTGAAATTGACGAAAAATATAGCAGGTACGCATAAAAAGTATGAACATTTTTCAAGCAAAATAATCTACGAATGTGAAAAAATTCATGTCTTATGAAATAAAAAAATGTATCTCATTTTTCTTTAATTTAAATAAGAATGCGGCTAGACATATAAAAAATGTGAAACGAAACAATGGTTTTGACTTAATGTGGAAGATTTTGCAGCTATTGTGAACAATTTTTATTTCATTTCCGGCTGCAGGTAAGCTTTACTTCTAATACCAAAGCCATGTATTCTGGCTAGTTAGTGGCGTTCTTTGGAAATCTTTTTCATATACGTTCATTCAGTGTGTGTGTATGAGGCTATTGTGTCTAGTTTTAAGTGGTAAATATAAATCACTTTTGTTACAGCGTTAAATACTTTTATACAACTGCATTAAGGTGCAGACAACAGTTGTGCATAAACAAAAAAAAAAAAGGATATTCAGTCTATTTAAATTAAAGAATTTCGCCAAATCTAAAGCATTAATAGTAAATTACCAGGTTTTCTTTAAAGAGTGCCACTTGATATTTTTTTTAGAAATTATTATAATAAAATAAAACATTTACCAATATAAAGGACCTTAGACACATATTTCCACTGATACAATTACATATATTAAAGCTTGTTTAACAGCTCAGACGCAAACCACTTACTTTCCACTTCTGGAGATATCACGCTTATCCAAATTTAATTACAATAAAAGCACAGCCTAATTGAGATTTAAAACATATTCCGGTTCTCTTTACTCTTTGTATACATACTCTGCATATTTTAATTAAAACTTGAAAATCCCATTTGGAGTTGGTACAAATGTTTCTTATATTTCAACTTAAATTTTCTTTAGCATTTAACATTTAAGAGCATAACTAAAGGTTACGCATTTATTGTATTAAGACCGCAACATAAAGGCCACAACATATATGCCTAATGTTGTTTTTTTTTTTTATAAATATAATAAGACAATTTATGAAGAGGTTAGCCTCGAAATGTTAAGTATGTGTGTGTGTGTGTGTGTATGCGGAAAACCCGATTACAAAACTCATAAAGTCGCCATGAAATTCAAACAATGCGCTACGTGTGCTGAATTTAACAAGTATCTTTTGCTGTTTCCCCTTCAGTCGATGCATAAATAACATTTCTGTTGTGTTGACCCTTACCACATAAGGAGCCAACACGTTTGTTGTGTCTCGAATATTGCCCTTGCAGTCAAATATATTTGTAAACATGAATGGGTTTATTTTCGAAGGTGACAAGTTGCAAAATGCATGGACGATTTTAATAAAATTGTTTAAATTAGAATTGTAAAACAAAGAATACGACAATGCGTATGAGTAATATATTTTGTTCATAGTATTTCCTGAAAAAACTATGCACAGATTAAAAAAAATATATTTTTGTATATTTTTTCTTCTGTTCTTTTTTAACTTTTATTTTATATTTCCGTTAGTCTCCATCTTCTAATTTGAGAACTTTTTCCAAGTAAACGACTATTTGTCAAATGCGGTTCTTATTTGTGGATTATGAATACTTTGCTTAAATTTAGCTGACAGCAGAAAATTATTATGCGATGATTAATATTTATTTGCACAAACGAGTGCACACAGAAACCGCAACGCAAGATGTAACCCAAACCTCAAAAAGAAAAAAAAATAAATAATAAAAACAAGGGCACTGCTAAGCTCGTTCTTTGCTAGACAAATAAAGAACACACGGAAACTGGCCACAAGTTGCTGCACAAGAAGCTGCCAACAGTGACTGCTAAAAGTGACAACAGCTTTTGCGTTCTTTTTTTTGCTTAAGAACGGAAAAAAACGTTAAGAATTTATTTATTTTCAGGCATTTAATTTAGATTTATGCGTTTAGCGCTTATTGTGACAGCCAAGCGACCAGTGGAAATATTACTTCTAGTTCAGTCATAGGTAAAAAATAACTAAAAACAAAAAAAAACTGAAAGCAAATGCAGCCACATGACAACAAGTATGAACGAAACGAAATTATGTTATTCTCCAGCGTCATAAATATCGATTCCGTAGGTATTTGTTCAAGACGTCGCTCGAGACGTCCTAGTATGTATGCTGATAGCTTATCGAACAATAAAATTGCCACAGGCACATAGCCGCATGCCGTTGGGTTGGCGTTGTTAAAGACGATGAAAAGTAAATAAGGATATGCGCAAATAAAATAGCAATAAATCATAACGATGGATCTGGCTTTCATTCCATTCTATCTTTTTATCGATACACAAGCAGTTGTGATTTCTCTATTTTATTTTATTTTATTCGTTACGGCCTATTATAAATTGACTTGAGGTCAATAAGTTATTTTATTGTTATTTGTTTAGTGTAGCTACTAACTGTTTTCGTGTTGTAAAAACATTTAAAGAGAATATTTTGAAGTTTTTTTGGAGTAAATAAATATGCAATATTTTCAGGATATATGTGTATGCTAAACACAATATCCTGAATTACACAGTTTTGGCGACTGCCTTTGGAAACTGCTAAACAATAATTTATGCATCCGATTACTATAATTCTCACATCTCAAATGAGATGCGAGCGTCTTTTATTCGTTGCATGTGTAGTAGTGTAAATATATTCAAATAAGTAGCTATGTATATGCTTTATGTACTACAATATATAGTATAAACTGACTACTTCGAGGGCGTGACACTATTTGTATATGTATATCCAAAGTGTATATAACTTCCCGTTCAATACATATTGTGTCTGTGAAATGCATTTACGCCGTGAATTACACGTCACAATTGTGGTGTCCTTTGTTTGTTATTATTGTTGTTGGTAGTGTTGCAAAATTTATGACTTCCGATTTCGTTCAGAGCAACTAAATAAGACAAGAAAATATTTTACGTTAACTGCTTTGGTTTGGTTTGGTTTGCTTTGATTGGTTTAGCATAATTGAAAAATCAGCAAAATTGTTATCGCAAAATAGATTTAAATAATATTTTAATAAATTTTATTGAATTGATTATTCCTAAAAGTACTCAATAATGTGGCTAGGAATTCATTTTTTGGCTTTTAACCTATACAGGAATATTGATGATTTATATATTAGTATTGCTTTTAATTTAAGCAACATAAAGCGTTAGTTAATTAAACTATTTAGGCTGGATCTAAAAATGAATTTTATAGGAGACTAACGAAACCTTTTGTTCCTTTTATATATTTTTGTGCCGATGCTTATCCTATCCTTTTTTTTTTTTTCTTTTTTCTTTTAATTTAACTTTAAAAAATTTTTAAGTTTAACTAAAATTTAACTGAAAATAAAAATTAACTCATGTCCTAATATATTTCTGTCATGGTATTTTGGGAACAGGTATTTTAAAGTTTTGGAATTTTTGAAAACTAGTGTTTTTTTTTTTTTTTTTTTTTTGAATGTGGGATTATTTATGGAATTTTTTAGGACGCAGAAGTCCTTTTTAAATTTCTTAATTTTTACATAATTTTATTAATTTTTCTTTCCGCAACAACCTTCTTAAAAGTATTGAAAAATTAAACAAAAAATTATTGAAATCGGTGAGGCCAGTCGAAAGATAACAAAACTAGATCAAGTGAGGAGCAAAAAATAGATCTTTACTTATAAATTACTAGCAAGTACTCGCGGCTTTGCTCGCGTTTTTTTTTTTTTTTTTTTTTTTTTTTGCTTCTTCTTGTCGTCTAAATATAAATTAGTCAAACATTATATTTTGGGTCAACCTCGTCCAAATTTTGGAAATTCCTTGAATTCGCCTAAAATATATTCTAACCATCATTCAAAAAGCGCCCAGTTTCAAGTCTCGACGTAAGACTTGACTTGTCTTTTTTAGAGGCCTATTAGGCACCGGGTTAAAAGTTTCCATCACGTCTTAGCGCTTACCTGGAACTTAATAAAAAAAAAAAAAAAAAAAAATTCGTCAAAAAATATATTTTAGTTCCACCAATGAGTCCCAGCTCCAAATTTGCTGGACCGATTTGGATTTTAAAATTATCTAACCATCCTCGCTCCTCCCTGCACCTTCCCCTGCAATTTTGTGGCAATCGGTCGAGCCGTTCTCGAGTTATGGAGTGACAATAAAAATTTACACTTTTATATATATATATACTATAGATTACATTGTACTACAATAATAAAAATAACAAGAAAAAGTTAACTTCGGTGGAACCGAAGCTCAAACACCCGCCACACGAAACTTTGAATCGTTTATCTGTGATCATCAGTGGCTTAAAAACATTTATAAGTGTGTTTCGAAAAGGGTCTATTTTTTATACAGTGGTTCGAAAAAATCCTTAAGTTCATATCGGGCTACGGCAATATGTTTGTTATAGGATAACAGTAGAAGTTTTTCCCAGATTTGAGTGAATATTCTCATAAATAAGAACTATTTTCATACAAAAATTTGAAAAATGGGCGGTAGGTTTGTATGGGGGCCATAGCTAAAAATGGGCGTGGCACCTTTCTTTTGACATTTGATGTCATTAGAAGTTTTTTACCCGATTTGTAGTAACTACATTCATAAATAATAACTATTTTCATAGAAAAAAATTGAAAAAAATGATAAGTTTGTATGGGGGCTATATCTTCAAATGGGCGTGGCACTTTGGTTTTGACACTATGAACTGCCTTAGGACTGAGAAAAGTTTAAGTTTAAAGTTTCAGGTCAATATCTTTGAAACTTTCCGAAAAAAACGCATTGCAACAGACAGACAGACGGACAGACAGACGGACAGACAGACAGACAGACATCGATTCGGAGCAGATCAGACTTTTGGGGTCTCCGATGCCTTCTTTGATGCGCTACAGATTTTCCGACATCTATAATACCCTTTTTGGGTCTAACATTGAGATTGATCGAAAATCTTGCAGTCGAGGTACAGGTCTGGTTGAGTAATAAAAACTGTAAACTTTGAATTTTCGGGAAACCCCTAACTTCTTGTTTCATTTTTTTTTTATTAAGTGGCTTTAATTTACGCAATTATGGCCGATCTGCATATACCTATCGTGGTATTAAGTTTTATTTCATTGTAAAAGAATATTGTACCCTTTGTGAAGCTTCAATTAAAAAAAATAATACGCCACAATTATGAATTATTTTTTTTGTGAACAGCTGAAGTCTGCACAAATATCTTTTGTAATGGCAAATTGCCCGACCATTAGCATTTAGGTCAAACTATCTTTTGATTAAAATAATAAATAAACCAGTTAACAAAGATCGAAATAATCTAAAATTGATTCACTTTAGCTCATCTAAGTGTTTGCAGCTGCTATCTCTCTTATCTCGATTCAATTGTCAATTTAAAACTGTTGACTTCCATTAAAACTATAACAATATCCAGCGTAAAAGGTAACATTGTGCTACATACTAAAAAAAGAGACTCGTAGAGTAGCACCATGCCACAACGCTTATTGACAAAGCCACTTAATGCAGATGACAATGCACAGATTTAATAAAAACAAAAACAACAACGAAAGAAGCAGAACGCGGGAGCAAGAATAAAAAAAGTCAAAACACTTAACAATAATATTGTACAAATACAAACGCGAAAATACAAAATAGTAAAATGAAGCGCAGAGATTGACAATAGAAATGTTTAGCAAATGAAGGACGATGAAGGACGAACGAGTAGCGAAAACTAAATAGAAACTGTATGGAAAGTAACTACTACAACATTCTCCCAACTGCTGCTGCTATTCATAGTAATGTGAATTGATGGACAGTCAGTACAGTCCTTTGATTGTTGTGCGGAAAATTGTGCAATAATTGCGAAGATATTAGGGAAGCAAAGAGAAAATGATGAGAGAAAGCGCATAAAAAGCAAATGTCGCATCGTTAAGTTAAAAGCTTTATGCAAATTTTTTACTCATTGCTTTGCTTGCCTTACGTAACATTATGGGGCAACTTTTTATATTAAAAAAAAAAAAATTATATTGAAAATTGAAATTCGGAAAAAAATAGTCTTGGAGGAGGAAAAGCTGAGCGTATACAATGCATCATAAAAATGCGAGATGGTAGCAATGAGCAGAATCTAAGGTAACAACCAACACAATTGAATACAATTGAAAGCCACTTAAGCCGAGCCAATTGCATTTTATTCATTCAATTTTTCAAAATTATTACTTTATGCAGCATACATCGTACATGTACATGGGTGCGCAGAACCAGAGCCAACATATTTGTATGTTTTATGTGCGCTGACATGTGTCGAAGGGAATGACCCGAAGAACGAGCACAATCGAGGAGAGACCGCTTCTCAACAAAAGATATTAGTGTGTTGTGCCTGTACACAGTACACTGTACATGGCATTATGTTTGATTGTACATGATATGGGGCGTCATTAAATACACATTACCACGCACAGCACGCCAGCGGCAGACAGACGTCGTAGTCGTCGTTGTTGTTGCTTTTGTCATCAATTGAATGGCCTGCAGAAGTATAAAAGGAAGTAAGAAGTAGAGAAACAAGAGTATGGAACGGGTGTGCCAAAATGAAAAAAAAAAAAAAATAAAACATTTCAAAAGCGTTTTTGAAGAGGAGTGGTCCTCCTTTCACTCTACATCTTTTCAGTTAAGTTTAGTTGCTGTGTATGTTGTACGGTGTAGGTTTTCAATGTGGCTCCAAATTGGCTTCATGCGAATAATTCATGCGATATACACTTTTCTTCCTACTTTTCAATAATGATGGCAACTGCAGCAGCTCCGTAGAGGCAGAATGTCGATGAGAACCAAGCCAAACCGAACCGAACAAAACTGAAACTGAAACCGTTGTCGTCGCCATTAGCATCATTGATGCCACTTGTACACTCACACAATTACACTACATTGTACACCGGCAAACTGGTCGACTGACATACAGACAGACGGACGGACGGACAGACGGACAGATAGTCAGTTTGAATGAGAACGCCTACTGACGCGCCATCACAACATGCCACGCCCGCTTGGCTCTGCCTGCTTGCATTTACAGCAAAATTATTTATGGCTGCGGCAGACACGAACAGGAAACATTTCATGCGGAGTAGAAGTAGGAATAGCAACGCTGCCAACTTCACGTCTATCAATATTTTATGAAACGCCGTCTGTACTTCGCACCCTTTCTCACTTTCATTTGCTGTCTATATTCGTTTTGTTGTTTCGTCCGTCTGTCCTGTAACTGTCTGTCGATATCCGTTCAAGATGAGTATCTAAATTGCCTCGACTGTTGTTGATGAATTAGCGCCGGCAATGGCAGCGGCAACTGTTATTGCCAGATATCAACTAAAGCGTTCTTGGAGTGGCAAGTGATGTTGGCGTCATGTGTATTGCTGCAACGCGACGATAAGCTACATCAATCTCATATTTTTTTGTAATAATTTTCTGCCATTTTGCTTAACCAAAAAAAAAAAAAAAAAAAAAAAAAAACAAAAATATTCAATTTGTTCATAGCGAAGTGGTTTGAAAAGATTTTATTTTAATCAAAAATTGCACTTACAAACGTGATATGAGTACAATGTAGATAATTGTTTGTTACGTAATCATATTGACTCATCCAGTGACTTTTAAGGAAATATATTTTTACTGTGCCGGCGTGTTACTGACTTATCCGTTGGCGGTTTCAAAGTCCATAGCAGACATAGAAACATTTTTACTATTTTATATATTGTATTTTATAAAGATTAGTAGTGAGAGAAGAGTCGGCGTTACTTAGTCCGGTGTCTGTCCGCTCAGCTAAAGATTAACTAACATAGTCGCCAAGCTAAACATTGAAACCCATAAGAGGCCTATACCAAGTCTTTAGATAATCGGAAACCCTTCGAACATATTAACATTTTTTTAATCATTTAAATGCGCCCTATATCAAATCTCAAGGTTTTATCATATTACAAATATAATATCTATTTTCAAGTTTAAGGGCCATAATTGAGCCCCTAGTAAATATTTTCCAAAATATTTAAATTAGACAGTTACCAGCGGTCAAAATTTGCAAAAATCCCGTTTTTTTTTTTCCAATTGCTCTCCTGTGCTAAAAATATAAATTGTTCAAAAATTATATTGGGTCTCTTATTTTTGGAAATCCCCTAAACACGAACGTTTAACCATCATTCAAATGCGCCCAATTTCAAGTCTCTACGTCTATTCACTCCAAAGATATGGCTTTTCCGGTTTCAAGGCCCCCATTAGGCCCCGGGTCAAAATTTTTCAAAATCCCGTCTTGTTGCTCACCTGAATTCTAAAAAAAACACAAAAATAAATACATTTTTAAACGTCTTTTTGTTTCAAATATTTGACTTTTCCAGTTTCAAGGCCCCCATTCAGCCCCGGGTCAAAAATTGAAAATGAAACATAGCCTATGTCACTCGGGAATAGTGTAGAATAGTAGTAGTAGAATAGTGAAAGAATTTTTTAAATCGGTCCAGAAGTTTCGGAGCCTATTCAAAACAAACAAACAAAAAATCAAACATTTCCTCTTTACAATATTAGTGTATATTTGAATCTTAATGAAAATTAATATAAAAACTTTAAAAATTGAGAAATTTGGATTTTGAGTCCCCTGCTGGGCACCTGGTATAAATTTTAGAAACCCCTTTAGCACATCAAAAATTTTTTTGAACTATTTTTCAAATGAGCCTTTTATAAACTCTCGTCTCTTTTCGTTACCGAGTTATAACAAAAGCATTAGGAAGTCTTGGGTTCCCAAATGGTTCTTCCGTTCGAATTTCGAAAAATACCGAAACACCCCAAAAAGATTTTTTAGCTACCTTCCAAATGCGTTTAAGTTCTAGTCTCTAGGCATTTTTTTGTCAAAAGATGAATCAAGTGTACCTTAAAAAAAAAAGGTAAAAATTATCCATTTATAAGCTCTCCACTGGGCCCCAGTTCCAAAAAGCTTAAATGCGTTCAATAACAGGCAATGGATCTTTAATCCAAAGATATTGGCTGTTCTGGTTTTTAGGCCCCCATAAGGCCCCTAGTCAAAATTTTCCAAAATCCCTTCTTAGTGCTCACTTTCGTCATAAAAAAAAACAAATTGATTTAGCTGTAATAGTTTGTCTCTTCTGTTGATTGTTGTGACTCATTTTTAAAGATAATAAAGTGAAATTTAAAACTTAAAGATCAAAGTCAAAAAGTCAAACCTTCCATCCATTTTTTGAATTTTATATTCAATTCTAATTTAGTAAAACATTTATCAACCCATGTATATACAGGACACATACATGTAATCCCTGAACAAACTCTTTACCCTTTATAGATTTTGTGTCTATTTTTGTATTTCTATGGATTGAGCTTACTTTTTTTCCCCCTATCGACCTGGGTAAAAGTCAAGAGTGTAAAATAACTTACTAACCTAATCTTAAATCTATCACTTTTCTTAAATCTATACACCACTCATGATGCTTATAAATGTTGTTTTGGTTCTATCAAAGTTAAAATTCTTCTCAATTCCATTTTTATTGTTGTGTGTAAACTTGTGATGCAGGTAATATAAAATTTGATAAAATCACAGAAATTCTGTTTCAGCGATTGCTCTAAATTTGTTGCTCGATAAAAGAATGTGTATATATGTTTGAGCAACACTTCAGCGTGCTTAGTAGCCAGGTTATAAATCTCACAGCAGCAGCTCGACAGTCGAAAGGTGTTGCCACTCAAAGGTATGCGACAGCTATAAGGACCATGAGCAAAACACTTAAGTGCAGACAAATTTAGACATTCAACTAAAAATGGAAGCACTAGAAAAATGGACTACAATAGTGAAGATTTATGTATGTGAAAAAAAAAAGAATGTTGTTTTGTTACTTTTTATAAAACAATGAAAACGAAACTGAAAACAAACGAAAAAGCAAAACTTTCAATTGAAATTAATGTTGTGCACATACCAAACCATGCCGTATATGTACTGCTGTGAACTTCTTAAGATATGTGAACTCGTATAAAGGATATAAGTAGAAAGTAGCAACAATCAAGAAGGTAAACCTAATAAGGTGAAATGTACGATTTGGCCAAGGTCTTCAAAACTACGATAATAGCTTCTTTGAACTTTGCTAAGCTTAACTTTCGCAAAGTTTTCTCAAAGTTTGGCATTAAAAACTGTTTAAAGACAATCAGAGAAGGCTTTGCTGCATAGATTTTCTTGAATAGTTTTTTTTTTTTTTTTTTTATATTTATTTATTTTCTTAAACTTTATTTTTGACAGAAATTGACAAATGTTTTATTATATTTCTTAATAAAAAAAAAAACAAAAACAAAAAATATTATATTTATTTTATAATAAAACAAATGAGTATAGAAAGCATACTGCGAAATGCACTTGGATTTCTGCTGCAGATTATTGCGGTGCGTTTGTAAAATTATTTAAAAAAAAAACAAAATGTATCTTTTTCGTTAATTTACTCATTTACAGATATTTTGTTTGCTTAATACTGTCGTCTTCACAAATCAGTTTTCTGTCATCAATGATTTTAAGCAATTATGGTTTCAATGTGCTTGCATGGGCACTGCCTACATTTGCTTTCTGTATGGGATGAGTCTCTGGTATTGTTATTCTTTCGATTATCAACTTGAGCAGCAAACGCGTATAGTGGTAAGAATGCAAAATATTTTTAAATTATTTATTAAAATCCCTAATTAACCAAATTCATATTGCACACAGATGCTTGTCATGCTGATTCTATTGCTTATTGCAAATATTATCACGGGTGTTTTTTATATAGACGCCTATTCAAGTAGCGATGGAATGACCGGATATATTAAAAATGAAATGATTTTCACCGATTCGGATGCCAGTCATCTTTTAGCTGCTCAAATTTTCTGTATTATAGTTTGTATCTTACTTTTCGTTTGTCTTATTTTAATCGGTCTTTCATATCATTTTGATTATAAGGAATATAATTAACTGCATTTCGTCTATAAAATCTGTGTTGTTTATACCTAAGATGCTGAAGTTTCTTTTTCGCAAACTAAATTTTAACAAAACTTAAACAAATTTTTACTTTGGTGAAAAGAAAAATAGAAAAAAATATTTTTTTTTTTTTACAGAATTATGAACAATTTGTAGAAAGTAAATTTACAGTGCAAACTTTTCTTGGCCACATTGGCCAAAATAAACGCAGTAAAAGCCAAGAAAAACAGCTCCGACAGATAAAAAAAAAAAAAAACCGAAGAAAGGGGCGCCGCGTAGTTAGGAATGTAAAGTAGCAAAAGTATTTTGAATTAATGTTTCAAAGATAGAAAAACAAAATGAAAGTTAAGGCAAAAGAAATGCTTAAAAGTATTTAAGCTAGACATGGAAAAAAAACTTTTTATGTTGCTCTGCTCTTCCTGTTCGATGGAATCGCGTTTATAATGAATGGCGTAAGTTGCAGTTGCAAAAATTAGTTATTAAAATTTTGTGCATTTAAGCGATGAAACATGAAAACTTATGAAATTAAAGTTCGAAAGTTGCTGTAGTATTTATTTTCTTGTAGTTATGAAGGGTTTTTTTTCCGAAAAGCTTTAAGACTTTTACAATAATAGGTAATATACCACCCAGTTTAAAATGTCTTAAAGTATTTGAATTACACTGTGCGACAAAAAAAAAAAAAAAAAGCCAAATTTTAATAGTAGAGGTTGAGCGTCTGGTAAAGTAAAAAAAACTGTAAACTTAGAATTTTTGAAGGACCCCCAAAATCTGAAAGACTAATTTTTCCTTCTTTTTATACTCAGAGAGCTATGTATTATTCAGTAGCTTTTTAAGAAAATGATGTAACCAAAATTTAAAAAAAATTAACTTTGCCTTGAAAATACACACAGATATGATCGGAAATGTCATAATGATATATATACTGATCTGTACTAAAAGGTCTTAGTTTATTCTTTCTAAAATATGTTAATAAATTAAAATCGGTTCATAATTTACTGAGTTATGGCTCTAAGTATACAGTTCTTTTTTTATATGACCAGATCTGCAATCTCTACTATAAAATTTTTGAGCTATCTCAATTTTGGTCTTTTTTGTCACAAAGTTTTATAATATCAGCACTGGTCTTATAAACACGCTCTGGCAAAACTTCGTCTCCAGTCAGCGACTATGCTAACGATTCTAATCATAAGCTCTCGGAAAGACCTCGTTCTGCTGAATAGATTCCTTCCGAAGTTGTGCTTGTTACTTCTTGCCAAAGTCACTTGCGTAAGGTTCGATAAATTTGTCATCGTAGTCTGTCTGCGCTAACCCAAAAATGTAAACGTTTTTGCAATTTTTTCTGAACTTCAACGTAAAAATATTCATTGATCTTTTATCATCTTGGAGCAAAAATACTAATGGTCGAATTAAACAATCAATTAAGAGTTGATAAAAAAAATAAATCAAAAAATTTTTTTCGATATATTTTATATGTATTGAATCCTTAGTGATGAGAAAATAAAACAGAAATATTTTTTTGTTGCGACCCCAAAAACTGAACTTATGTAACATAAAGAATACCGACACAATTTGACGTCAATATAACATCATTATATCGATACTTAACCTTGCGTTTATAAAATATCGATATTAAAACGATGTTTCGATATTTTTACTTGCTCTCAATTTAACATTGCTCTGAATTTAAAGTGCATTCTTTGGCGGAAATCCATATTTTGTTGCTGGTAATAAGCTATTCAGCACTTTTTATTGACCACGATTTTCAAGTTGGTTCTGAGTTTGTTTTTCCGTTACACAAAGTTTGCAAAGGAGGCATCGAAGACCCCATAAAGTATATATATTATTGATCATCTCGATGAGACGAATCGATTTAGCCATGTTCGTCTGTTTGTCCGTCAAAATTTTTGCACCGGGTTTAAAAACTCAGGTTAAAGGTATTTATACTTTGGTTTCAATAAAATTAAAATGTTCCCTGTTTTTGTTATAAAAAGAAAATGTTGCACTTCATTTCTTATTGCAACTTTTATCAAAGGTGTTCGTGCCGTTGGCATTGGATATAATCACATTAATAAAATATACATCTCGCCATTCTATTTTACTTTCTTTTTCATATGCCTTCATTCATTCATTCATTCATTCACTCATTCACTCATTCACAGACACTTCATGGCCCGTAAGTTGGCGTCGTTTCATTTGAAGACTTTGCTTGACTTGTTGGTGTTCCTTGGTTGGTTGTATGTTTGGTGTCTGGCAGATTGCTTATTTATTTTTAACTGACTGAATGCAATGCTGCACATGACTCGGAAGACAGCTAGAAAGACTGACTCTGGACCAAACCTTACATATATAGAAGATGAAAAGACGAAGACGCAGTAGAAGTCAGACATTGTGTATGCCTGCAGGAGCATATAAATAAAGTAACATTCTGTGCAGACAGGTAAGACAGTTGAGTTGTGCAACTTAATTTTATTTAAAAAAAAAAAAAATTAAATATTATTAAAGATGCAAATATTTTTGAAGCTTTAATTTTAAATTTAAAAAAAAATGAAAATATTTGCTAATTATTTGAATACAATGAAGCGCACCAAATGTGCCTTAGCAACGAAAGGCTTTATTTCAGCCTTTCTTTCAAAGTTAACATCGCAGCTTCAAAGGCAATCAAAACTGACATTTTTAAGGCGACTGAACGCCCAAAAGGACAAAGGAGGTCTTAAAACTTGAAATGCTACACGCAAAATGGCATTTTAAGTTAAATTATTGCTTTCGTTAAAATGGAAATTAAAGCGCTCAACTATTTCACTGTTTAATTGTGTAATTTACAATAAGAACGCCGCATGAAAAATGCCTGTTTGCGAAGACGTTAGTGTTTTTCGTTGTTCTCGAATTTCACTGCAAGAACTATTTTTAATTAAATTTAACGAAGAATGTAAATTATCGTAGAGTGTGGGTGTACATATTGTATGAGACCTTGTAAAGTTTGTGTGATGTGTCAGTGATTTGTTTAACCTCCTTCGTAATAATTTAAATGCAAAACTTCTTCGGGCAACTTCTTTGAGCAATAGCCTATTTAATAGCCTAAAAGAAGACTACTTCGCCGATTTTGCTAAAAATAGACCCTCATTCTTAAAACTATCAACAAAATCCATGAAATGTTGTGGCACGATCCTACGGTCTGTTTGTTACTTTCGGCACTTACCGAGCGGGTACATCACATTTTACACGAATATTTGGATGAAAACAATACAGTCCGATGCACCGATACGTACTTATTTTTTAAGAATTTATTTGTAGGGCATCTATTGTTTAACAATCTTTTAAAATTGCCCAGGTATAACCATTATGATAGGCCCCATGTTAATATTTTCCAAAAAATCGTCTTTACACTCTGTAAAAATTGCAGGGAGTATGGTCCAAAAATTTGGGCTCCTAAAAGGCACAAAAATACATACAAACACACATTCAATTTTATATATGTATATACATATATAGACAGTCAGTTTTTGCTATAGACTAGTAGACTAGTCTCACTTTGTTCTTGCTCGGCTGGACCCTATTGAGGATGATTGTAAATAAACTGACGATCTTGATCCAACTTTCCAACTTTCGAGATAACTTTGTATGTAGGCTATAGATAACATTGGTTCCATGTAGACTGAATTCAGAAATTTTGATTATGCTAAGCTTGAAAATAGGTCGGATTAAATTAAACCTTTCTAATCTCAATGCTGATCAGGAATATAATTACTTTATGGGGTCTATCATGTTTTTTTTTTTAACATAATTTGGGCTTCATATTGCAGTTCTTCTTGTATACATACATATTTTTCGGATGCAGCCTGTTTCATGTTCTTAAATTTGATGAAATGTTGAATAAAAAGGTCATAACTCGAAAGAAACTTTGAGAATGAAACTTTTGAAAGGATTTAAGTCTTATACTGAATTGTACTCGCAATTGTACTGTCTGCAAAGAGCTAACTTTTGATACTTGTGTTTCAAAAATGAATTATGTTATATAAATTTTTAAATTGGAACTTGGTGTAAAAAAAAATTGTTAAATAACTCGGTCCCTGGATCTTTCATTCATTATCAGATATTTTTTTTTATGTTGAATACAAGCAACTTTAGTCAGTAATGCAAACTTGAGTCAATTGAAATCTTTAGAACAAAGATAGCAACATAAACCCAAGTACATACCATATAAGCCAAATTGGCCACATATCGCGAATAGTGGAAAACTAAAAACCAAAATGAACGTTCCATGTAATGTACACATCATTCAAGACATGTTATGTGTAATTTAGATGACCACTTGTCTGACTGTTTTTGGACAAGGCAAAGCAAATGATGCCAATAATAGCAGCTTTACTAGATTTTTGCGTTTATTGGCAAATATGCGAAATTGAAGTTCCCAATCCATAAAAGTGCCGCCGCCGCCGCATAGTAAAACTGTCAGAACATGTTGCTCTGAACTTAACTTCAACCAGACTAACTGGCCAAAATAGAAATGATGTCTGTCATGCTTTGTCTGTGTGCAATTACCAAAACCGAATACACAACACAAAAATTCTGCTGCTGCTGCCATTTGTGACACTTTGTTAGTTTCATGGTTGTTTCATAGTTGTTATGCGATTTTTTTTTTTTTTTTTTTTTTCATTTTCATTTTTATTTGATTTTTCATTTTTCTGGCGCTATTTCAGCTTCATTTCGAAGCAATTGGCAACGTTCAATATTGTGCATGTTCTCTCATGAATTTGCAATTTTGTTTATTTATCGCAAACATTTTCTATTGTTCGTTTGTTTTGTTTTAATGTTTCTGTTGTTGTTGTTGTTGTTTATGTCGTTGTGTCTCCATTGGTTTTGTTTTACAATGCAGTTCATAGATACAAAAGATAAAAAAGATACATTTGACTTGCAATGTTGTTCTAAAGTATTTACATACTTCATTTATTGCATACATTGACATGTGACAATTTACGTTTTTTTATACCCGTCACATATAGTGTGAACGGGTATTATCATTTTGTCCGAAAGTTTGCAACGCATGGAAGGAGACATCGGAGACCCTATATAAAGTATATATATTCTTGGTCAGCTCGATGAGACGAATCGATTTAGCCATGTCCGTCTGTCTGTCCGTCTGTCCGTCTGTCCGTCTGTCTGTCTGTCCGTCTGTCTGTCTGTCCGTCTGTCTGTTGCGATGGCTGTTACTCGAGAAAGTTTTAAAGATATTGACCTGGAAATTCGAAACTTAAGCTTTTGTGCTCCTAGTTAGTTTGTATACCAGAACCAAGGTGCCACGCCCATTTTTAGGTATAGCCCCCATACAAACTTACCGTTTTTTTCACGTTTTTTTATAAAAATTGTAATTATTTATGAATGTATTCGCTCCCAATTGTGTAAAAACATTTCTTTTGTCATCCAGTATCAAAACCAAAATGCCACGCCCTCTTTTAGGCATAGCCTCCATATAAACTTTCCGTTTTTTCCGATTTTTGTAAAAAAAATACTATTTATTTATGCATATATTCACTCAAATTTGGTTAAAAACACTTTTTAATGTCATCCAATGTCAAATCAGATGTGCCACGCCCATTTTTGGTATAGCCCCCATACAAACTTTCCGACCATTTTCGATTTTTTGTATGAAAATGGTTATTATTTATTCATTGTATTTACTCCATATTGGGTAAAAACTCTTCCAATATCATGGTGCCACGCCCATTTTCAGGTGTTTCTTGCATTCAACCTTACCGGCCATTTCCAGATATATTCGAGAAATATGTTGTTATACATATCTGTATTTTTAGCTCAAAATTTGAACTTAATATTGTGTGTAAACTTGGGTGACCACTGATGATTACACATAAACTCTTTAAAGATTCGTGTGACGGGTATTTAAGCTTCGGTTCTACCGAAGTTAACGTTTTTCTTTTTTTTTTTTGTTTTTGTTTTAATTAAAACGCTTAAATTACATTCATGAAAATACTTTATTTTTTTTGCCTACAATCAATTTATTATTCTCTCTTTTAATATTGCTGCTATTCATTAAACTGAAAATCAATACACAAAATTTTATTGCATATTTACCTGCGTTTGTGCATCCTTCGTTTTACTATGGAAATTTCAATTTATTTTTCTTGTTAACTTTTTTAATTATAAATTAACACATAATTACTTATGTTTGATAAATGCCAGCAGTTTGTTTAATAAGCAAAGAGAATATACAACAAATTGCTATACCCAGTGCAATTTTTTATCTGTAAATATTGGCTTACAATAAAAGAAAAAATAGAGAAATGCCAAAGAGCTTACTTATTTTTGCCATTTCTCTCTTTTTTTCTGTTGTAAAGAAATAATAGCCTTGGGAACATCATTTTTGGGTTAGGTCCACCATATTTAAGCCATCAAGTGTTTACTTACAAACGGATTTTCTCTAGTCTATTTTTAAGGGTTAGGCCCCATACAAATATACTCCATATTTTTGAGTTTTCGCATAAAAACTCCTTTGTTTCTTATTCTTGGACCTTTAAATTTAGCACAAATTATGCCTATGATAGTCCTAATAAGACATCTCAATATGGGTAGGACCAAAAATATTTTACGTATAGCCCCCATACAAATTTATCCCTTTTTTTTAATTTTTGTATGAAAATCAAATACAATAAAGTATGTTACTAAGTTAAGAATATTCTTAAGGTAGATAAAGATTGGGTACAGGGTATCATGCTGGAAAATGCTGCAGTGGTCCGGTAATTTATATGATAGCAGCACACTATACCACTGCCATTACTCCAGAATCTATTTTGAATCGTCATTAGAAAATTAACTTTATATTTGTTTTACTCGGATAGTTTTGGAGATATCTAGCAGAAATTTGAAACGTAAGCGATTTTCGGCAAAGACTAAGAAAGAAAATTAAAGTTCCACTTTCACTATTAGTTATAGCCCCCAAACAAATCCACAGCTCAACAAATATTAACCCGTGTATGCATAAGAAATTTGATTAGAATCGGGCCACACTATCCAAATATAGTGTCTAAAGTAGGGTTGCATCAAGCCCGTAACCACCATCCAATCCCTTCGTGAAAAATTACTGATTACCGGTATTAAATGTTCGATTCTACCAAATAAAGTTTTTCATGTATATATAAACAGAGAGACAGACAGACAGAAATACATACAAAGAACGGACGGACAGCCGACGCTGCTTAAGAGTGTATGAAATATGTGTGTAACAAATAACAAATAAATTTAATTCCATTTAACCATTTTATTTTTCAACAAAAATAAAAAAGAAAATATCAACAAAAATGTTTTACCTACAATACAATCGTTTTGGTAGGTAAACTCCAAGTGGATTTGTATGGTGAGATTGTAGTAGTTTCTAAATATTCCTCACTATTCTCCAGCTCTGAAAGCGGCTTATTTAACTTCTTATTACGATTGTGTTGGGTCAACGTATGCTTGGTCAGTTCATCAACCGTTTCGAATGCCAATTTACACATATAGCAGGGTATAAGTCTGCCGGAGAGGCGCATCAATTCACTTGGGTCCACTTCGATATATGTGCCCGTGTTAATGTCCGGTTGCACTGAAGCTTTAAGCAAATTATCATTTGCTACAAAAAAAAAAAAATATTTCCGTACTCATTAAAAGTAAATTCAAGAAATGCAAACGACTTACGGTTCTCCTCAAACGTGATAACCGATCCGAATTTATTGCCAGCAGCTAAATCTGTTTTATTAACGTCTCCGGCAGTGCTTCTTGTAACGTCTTCCTTATTCAGTGAAATATCACGCTGAAATTTTGGTAAGGGTTTACTGCGATTAACATGATTGAGCTCTGTATAACGCAATTTGCGTCGCTCAGTGGGTGGAATCTTTACGCAGTACAATATTTGATGAATATGGAGCGTTCGCTCTAAATCGAATTTACGATCACAGTAGCGGCAGCGATTGTGATCTGCCTCAACGGTCGGAATATTACGGCGTTGTGTCACACGCGCTTGAAAGTCAGCATCATGTGCTCGCTTATGGGCTGATAATAGCGAAGGAATATTAAATTTTTGACCACACTGTCCACATGTATGCCGAACATCCAAACGCGTTGCGGATGATGAGGAGAATGTTGTCATCGAAGACGCGGACATTGTACGAAGCGGTGGTTTGGCCGATCGCTGCGGTTTGATTAGTGCCAAGTGCGGCGTATATTTGTCCATTTCGAATTTCGAATGTTTTAAAAGAAGAAGAAAAAACAAAATATACAATATATGTGTTCGTTTTTCTAGAAAAATTCTACTAATGATTTTTCTATTCACTTCGAAATGTCTATGAAATCGAAAAAAAAATTCTTTGATACAACTTAAATGCAGATTGCTTTGATTTTAAATTGGGTTATTACAGATACATGAATGAATACAATTAAAATTAGTCATGGACAGCTGTTAGCGTAAGAATCGAATTAATAAATAGTTCCATATTTCTAAACTCTTGAAAGAAGAGGCATTTATCCAGTAGTAGTCTTTAAGGCCATCATATTCGAAAGTACCAAAGCTCAGATAGTATTTCTATGGGTTGTTTCACTGAAGTCCGCACACCATCATTACGGAATACTATCTGAGGGATATATGCCATAGTTACCCGATCGCCATAAATTTATGGTGTTCACGTAAATAAAAACTGTTTTCAGATAAAATCTCGAAAACAGGCGGTAGATTTGAATGTGTGCTGTACCATGGTACAATAAGACCAGCTATCGCCACTGCTCGTTTCTCTGCCAGCGTTGGGTTCTTTATTTGTTTCACTATGAATTCGAACGTCGTAGCGATAGGTCGTGTGTGTTCGGCTACCGACAGCCAAACACAATTTTGTTATTTATTTATTTTATTTTCTTTTTCACATAGCAGGCTGCTATCAGCAAACAATTTTTTCAAAACCAACAACAAAACTACATGAATTTATATTTTCTGCTCTCTCTCTCATCTATCTCTTTCATGCACACGAGCAACGAACAAGCTTCTTATTTGAAGCAGTGGCGATACCTGGTCTTATTGTACCACGGGCTGTACCATTTTATGAATTTTGTTCTTCATATCCAGTCTACCTGTCCAGTCTGTCCAAGTAGTACAAGTTTCATTCGTTCAGTTTTAAAGATATTGAGCTGAAATTTGGAACTAAAACTTTTCTCAACAACGTTTACAGCATGTTTAAAAATCAATGTGCCTAATTCGGGTTGTATGGTATTCATTGACCAACACCAAAACTCTTTACGAACAAATGATCTACGCCTCTGTTCATCAAACGCAAGTTATGTGTTTTTCTGATTGTGCGTTTAATAAATAATTCTTAAATATTTGTTACAAAATATATATTATTATTTGTTTTGAATATGAAAATTTTTGTGTTTCGCACAACTCGACATAAAACTGCTTCCATAAAAACTTTAGATATCAGAAACATATAAAACAGGAATGGTTTCGAAAAGCGAGATATCCCGTTCAATATGACACAGCTCAGCCTCCAGTTTAGACTTGTTCTTACGCTTTGAAATTGTATCTACGTGCATCGACAAATTCTGAAAAGTTTTTGTGAGCTCCGCATGACGTGTCTTTAATTTCTAAAAAAAAAAAAATTTGCAAAACTATTATTTAAAATTTAAACTTTTTCTCAAAACATACCTCCAAAATTTGCTTATGTTCGTCGGGATGCATCTGGTGTACACCTTGCATGCCTTTCAGTGTCAAATCACCTTGTGTGTGCGTGCATGTCTTCTTTCGACGTTCTTCCGGCGTACACATACAAGTGCCTTTTTCGCCGGCAACTATTTGTCTATGTTGTGACAAGTATTTCGGATCCTTGGCAAAATCTTTACGACCAAATTGTTGTGTCAAGTATTTTGGGACCTTGGCAAAATCTTTACGACAAATATACTGCGGCGTCATACCAGAATCGATGAGATTATGTCGACTGCCAACAACTGTGTCCACATAACGCGGTAAAGAACGTTTTGCTGCTGATTTCTTCGCTGTTTCAATATTGAACGCAACAAAATCATTGTTCGGTTTTTTTCTTCTCCAATTTTTTAGCATCAGCCGCTCTTGGCACTGGTACCAATTGCTTTGCAGGCGCACAGACATGATCCTTCTCACGACGCCATTTGATGCCTTGATTCTTACGCAAATAGTCACAAGGTGGATTCATTGGGGTCTTAGCGCAGCCCATGGTGCGATGTTTATATTTATTCGAGTTGGTCAAAAGTTTCTCACCTGACTTTAGATCCTGAATATGTTGCTTTTTGTGTTCAGTTTTAATATTTTTACGCAATTTATTAAATAACGTTGGTTTTTTTTCGGAGGCTTCTAATTCAAGATACTTTTTTGTTGACCTTCTTCCTGGTGGGTTCGGTTCAATATTGTAAATATTCTCATCATGATGCGTTAAAAAGACAAGCGACATTTTGGAAGAGTTTTAAAAGTGTTCTAGAGACAATTGTTTTTTTTTTTTTTTTTTTTTTTTTTTTTTTTTTATTTGTCGAAAGAATAATTTTTTTCGATGAGTTATGGAAACTGAATTATCGGAGTCTACTGTTTTACTAACTGAGGCAACTTTGTTTTTGTTTTGTTAAAATTAGAAATGCTTTCTTAAAATTAACTTAAACATTTTACTGAAACTATCATATGCTATTTTTTATTTGGTATTCCATAGTTAAATGGTTCTAGCCATACGGTCTCGAGGTTTTTATTCTTTGCCTAAAAAAAAGTTTATAGAAACCATTTTCTTGTGATGATTTTTATTCAAAAAAAAAAAAAAAAAAAAATGCCACTGCCAATTCAACGCCCACAAAATTATAGCAGACAATACAAAAAAAAAAAAAATTTTCGGATGGTTCATCGAACGCATAAATTGCGTTTCATGTCAGACATTGTGAATCATGGCCAATACTCGAATTTGCTTTGACTGCAATGGTAATACAATTTAAACTAACTATTAAGCCAGTGCTGCGAGCACATTCATTGCGATTTGTCGAGACATAAACATTTTTTTGTAGGCGTTTGTTTCAAAAATTGGCTAAAAACAAGCAAACTATTCTAATTGCTTGGATGCTTGCCAAAACAAGCGTTACGACAGTAAAAATAAATTTTAAAATTTCTAAACCATTTGCTGCAACAGAAACACACAAAACTTGCACTAGTCATCAATCAATCAATCAATCAATAGATCACTTTTAAAAATGTCAATCAACAGCAGCAGCAGACGGCAAAATTTTGTTCGTCGTCGTCGCCATTGTTGTAATTTAACCAAAAAAAAAAAAAGGAAAAAAATTTAAAAAACAAATTTGGCGCCAACAAACTAAACTTGAACCACAGCAACGGCAACTGCGGTTGCTTGTGGTATGAAAACCGCAAATGACGACACAGCCAGATGAAACTGAACACTTCTCTAAGCATTTAGTCAAGCTTATATGAAACGACTATTAGTGAGTAAGTTATTGTTGAAAATTTTCATTTAAAGCTCTCATTTTGTACTATAATTTTGCTAACAAATTATTTTCAATGCTCCTTGAAGTAGGCAACACTTTAATTGCCAACTATAACTAAGCATCGATTGTGCTCTACATAATAAAGCAATCTAATTAATTTAATTGCATTGTATAATTAATACTGTTAACACATGCAGCAAATGTTGTCATCATCGAACAACAACAAATAAAATGAACAAGATTTCAAAATCATTTATCAAATATCCTTTGGGATTTGGTAATGAGATACTTGAGTATACAAAAGACAATTATTGCAAATGAAAATGTGTTGAAATCAATGTTTTGCATTAGTAAGACCAAAGATGTTTGAACATAAATTTTGTTATGTCAATTATAAGTCAAACATATGGAACAGTTAAATATTTGATCGATTTTATTAGTTAAATCGATTTGAATATACAACTCATCTTCAAATACAACACAAATACAGAGAAAAGCAACAAAATAATGAGTTGTCACTTTCCAATTTTATGATCTGAAGTTTAAATGTATAACAAAATATTATCTGATGAAAATAAGTTATCTAAAAGAGTACCAAGCACACCTTCCAGTTAGGGCTGCACTATGGGAAATTTGAGCAGATTGTGAGGTCAAAATTAATAACTCATAAACGAAGCAAAATATTTAAGTTTTGTTTTATGCATTCAGTTTAAAGAACCATTAGGTATTAGACTTAGAATAAAGGTGGGCGTGGCAATGTCCATTTTGTTTAATAAAAAAACAACTTATTTTTATTCAATTTTTATATCAATATTTTATTTGTATTTATTTGACAAAAAATGGCGTAACATAGCACGCCTTTACGACGAAAACCAACTTAAAAAAAATAACAAGGAAAAACGTTAACTTCAGTGGAACCGAAGCTTAAATACACGTCACACGAGGATAAGACTAACTCTTCTTGAATTAATATGAGCGTTCGGTTTGTAAAGGGGCTATGTGCTATATTGAGCCTACAATAAGTATTTTGAAGATATTTAAAATAAATCGCTACATAAATAAATATTTTTTTATACAAATACTCAAAACTTAGAGTTAAATTTCTATAAGGGTTATACGTTATAGTGATCCCGCCTCAACCATGGGTCATTTTCTAAACATAGGTTAGTATTAGAGGTCTTTTTACCCCATTTGACAAAAATCGTTTCGAAAATAAATTGTTTTTCTTATAAAAACTCAAAAATTGGGGGTAAATTTGTATTAGGGCTATATGCTATAATGGACCCACCTCAACCATGGGTTTTTCTATAAATATGGGGTTCTATTATAAGTGTTTTTACCATTTTTAACAAAAAAAAAAAAAACTTAAAAATTTGTGTGAATGTTATGCCTAAAAATGGGCGTAGCACTTTAGTTTTAACACTTAAACTGCTTAGGACCGAAAAAAAACTTAGGTTTTGAGTTTCATCTTCATATCTTAACAAGAAAGAACGCTGAAGTCGAGTATGCTCGACTGCAAGATACCCTGTACCCAATCTTTATGTACCTTAAATTAAGTCCCATCTTTGTATATACCTTATTGTATTGAATTTTCAAACAAAAACTTGAAAAATTGGGTAAATTTTTGTTGGTGCTACCCATATTGAGATTTTTTATTGGGACTATCATAGAAATAATTAATACTAAGTTTGAACTTCCTAGAATAAAAACAATGACGTTTTTATGCAAAACTCAAAATTTTGGGGTACATTTGTATGGGGTACCCTTAAAATGGGTCTAGAGAAAAACCGTTTGCAAGTGAACACTTGACGGCCTAGGAGAGTCTAAGTTACAAATATGGTGGCCCTATCTCTTATTCTCAGAGATAATCTCTCTCATACGGCAGACAGCAGGACGGACAGACGGACGGACAGACGGACAGACGGACAGACGGACGGACAGACGGAAAGACGGACGGACAGACATACATAGCTAGTTCGACTCCCCTTCCAATGCTGATCAAGAATATATACTTTATAGGGTCTATCTTGCTCCTTCTGTCTGTTACATACATTCGCACAAACTTAATATACCCTTTTACCCTTTGGGTCGGGTATAAAAACTGAGCAAATGAAACATGTAACTACAGACAGGCAGACGGGCTGATCAAGAATATATATACTTTATGGGGTCTACGGAGACTCCTTTCATAGGTCACAATATGTGTGACGGGTATAAAAATCGAATATTTACAACAAAAAAAAATTTGTATTTATGACCAATTTGCTTTGGCAGCTTTATTTTTTATCACAGCATCTTCGTCACTGTTGCTTCTATTGAAATGATTTACAGTGAAGTGATAATGAAGAAACAATAAATTAATAATATTAAATTAATAAAATTAAGTTGCACTTCAAATTATTTTCTTTAACCTTTAAAATTAGGTAAAAACTAGTTTGAAAAAACTTGTTAGAAAACTATGCCATAACAATTTTACCCTAAAAACACGCTTATCACACATGCCGTTGCTATTTTTTTTTTTTTTTTTTTTTTTTTTTATTTTTTTCCTTGGTTGCTTTGAGCATTCATGACTATTAAAATTTAGAGTACTCAGTTGTACGTTGACTTAAATGGAAGCCATTGGAATGTGTTGCCTTTGCTTAGCTTGAAGCAAAAATTGCACAGTTCCCATGGCAATCTTTAAAATTATGTTCGTTACTATACAAAAAGAGAAAGAAAGTCAAACTAAAATAAAAAAAAAAAAAAAACTAGAATAGCAACATTTAAAAAGAGTGCCAAACTAGATATACATACTAGGTCCTGGCGAGTGTCTCAAGTGACTAACAACGACAAATGTGGTGAAAGTTTTAGATTGTGCAGACAACTCTTAACACCGTTGAACAACAAACATCGAACGTGACCGGAATTTTGAGTATTTCATTAGTGCAATGATCTTAAAAAATAATAATTTATTATTTATTATTTTTTTAAATTATGAAAAAATTTTTGGCAAATGTTAAAATATTTTTAATCGAAAATGTAAAAATATTTAATAAGATACTTTTTGTATGATACAATTAACTATTTTTGCTTATTAACCCTTTTTTTTTTAAACAACCTTTTCTTCTCATATTAAAAAAATGAGTATACGCAATGTAGTCCTTAGTTTGTAACATATGAAACGAACATTGTTAACGCTGTTGCTGTCATATTGATAAATTTATAGTGAAATCGTTACTAGAAGCTAGAGTTAACTCAAGTTAGTTGTTGACCAAACCAAACCAAACCAAACAGTCACACTAATAAAGTCATTTGGGCAACCAATCTTCAACACTTCATCACTTTTACATCAATATCTAAATCGTGCGTAGATGTGTGTGTGTGTGTGTGTGAAAGCAAACGCCCGCCCAAGTTATTTACGTATATCAGTCAGTCACTTTATTATACTTTCGTCCTGTGTTCTGTGAGTTAAAATTGACCTTCGCTTTGCAAATATAAAATCAATCATGCTCTGCAATAAAATACCAAACAGGACGAAGAAGAAAAAAAAAATAAAAAGGGAAATGGCAGTGAAGAAAATCCACAAGAGAAGTATCAAGCAAAATCAAAGCCAACGGCGATTTACGACAATACATTGACTTTATTATTGATGTTTTTTGCTGTTGTTGCTGTTCTTGTTGTTGTTGTTGTTGCTGTTGTTGTCGACCACAAACTTTATGACAAATTGTTGTCGAATGAAATGTGAAACGTGAAACGCATGCTAAACTATAAATCAAAATATACGAAAGGATACCAAACCAAACCAAACGAGACGAGACGAGACTCTTGCATTTTTTATTACCTATTTTAGTTAACTTAAATTCGATGGCAGCTGTTGTTGTTGTTGTTGTCGTTGTTGTGGTTCGAATCAAATTTACTTGGGTTAGACAGACATCATTAGTTTCATTTGGTTGCTGGCTCGTGTTTATCATTGTGATTGCAATTAGTTTGGCGACATCATTCATTCTACAAAACACATTCAGTGGTAAAAATAATAAATAAATTCAATCATTAAAATGGTCAAACATTGATAAAAAAAAATATAAAATATATTCAAATGTATTTGTATCTGTATAAAATTAATTAAAACGCAGTAGTAAAAATTTATAAAATAAATAACACCACAATTGAATTTTGTGCGGGCGAACTTAATTAACGACAACGAAAAAACAACGGCGCAGTTGAGTGTCCTTCTGCTTTTCAATAATTATTGTCATCAATTATGGTCAAATCGATTTATGCTGCTGCTGCTAATTGTATAAAATAGAGAATAGAGAGTAGCATATTTTTAATTAGTACTCAAATGTGGGACAAGCATTATTAAAAAAAAATAATAATAATAAATTTAATATTCCATTTTATTGCAATTTTCTTAAAGACATTTCCACTTTTCTCAATTTCCTCTGCAATTGTACACGCTCGTCGCGCGCTTTCGATAAAAGCGAATTGTTGTAAGCGGAAATTGACGCCATTGTATGTGTCGTGCGTCAGCCATTTTGTCGTAACAATACGGTTCAAGCGACCGCTGCTGTAAAATGCCAGCAACGTGCTTTATAATTTCTTTCTTTTTCTGATTGTGCACTTTACAAATCGCAAATTAAATGGTATTACTTAATTTAAAAAAAGTTTGTAACAAGTGTTAGCCTGAGAGATCTTCGATAGCCAACATTTGTTTCTTTTAGCTTCAAAGGTAGTAACTGTTCATTTTCGTATCGGCATACTGTTGCGTCTCGTTTTACAAAAAGTAACGTGGCCAAATCCTTGTTTGAATTAATGTGTAGGCTATTACTTCGTCGACTATAGCCAAACTTTCATTATACGATTTTATATTTTAATATATTTAATTTAAGTGTTAATAAAATTCAAAAGTGAAATAAAATAATAAAGAAAAGTACAACACTTCGAAAGGATTTTAATATTATTGTCCTTGCCATTACAATACTTAAGCTGCAGTTCACCACAAGTCGAGAACACTACGCCGTACAGAGCTATGCATCGATGAGACATAAGTGGTATACTGTGGACAGCATTATCATTAATTAAAATGACGCTGCCACGAAATGCGGCAAGTAAATCGACGATGAATGAATGCACAAAGTCAAGTGCATCAATGGAATGTAAAATATGCTGTGTGAACAATAGCTCCGCATTAACTTACAGTGATGTTCAAAATATTAAGAACAACTCAAAAAGTTCAGAAACGAACCTTACACCGTTTGGCGCTAGATATTGTGATCAGATAAACTGTACGTAAGACGCCCTCCTTAATAGGAACTCAATTCTCAATTTTAGGCTGATGCTGTGGGGCTGTTTTTCATAGAATGTTGTGGGACTTCTGGTGAAGATTGTGGGTAATATGGATGCCAACTACCATGTTGGCAACATATTGAAGAGGAAATGCCGTTATGGTAGGTTTTTAAGCAAGAGAATGACCCGAAACACACATCTAAAGGAGCAAAGGAGTGGTTCCAATGCCACAAAATCAATGTTTTGGAGTGGCCTGTACAATCACCGGACCTCAATCCGATAGAACACCTCTGCATAGATGTGAAAAAGGGTGCAAACTTCGTTTTATGCTGCAAAAAAACTTGGGAGAATATTCCACTTTCCAGATGCCTCTCGTTGATAGCTTCCATGAAGTCCAGATGCATCGAAGTCATCAAAAATAATGGGGTAGCGACTTCTTACTAAATGTACGGGCCTAAACGTGTATTTATTGTCTGTTAGCATAAACTAATGATTGTTTTTTTCTCTTTGTTCTTATTTTTTCGAACCGCTGATTTTTGACTTCAATCACCAAACTTGCCAGAATAGAAAAAAAAAGGCAAAGACGAAAATAAATAATAACGTTTATAAAAACCTTATAACCTAAGCTTTTAAAGGAATAAAAGAAAAAATTTAAAAAAAAATTGTTTTAAGAATTTTATAGGGCGAATTGAGTTTTAACTTGCGTTGTTCTTATTATTTCGAACAGGACACATTAATTCTCTGAAGAATCTGGATGACATCTTTTTCCAACTTAAGACACCATTAATATAATATAGTTTCTAACTAAACCAGTATTTTGGTAATAAAATTTGATCAATTATCTTTTAAATAACTTTGGAAATTTAAAAAAAATAAAAAACAATTTTATTTATTTTATTAAAAAAAACCGAAAAAAAAGACTTTTGTAAAAGTATCGATTAATCGGAAAGAATCGAAGTTTTAAAAATCGATTATTTTAAAATAGTTGAATATATTAATCGTATGATGTTTGGATAATCGATTCATGAAATAGTATAAATATACATAGTATTCTTTTCATTTATATCGATATTTTTCGATACTTAAATAATTCAATAATATCGATATATCGAAACTAATTATTGTGCCAAGTAAAGAGCTAAAAAGGAAAAAATATCAATAACGGCTACATCGACGGCTACATATGATGTCAATATTACAGCAACGAAATATCGATATTTATAAAATATTTATTTGACTCGATTTATCGATATTTGTTCCAGCCCTAATCCAAATTTATATTAATAAAATATTTTCGATAATTTTTTTCATTTCAAACATATTAAAACAGTTTTAATTTTAAATCTGAACCGATCTGTAAGTATAAATTAAATTTTAAAGTTTAAAAATTCTTGTTAAGTGACCCTTTAGTTGTATAAAAGAAATGCAAAATGGGACATTTACGACGGTGGAGTGGTCTGAATGAGTGTGTGTGTGTGTGTGCGTGATGCCATATTAAAGCTCATGTCGCATTTACTTTACTGCATGCTACACAAATACATGCACAATGCCAGCAGCATTAACTTGCTGTGAAATCCTTAGCCGACATTGCTTTTAAAACTGTTGACTGGCATTGCAATATGGCTGCAGCAGTGCTTCCTTGTATACTTAATTTTTTTTATTTTTTTTCGGCGGTGCTTGTCTTTTGTTATGAAAAATGAAATTGATGTGTTTTAAATTGCATTAAATTTCAAGCAACTTAATCCTTGCTGGTAGCACACACACACGCAAACTAACATGACATATTATAGCACACATACTGAGTCGAAGGATAGTTTGCCGACTTTATACGCTAGCAATTTAATTTAATATTGCTTTCGTTGTTGTCGCCTGACAAGGATATTGCTGCTGCCATTGTTGTTGTTGTTGTTGTTGTTATTGTTTTTGTAGTTGCAGCCAACTATTCCTGTTGCATGCCACCCGCACAATGCGCACATCTCGTGTTTCCCACAAACTTCTACTTCTACAGTCTCATCTCGTCTCGTCCTGTTGTATCTCATCTCGTAATTACGTGTATTGATTACTAGTTTCAAGTCATTTTAGTCATTTGTTGTGCTGTTTTGTTATTTCATTTGGCATTTGTTGCACGTTTCATTTGCGCATTTATGAAATTTTACTTAGACTTCGCTGCTACATGCGTATGTATGTATAGAAAATATATGCCTTAAAGTATGCTACAGAAAAAAGTGTAAATATTTAAGAAGCTTTTAATGAACTCTTACTTGTCTTCTCTTGACGGCATCATTAAAATCTTCCGCTGCAGTGCAACTGGTAAAACGTCTCGCGAATTTTTTTTTTTTAATGCAAATATTTGCACAGTTACATCCCAGGCAGGCAAGCAGCCCAAAGTCAACATGAACTTGAAAGCCTTTGACAACATCAACAGAAATAGCACACACAGAAACACGTTTACAGTCGATTATGACACTTCCGTTTGTCTCTAATGCACTCCCATGTGTGTGCTATGCATATTTGCTGTTACTACATACACGCATAATTAATATCAAATTCAATAGAAGCAGCAGCACAATGTGCAGCAAATTATCTCTTTATGTCACCGGTACCGGGACCGTACCAACTCATTTAATTTAAGTCTGTCGCACCTGCATTTAACGTTATTTGCTCATATTTTCATTATTGTCCTTGCACCACTCTCATCTCATCTGCTCGACATACGTGTTTGAGTCAACGTCACATCGAATTCATGCAAATATTTGAGTACACACAGTTGACCTTCGCCGTTTTTTAGACATCAGAATTTATGAGTTAACTGAATGGGTTCTGTAATTTAATGCCGACACATTCGCGAATTTCAGTTATGTGAAAGTTTTAAAGTTGCACAATTTATATTTTAAAATTGTTTCATTTGCATTAGGATTTGTTCAGAGGCGCTTACACTTAGGTACAGTTTTGAGTTTAAGTATGGTTTAAGTATGGCTTTGTAAAGGAGCAGTTTGACCCTTAGTTTGATGGTGGACCTCCTATCTAGCAGCCATAGATGCTTCCGCAACCTTTCGTTCAACTGGGAACGTTTTTGTGAGACAATACCAGGCCTAAGTACTTTGCAGTGAAGCTGCTGGGTATGGCAACGCCATCCAGACTGACGGCAGAGCAGTCTCCTCTTCTCAGGGCAAACGTAATGTGTGTGGATTTGTCTGGGTTGACAACGATATTCCACCGTCTTAGCCATAGAGTGGGGACTTATCATTGGCTAAAAAGGCGGTGTCATCGGCATAAGTGGCAGTGAGCATTCAAGGGTCGCTGATGGTTGGCATATCTGCTGTATACATTGTGTATAGCATCGGGCCCAGGACACTTCCCTGTGGGACTCCAGCTCTTACTTCTCTTATTGCTGAGTTCTCCTCGCCGCATTTAACGTAGAAAGATCTACCAGTTAAGTAAGATCTGAGCAGCAGATAGTGAGGGGCTGGTAGCGCTAGCTTCAGCTTGTAGAGCAATCTTATATGCCAAACCCTGTCAAATGCTTGCCTGACATCTAGGAAGACGGCCGAGCAGTATTCTTTTTCCTCAAGAGCTTCCAGAATTTTCTGAACGATCCCATGGCACTGTTCCGGTGTGCCATGCAGCTCCATGAAGCCAAACTGATGTGGTATCAAACCGGCCTCTTCCAGTATTGGTCGAACTCTACGCAAAGTAGTCTCTCAACCACTTTGGAGAGAACGGCCAATAAGCTAATCGGGTGATAGGAAGAAGCTGATCAATAATATATGAGAGTTTCCATACGAAAAGATCAAAGTTGCAAGTCAAGTTTTTGATTTTGTTCAAAGTTGGTCAATTTGTAGTATTTGGGGGTAGTAATAGCTCAGTCAAGTATTTTTTAAAAATTTTCAAAATCTAAGGAGTTACGTCACTTTTAATTTTTGGCCCTTTACTTTTTCAAACTCTTGTAATTTAAAGAGTTTTTAACCAATTCCAATGAAATTTATAGGGCGTGTAGAGAAAATTGAAAGGTTTTAAATAAATTTGAAGTGGATTTAAAAAGTTTAAAAATTCATGTAGAAAAACACAAAAAACATTTTTAAACCTTTTTTTCTATGTGTGCTAATTCATATTTTATTTTCGTCACAATATAATGAAAGCTTATTATTTTACCTTTATTTTAATAAAAAAAATCGATGGAGGGTCTTTTTAGTTCTCGAGATATCGTCAAAAGATTCATTGGAATCGGTTAAAAACTCTTTAAATTACAAGAGTTTGAAAAAAGTAAAGGGCCAAAAATTAAAAGTGACGTAACTCCTAAAATTTTGAAAATTTTTAAAAATACTTGCTACGTGTTTTTTACCCCAAATACTACAAATTGACCAACTTTGAACAAAATCAAAAGCTTGACTTGCAACTTTGATCTTTTCGTATGGAAAGCTCTCATATATAATATATAACCTTCCATAATCGGCTTGTCAGAAATTTCCAGAGATATTGAGATGAAATTCTGAGATGAGCTTAATCTTGATCACGAATACATCAAGTGTCAGAACCAGTGTCCCGCACCTACTTTAAGGTATAATAACATGTAAGCACACCATCTTTGTTCTACAGTATTTTCCAATAGAAAGCATAGGATTTTGACAGCTAATAGTGACCATCTTGTATTTCTGAAATCTGGAATTTGTTGATTTTTGTGTTCAGTAATTTTACTTTGCGTAATGCCCAAATAACTGGCCATTAAGACTATTTTCCTTAGTGTTTTGTTAAGACTAAATTATACGCCAACAAATCAGCAACAATTGATGCGCTTGAGGCCAACATTCGAGACACTATTGCTGCAATTCCAGCGGAAATGTAGCACCGAGTCATCGAAAATTTCCAGGATCGTATAAACCTGTGGAAGAAAAGTCGTGGTAGTCACCTGAACAATATTTTGTTTAATGTTTATGTTTGTTCATGTTTTTCTTTTCTCAATATCAAATCCGGTTGTTCTCATTGAGAGGCTCTTCATATTCTCAAAACACTTCAAGTATCAAACCATGTATCAGGTAGATATTTGATTTAGATCGAGTCATTAAAGCACAAAACATTGAGCCTATCTCAACCTCTTTCTGAAAGTTATTTGCGTCATAAGTGGTGTGATGGTTATTAAAGATTCGGTTTTATCGAAGTTAAAGTGTTTCCGTGCATGTTATAATATATTTTTACATATTCGTAGTGTGAACGGTTGTATTCAGTTTCTCAAAAAGTTAATGCCTCATTATGGGAGATATTGTAGATCTTGTAAAGTATATATTCTTAAGCTGAAATTTGAATCCAAAAAAATTGGGTTCATTTTCTATCTCACAATGCTTCTAGAGAGCATAATTTTCAAGACTTTTTGGCTCTATTTTTTGTAGGCTGCGAGGTCATAGCTATTTAGCATTTTGAATATAATGAAAACACAGTTCGGCAAAATTTAACTTTTTCATTGTTAAAAATCCTGAAGGATTTTTATAGTATGTAACAAAGCTGAAATTATTCTATCGCGTCTCAATTATTATTTATGTTTTTAACTTTAAGTAGAATTATTTATAGAATTAATCAATGGTTTTATATGCGCATTTATTGCACACACACATTTTCTATATATTATATAATATAAATTTGTTTAGCAATTTGAGTTATTGAAAGCAATATATAATTGTTACATGTTGCCCGAATCAACGTTACCACAAACCTTACACATTCATATTGGTTGCAATTGCTGCGACAGCAACCTTTGAGAATGCTTATGCAAATGTAGTCCTGCAGGAAATTTGCCAGTGCTGCATGGAGTACTGTCGACGAACGTTGCTCGTTGCATTTGAATGCAGGAAATTTAAATAAATTTCGTTTCACCATTTGAATAACGTAGGCGTTGTCCACACACACACAAACACACATACATGGCGTATACGTAATGCATAACTAATGACAATCTAATATATTGTTTAATTTATCAAGAATGCATTATTTATTTTCATCTTGTTCCTGTGTGTGTATGTGTTTTCGTCTTGACTGCAACTTCATCCAAAAAGCCTGCTGCTTTAGGCCTATTTCTCAAAAACTTATTGTTATTTATAACAAAAAGATGAGGCACACATTCAAGTAAGCTGATATTTACAATAGTAAATAGAATAGGAGCTTGAGAATATTGTTTCAGTTTATTACTTTGTATTTTAATAGTCTCTTAGAATGCAATTATTCATTGAGTTGTTATTGCAACAATAAAATTTCAATTTAATCGTTTTCGAAAATGTTCTCAATTAAATTTATTTTGACTTCATTAAATTATACTCAAGCATGTAAGTTGAAATTGTATTACATGATGAAATTTTAATCATTTGGCATTGTAAATATATAATCTGACATTAATTAGCATTAAAAGTAAAAGAAATCTTTTATAATTTAATATTATATATTTTTTATACCCGTTGGAAAGTTTGTAACGCACTAAAAAAGAGAAAAAGAAAAGAGAGAAGTATATAAATTCTGATCAGCTCGATGAGGCGTCCGTCTGTCTGTTTATTTTAACGCGATTTATTCGGAGATAACTGAAGATATTTAGCTGAAATTTTAAACTTAAGCTTTTCTCGGCAACGACCAGTTCAAGTGTGAAAATGAAAGTGCCACGTTTATTTTTAAGTATAGCCCCCATAGAAAACGACCGCCCATTTTCGATTTTTTTCCAAATGTATATTTCGTTTAAGCTAGTTTATAAATTTTAAAGCCCTCTCGAGAGCTGGTTTCTTATGGATATATTTCCATGTATTTTAGAGCGTAGTTGTTAGAGCTCATAGTTCACACGAATACAGAAATCTGACAAGTCCAAAGATTTGATTTTTACACATACATATATAACTTACATCATACTTACTTACCGAGCCCATAATAGCATCGATTATAATTAGCAAGAGTGATTCTTCATTTGATTTTCAATATTTTGTTATTGTTCTTGGATGCCTCTGTACATGAGTAGACGTAGTTTGCTACAACAAGAAAAAAAGAAAATAATTATAAAATACTTTAGAGAATGGAGTAAATGTATTTTGCCACAATTTACAAATCGAGTAAAATATAGAAGCAGCTACATGGAAAATTAAAATTTTTTTTCAACGCTCCGTACTGTATTTATAAGAAATTAATACCTGGGTGTAATATACTATAAATGCCAAAATGCATAATCAAGCATCTTGTTGCGAGTGTTCCTTCTTTTCTCTATTTTTGTTTGTTTGCCCAGTCCAAACTGTCTGCGTATGATTGCGCATTGTATCAGTGTTTGTCTTGTCTGCTCAAAAATATCTGTGTATGCAGGCGATGAATACAACAACGACAACTTAACTTCTTGTTAGTGTAACACAAAAGCTAAACTTTATGCAAAAGTTAACGAGTCGCAAGCTGTATAGAAAACATGCCAACAACACAGATATGCATACGTATACATTTGTATGTGCATATGGTAACCCAATGGAATTTTGTACAATGTGAATCTTCTCAGAAACACATTTAAGATTTTCAAAGATAAAATGGAGAAGTAGCAAAAAAGAAAGAAAGTCCAAAGAATTACGAAATGGAAATTACAACAATCACCCCATGCAAAAAATGGGTTCCAAAAGAACAGTTCTATCGATCTCTTGCCTCTGTATAAAAGGAATGGAAGAATTATAAAACTACAAACTTCAGAGTGTGAAAAAAGTACATTTTGCATGCATCAAAATCCAAGAGGGTCATTCGAAGTCATTCGAAACATACACATACACTCACGGAAATATTGAATGCAAACAACTCGACATAGTCAAGCTCACTTTAAGCCATATTTTGTATAGATAACGTGTCTATTGAGACGAAAGCTGATATGTCGTCAAAAAAGTCGACATCGTCGTCGACATTTAAAAAGAAGCAGAAGAAGAAGGAGCAGAAGAAAAACGCTAAAGGTAAAGAATAGAATCAGTTAAAGAGTGAAGAGTGGTGTTGTGTGAAGCTGAAGATGCGAGGTAACAAGTTTTCAAGCGGAAGCTATAAACTGTTGCATACTTTTGTGCGCTCGCTTCCATGCAGAATTGCGGTTGAATGCAACTGACTAAGCTTCACATCTTCTTCTTCTTCTTTTACTTCTTTTTCGTTTTTCACTTATCTCACAGATACCGGGCAAACTTTTACGTCACTTCTGTCGGTGATGAGCTGTTCAGTTGAATTGAACAGAGACGGTTTTTTGGTTAGTTTTGTATATGTTAAGCTTGGATGTGCCATTGAAGTTGCTCCCCTGCTTCTCAACTTGCTTGCATTTGTCTGTCCGTCTGTCTTACTTGCACTGACTCCAGTCAGCCAGTTGAATGACGCTTTTTGCACAAAACGACAGCAACGCATTAAAAGTGTCCCATTGGAGATGAAACAGTAGCAACAATTCGAGCACATTTTGATTGTTTTGAACAGTTTTGAAGTGTGCTGTGGCTGTGGCACAGAGCCACAGATGCGCCCGTGCAGCAAGGCATCTATTGTAGTAACAATTCAGAACAGCTGTTGCTGCTACTTTCAGTTGAAGTTTTATTGTTAAAAATTTTTAATTGTAAAATTTTATTTCAAATTTTTTATCTTTCCATTTTTTTTTTTTTAACGGTTTTATCATTTTCGAAATTGCTATTTCAGAAACAATTGTTGTGTTGGTTGTTTTTTGTAATCTTTTCTATTTTTATTTCGTTAACTTTGTCCTACTCTTCTATTTCGTAAATAGCTTGAATGCTGACCTCGCTGCGCACTAATTACCTTAAAAGTCAAAGCTGTCCTTAGACACAATTCTGTTGAATTGCTTTTGCCACTTGTGCTCTTGAAGAGCTAAACAATTAAATTTACTTTTTTCTTATATATTTAATTGCTACACTATAAAACTGTCAGGGAAAATTGGCAGAAGCTGTTGCGTTTGTAAAAGATATTTTAGAAAATATTTCGTTCTCTTTGCGGCCTGAAAAAGTACTTAAAGGAAAACAAGCATTTAAGTTCAAAATAATTCTTTTTATTTAAAAAATACATATTGCATTTGGAAAAGAATTCTAGAAAAAAAAAAAAAAAAAAAATATAATAGCATTTATTGCATCTAATAAAATTTTTTCATTGATTTATTTTATCTGTTTAAGTCTGCCATAAATTTAAAAAATTTTTATTGATTTTTCAACATCTTGGATCAGGCCTCCATTTTATTGCAGTTACACATTTTGCGAACGAGTATTATTAATTTGTTGGATAGTTTATAATGCATTAATGGAGACATCGATGAGGGAAGTCGATCTATACACGTCTTTATGTATATGTCTGTCTATTTGTAACACCCACCCCCTTCGCGAAGTTTTGTCAGGACCACTATTGATCATACTTAAGATATGCGGAAGTTTCGTGAAAAAAATCAAGCCATAAATAATTACTTTTTTCATGAAAAATCTCTCAAACTTGAATGGCTATACCTCAAAGTGGGTAAATTTAACAAATTAACTGTCTAGGAGAAAATCTTAAGTTTTAAGTTTTAGCCCCACATCTTTAAAACTTATCGAATGAACACCCTCGCAACAGACAGACAGACGGACATGGCTATTGACCTGAAACTCGGAACTAAAGCTTTTCTCAGTCCTAGGCAGTTCAATTGTTAAAATCAAAGTGCCACGCCCATTTTTAGGTATAGTCCCCATACAAACTTATTGTTTTTTTCTGATTTTTTGTTTGAAAATAGCTATTATTTATGAATGTAGTCACTCCAAGTTGGGTAAAAATACTTCTATTGTCATCCAATGTCAAATGCAAGGCCACGCCCATTTTTATATGTAGCCCCCATACAAACTTACCGCCCATTTTCCAATTTTTGTATAAAAAATAGTTATTATTTATGAAACTTTCACTCAAATTCGGGTAAAACACTACTAATGGCGTCCAATATCCAAAACCAAGGTGCCACGCCCATTTTTAGCTATAGCCCCCATATAAACTTATCGATTATTTTCGAACATTTGTAATTATTTTCAAATATATATTTATAATTGTATATAAGCCACTGATGGTCACACATTAACTATTCAAAGATTCGTGTGACGGGTATTTTAGCTTCGGTTCCACCCAAGTTAATGTTTTTCCTTGTCTTTATGTTAAAAAAAGCAAAATGGACTTTTTAAATGAACCGAGTATGCATTAGGCATTGTTTTAGTTGAATTTTAATTAACTTGCATTGTTTACTTTCAAATGTAACCGGTTTCGGGGCTCATCGGTTCATAGCGGACATAGAAACATTTTTACTATTTTATAGACATATATATTTTTGATTTATAACTCTTTACTGCAGAGTCTTAACTCGTTTAGAACAAGTGTTGCTTGTAGTGTGCAAGAGCCGATGGTCCGAATATGTCCTATCATGGTAAATCGAAAATCCTGGACTTATATTTAAGTTTAAAAGTATCTTTTCGATTTGATGCTAATTTAGTGTTATTTAAAATATTGTCTAGGTCAACTACTATACATGTGTTCATTTTAACGGTACATATGTTAAGCTTTCAAAAAAAAAGTAAAAATAAATAAACTTTAGGCTTTCTATCTCTTTCTCTCTTTCATAAATTGTTATATGCACCTCATATGCCCGTTTGTGTGCTAATTAAAGCTGTCAAAGTCCGACAGAGAATCACAAACACAAATGACAGAAATAGCTCTGAGCTGCAGTGCAGCGTGCCTTTACAAACTTTAAATACTTACTGGCATTGTCTGATGGCAGTTAACTAACACTAAATCAACAACAACAACAACAACAACGACAATTATATCGTGTCACAGGTACAACATACAACAAAAAAAAAAAAAAATAAATAAAAAAACACAAATTTGACAATGAAGTCATTAACGTAGCAGGAGAATGCATACTCGTAAAAGTCCTGAAGTCATTTGCTTACTAAGAATGCAACAAATGCATCTCTGTCTCTGTGTATGTATTTTATCTTTGTGTGTGTGTGTGTGTGTGTGTGTGTGTGCAACACAAAGCGTAGATGCTAAAGTTTGTGTTATCTGCCACCAAAAAGAAAACCTGCAGCCACAACAATAATAACAACTACAACAACAACAGCAACAACAAAATAACCAGCAACAAGCGTAACAGCCATAATGAGTCTTCTAACAACAATTGCCGTTGTAGATTGTTATATTTTGTTGTTGCTGGTACCGCTGCCGGCATGTCTGCATGCTTATACGCTTCCTACCAACTTATACAATGTCAACAATACAAAAACACAGATACACATATACATACAAACGTACACAGACTCAGAGACATTGTAAAGCATATGCTGGTTATGCCTTTGCCAAGAGAAAGTACACTAAAGGTGTGCAGCAGGGTAGAATGGGGATCATTGCTGTTGCTGCTAATTTAGATACTTTTTTTCTTTGTCACAGATACACAAATACACAGGTACATACAACTAAAGTTTATTTGGATCTTTCTACTAGCTTTAGGCTATCAGAATATTTGTGTCTATCTGTTTGCTTATTTGTGTGTGTGTGTGTGTGTGCGTATACGTATTTATAGATAAGTGTGCAGCTACACATGTTTATATGCCATCGTCGTCGTAGTCGTCGTCGTTGCTGTCGTCTGTTACTGACACTTTTGCCTTTGCATTTCGAGGCCATTAGCACACAGCGCCAAACGAGAGATAAATCTGTAAGTGCCATCAATGTACGCGTTTTGTTGTAAGTCTTTATTGTAAATTTAACCGGCATTAAATTTGCGAAAATTTAAAAATGAAAATCACATTTCTGTTGATGTTTTAATACTACAAACTATTTTTAAAATTCACAAAGCGACATTAATTGTGGTTGGAGGTCTTTGATGTTTCCGCGCAATGCAATGCTGATTAAATTAAAAAAAAAAGTATGAAAAGTTAAACTTTTTTTCTCTTTAAAGTGGAATTTTTACTATTTAAGATTTTAGTGAAGTCAATTAAAATTAAATAGTCTTTGTAATTTATTTATTTTTTTTTTTTTTAATTATTTTCCACCATTCACACACCATTAATGTAATGAGTTAATGTAGCACTTCACTGTTTTTTAGATGCATCGAAGTTTATATATTCAATATTGTTCCCAAATATTTACATAACATAATTTCATCACAGTTTTTAATCCATTAATTTGCCATCGTCCCATTGTCTTGCTCAAAAAATAAACAAACAAAAAAAAACACGGAAAAACTTTAGATTCGATAGAACCGAAGCTCAAATTCGCATCTCACGACACATCGGTGGCATAATATTACTTGCGAAATAGGTAGGTAGGGGTCAATGGCCTTTACATCCAGGTTTACACAACGCACTTTGGCATAAAAAGTATTTTGCAACTTTTAATCTAAAAATAAAGAAAATTAAAAAAATGTTCTTGAAAAAAGTGGAGAGATAGGGACTATATATATGTATGAGAGGTAGGACAATGATAGTCAAAGATAAGTCGGTCAGCGATGGACTGAACTTTGCGGTTTTAGCAATGGCGCTCAGTACCGCGCTCTTGCAAAGCCGGGCGTGACAGGATTTTTTAATACATTGGTAAGAAAATTGAAATATAAATTTATCAGAATAGACTAGTCGGCTGATAGGATGGAAAAGCAGACTGACGAACAAAGCGGTAACAACACAGCTCTCGATGCTAAACAAGTGTTTATAAAGATTTTTGGCTCTGCAATGGCTACTTCTGCATGTTGGCTCAAACATAATATGCTTTTTTACCCAACGAGCTAAGTATCAATGCGGAAAAACGGTCCTAATTCTCTTTACCAAGAGACGAAAAGTTCCGCAATGGATCTCACACAAAATAAACGATATACACGCCTGAAAAAAAGTGGCTTAGACGATAACAAAGCAACCAATGCGCTCTATGCTTCTCACCTAGACTGACACACTGGATCAACACGGCAGTTGTGCATTCAATCCTGCTTCATGGTGTTCTGGTATGATACCAGACCACGGAAAAAACTAAAGCCAAAAACGACAGGCACTTGTCTGTACAACGGGGGCGTTGGGAGCTACTCCAACCAGTGCATTAGAAACATTAATGGGAATCCATCCCCTGGACATACACGAACGACTGACAATTGCAAATATCACAAGAACTGATAAACATATTCGTTTACAGTCAGACCGCCATAAAAGCATTGCAGGCGACCACAATCAGTTCCAGAAATGTCCTAGCGAGCGGTAGATAATCTAAACACCTCTAAAAGGCTACTCATCTTCTGGATTCGCAGCCATCGAGGCATTGATAGTAATGAGATGGCGAACAGCCCAGCAAAAGCCAGTGTCGGACTGCCTCAAAATAAAACAAGGAAAAACGTTAACTTCGGTGGAACCGAAGCTGAAATACCCGTTACATGGGCGTGTCGTCTTGGTTTTGACCCTGGATGCAAAAAATGTTTTTACCCAATTGGGCGAGTACATTCATAAATAATTACTATTTAAAAAAAAATCGAAAAAATCGATAAGTTTGTATGGGGGCTATACCTAAAAATGGGCGTGGCACTCTCATTTCCGAACTTAACCTAGTCGTTGCCGAGAAAAGCTTAAGATTAAAATTTCAGCCCAATATCTTTATATCTTCATCGAAAGATCGCATAGCAACAAACAGACGGACAGACGGACAGACAGACAGACGGACATGGCTAGATCGATTCGTCTCATCGAGCTGATCAAGAATATATATACTTTATGGGGTCTCCGATGACTCCTTCAATGCGTTACAAACTTTTGACAAACTGAATATACCCGTTTACACTTGTGTAACGGGTATAACAATAAATCTACTAATTTTCTCCACGGATTTTGGGACGAGAAAAACTAGCTCACTACTTGCAGCAGCTTTAAAGGAGAGATTGCAAACTAACAGGTCACTGCTTATCAGCTGCTTATGCAAAAAAGCTAGGTGAAATATCCACAGACGTTTGCAGAAAATGTGAGGAGCAAGTAAGTCATAGAGACTCTGAAGCAACTCATCTGTAACTGTCTATCTAGGTACACCTTGGATCGCATCGTTAATAGTGGCGGCCAGTAGGACTCATAAAAATTCTTCTGGCATTGGCTAAACATGCAGGGAGTAATCCCTGAACGACCATCGGAGTCACTAAGGACCATATTGGTCTATGGTCGACCCCTTATAGGGTCAACCGACAACACCTAACTACCCAACGAGTACAGTGCTAAACATGTACTAAATAGCGCCACTTTTGTGATTCTATAAGCCCCACCCTGAGGTATATCGGAAGAAAAAAATTTTATTTCATAAAACTTCTATTTTCGAAGCTCTGCTGGCTTAACAATATGAACAGTTGAGCATTTAATTTTCTGGGTTGCTTCATAATTCAACAAGAAAACTATTTTTATTACAAGTATATAGTCCAAACAAGTTTGTTAAACCATTCACGAAACGAAAAAAACGAAAATGATATAGAAAACTAAAAAGAAGAGTAAGGGTGTAAATATAAAGGCATGAGTAAGTATTTTAATATATTCAATGCAAATGAATAAATGGAAATGCATTTGTGCCGCAAGTTCCCAAGTGATTTGAGGCAGACGTCGTCGACAACATCAACACCGACGACGCCATTTTTATTTAAAATTAAAGAAACAAATATGGACGCAATGGCGTGGAATGAAGCAGAAGCAGAAGAATAAACGAAAATGGTGAGACTGAGAGGTGAGCTGCTGCTGTTGCCAGACGATAACAACAGTGATCTGCGCACTTAATCCAACACAAAAATTTTATAAATCTGTTCGTAATTGTTGAAAAAAAGTTTAAAAATTCGTATTCAATTTTTAATTTCGATGGAAGTGGAAAGCATTTTGCAAATAATTTATTTTAATTGGCAAAAGCATCACCACATACACACACAAACACACACACACATACATCGCACACAGCATACTACACTATTCTGCTTCTTACAATTAAAACGACATGCAACTTTGTTTGCTTTGGCAATTGAAGTAGTGAACAAATACAAATTCAACTACAACTACAGCAACACACAAATACTATCTGCACTCATTGTCAGATACATTTCGTTCGCATGAAAATGCACAGATTTTGAGTATCTTTGCAAATAAAATGAAAATCTAAATGAAAATTAGCCACAAAATTACGAAACGTTTGCCGCTTTCATTAGCCTAATTGTGTAGAGACGTTCCTTTGTGTATTGCTCTGTGCATTGTAGTGTCTTGATGATCCTTTTAAATGCGCCTACAAGTAGGCAACGATGCATAGAATTGTACTAAATGGCCGTCTTTGTATTTGTATGTCTTGAGTGAAGTCTTTGTATAATTTTACTATGCTTTTAATTAGAAATAGAGACGCCTCAACACATAAAGATAAACATACACACACAAACACAAACACACACGCAGACATATGTGTACTTGTTCATCAGTAAAATTAACATATATGTACATATAAAAGCAAACTATACACATTTGCTGTAGCAAGACAAAAGGGGCGAACTCCTTTCAAGGATTTGTACAAAAATAAACACAAAAATGGAGGTCACCTGCTGATGCGCGTAAACTCGTTACGAACTTTTTCGCCTTGTTAGCTTTTGTTGTTAGCCGGCAGCAATGTCCTTACCACCAAAAAAAAAAAAGGACAACAGAGCTATGCCAACTGAAATACAAACAAAAGCATAACAGCAAACAAACAATTCTAAGAATAAACGAACGAACGAACGACTCAACAAACCACTAAACAAATAAACTTATGTAACTAAGACGCGACTTCATTTCATTTGAAGTGGCTGCTGCTGTTACTGCTGCTGTTCCTGTGCCCCATTCACAGTTAAACTTCTTACATAACTTTTATGCTTTGCTTATTTATTTATTTATTTGTTTATATATATCCGTTTGGTCGTATGTTTATTTTCGTTTATTGTCAAAGGATTTCACTTGAAGCGCAGATTTTTTTTTTTGCTTTATTAAAATATTACGCATACGCAACATTTGTAACATTTTATGATCTCTGCCAATTTCACTAATTGAAAACGCTCAAATAAAGACCACGCCTCGCTTATTCGCTTATAAATGCCACTCTATGATTTGAAATTCAATTAAAAATTTAACATATGCGACGACTTGCAAAAGTATCTTTTCATTTGATTTTCTATATTCAAACGAATTAATGCTCGTACAACAACCCTCTGATAATTTTGCCAATTTTACGCTAAGTGAAGCTATCTAGACTATGCATACAAATGGGTTTTAATAAAATGTATCTGCATGCAGTGCGTCGCCCTTAGCTTTCTCTTCTTTTCTTTAATTTTTTTTTTTTAAATAAAAATTCTTGCCTTTGAGTGAATCAGCAATTGTGGCTTAATGTTCTTGCAATTGCTTCGTTAATGTATCTTAATGCTAATTGAGCTTAAAATTTTACAAATTTTACAAACGATTAAATAAAAAAATACTTTAAAAATTACTTTGGTGTAAGATGGGGCTCTTTCGAAGTTTTAAGAGCAGTTTTGAATAAATATAAAATCTTATAAGCAGAATATGAGTTTGTATGATAAATTATATGGTATGATTGTCTCATATATTAGGATATTTTCTTCATTAAACTCATTTTCACTTGAGTCAAGCTTAGTATGCATTAGTATAGTTTCCATATCTAGCTTGATTTATTCTTGCAATTTTAATTATGATTAACGATACAATTTTTTTTTTTTTTTTTTTTTTTTTAGAAAGGAAATGTGATATATATTTTTATAAAATCTTTTTTTCGTCGACTTTCCTTACATTCATACTTTATCTTATCACGCCCAATGTTTCTGATTGATGATAGTAATGAAAATACGAAAAGAATTTTATATATGAGTTATTGTTTCTCTCTCAACGGGAAACCTAAAGTCCCCACTATATGGTTTGAAGTATTAAGTTCAAATATGACTAAAATTTTAGGTAATTACTTTTACTTTCAAAAGTACAGTTGCACTTTTTGAAATCCAACATTAGTATTCATTATATTATAATTGTTCACCGTTCTTGTAAGAGCAAGAATTTTTTAACAAACAGACGGACCTGGTTGAATTAGTCAAAATAACTTTGGTGGAACCAAAACTTAAATACCCGTCACACGAAGAAAGAGTTTATGTGTGATCATTTCGAGATAAGACCGATACCATACAAGTTTAAACACAATATTGTAATCAAATTTTAAGGTTAAAAATCATGTATAAATATCAGATGATGAGAATCAGAAATTGAGAATGAAGAGGTATATTTTATAGAAGGGTTATATTTTATAGTGGCCCAATCCTTATCATATCGGTGGTGCGTACTTAGGAAGATATAAGACGCGTTTTTACCAAATTTGGATTGAATACGCTTATATATAATACTTATTTTCATACAAAAATTGAAAATGAGCGGTAGTTTTGTATGGGAGCTACACCTAAAAAATAAGCGTGGCACTTTTATTCTTGTACTTAACCTAGTCGTTGCCGAGAAAAGCTTAAGTTTAAAATTTAAGTTAAATATCTTTATCTAATCGAATATAGACAGACGTACAAGCAGACGGACAGGCAGTCGGACAGAAAGATGGACAGACAAATGGATAGACAGACGGATAGATAGACGGACATGGGTAAATTGACTCATCGAATAATCAACATTAATATTCTATTCACAAAGCTTGAGCAACCCAATAACTCTCCTGTTTTATAAACATGCTAAAACCCAGTTAAAGCTTTCCTTAATTTAGATGATTTTTCCTGAAAGACTTTCATAAAGGCACTTAAAACATAATTAGAATTAATGTGGCCCGACTAAGATCTCCATTATTATGAGACATTTATATAGCTAAAGCAAATTAAAAAAGAAAAACTTTTTACATACAATAAACAAGAAATGATAATGAAATGATTATTCCATAACTTAATAGTGTATACAAACTTTAATAACCTAAAACTTAAATCACATGCATACATATTGTATGTGTGTGTATTTTGTAGTAGCGATCTCTGCCTTTTCATTCGAATCCCCCCGAGGCAATTCATGCAGGTATTCCATGTTTATGCGCTATTTGTTGCTGTTATACATGAATTAACCATTCAACTAACATAATCGCCATTAAATCATTTTTGTGCGATTCACATGCAACACAAAATAGCCGCTTTATAAGTCATACGCATATAGCATATAGCATAATCCCCTTTTTGTCCACCCCGAAAAAATATTCCATAACAGCACCCATGAACATTTAGCACTTTCATGCAACTTTGAGGCGTGTAACGGCATTCAAGTGGTCAAAGGGCAGTCATAGCTTACAAACAAAATCTAAACGATTAAAGGAAACAAAACGAACGAAAGAACGAACGAACGAACAAAGTGAACACAGACAACGCAATTCGAAATAATGGCGTAGGAAGGTTGAGCCTTTGGGGTGATGCGTAATGGCATCAAAAGTAAACTAATTTTGGGGCGAATTGGATTTGCACTCACAACCACGTACAGATACAGATACAAAGAAAAAAAAAACAACAGAATATGTCGAAGAGCAAATATGGGATTATATTTTTAGAATACGTTTGTGTGTGAGTGTATATGTTCATAAGTACTTAACGCGTTTGTTACGCAACAGGGGTGCGTACAGCAAAAACAAGTTCAACTAGAACAATGCGTTGGTCTATGTGCTTTTGAAATGTCTTGCTGTGTACTACAGCACTGCAATCAATTTCGATTTGCACGCAATGCTCAATTTTATACAGAAAGGATTCACAGAACATGTCCTACAGGCAACTGCACCCAGTTACATTTTTTTGTTTTGCTATTTAACTTTGATGTAAATTACTGATTACAGAAAAAAAACATTTTAAAGGTGTTAAGGATGATTAGATGTGATACCAGATCCAAGTACAAAAATTAAATCATTCTTCAAGTCGCCAACGTCATCATAGATACAAAATTTCTCACGTTAAAATACAAAGAAATTCCATAAAAGTCTAAAATTTTTTTTTTTTTTTTAGTATTTCATAGCATACGCAAATAGAATTAATGACACTTATCAGTGGCAGACAAACAGACAGGAAAACGGAAACAGACACGCGTCATTGACATAAAAATGGCTGCCAGCAACAACAACAACAAGAAGCGCAATAATCGTAGTATGAAATACTTTTTTTTTTATTGCTGATATTGCAAAATGCGAAATAAATGTCTTAACGCGGCTGTAATATGTTTTGGGGTGAGTACTGAAGCTGAAAAGGTTGTGTGAGATACGAACGATGAGTAGCGCACTCAAATGCAGATAGACATATTTTTATACACATTGTTTTTTTTTTTTTTTGTTTTTTAATGTTTGTGGAATGCTTTGAATTTGTTTCTCAATGAGCCGCATAAAGAAAATGAGCCGTGAAAACAATCAATTTGGCATGTGTTCGCATTCAGGCGCAACAAATATATTTTTGAAAAGAATAACAAAAACATTGAAATCAATTGAAAAAGTTATTTGCTTTAAAATAATGAAGAATCATATACAAATGGCGTCTTTAGATTTATGGGTGAAGTGTCAATTCGTGTTGGCAAATAGAGTGATTTTTGAGTCGCTTTGCGATTAGCGACTGCTACTTGAAAATCACAGTGACTAAATCGCAGTTTGAGAAAGATGATAGAATTACCAATCACAGATGTCTGAACAGGTTCACTGTTCATGAAGAGTGATACACAATATCGCCGCTAACTGAAATGTTTTATTACGTCCACACATTTTACATATGTACCAAGAATTTGTACAGGTTTGATGTTCAAGTGAATGTTAACGATTCGCGAAGAGTGATAAAATCACTAATCACTGCTAGGTGAACTGTTTCACTGTTAGCGAAGATCGATACACAAAATCGCTGAGAACTGAAAATGTTCACTAAGAAACAATCACTACTTTCAGTCGCAGTGCGACATTGCGATTTTTAAATCACTGAGAAAAAATCACCGAAATTTTGGCAACACTAGTGCCAATAACTTATTAGTTGTTCACTAGTATTGCTAAATAAATTATCTGCAATCTACGATCTAACATTAATGATTTTTTTTTTGTTGTACGACTGAATTTAATATTAAAACAATAAAAAAAATATATAATAAAATATTTCAATCTTTTGCAACATGCTAAAGTGTATCCCACAACTCGACGTATAATACTGCTTTCATAAAGCATTCACATCTCAGTTACATATATAACCGGTGTATTTTCGAATAATAATATATTCTGCTCGGCTGCATACAAACTAGCCTCAAGTTTAGCTTGACGCATGCGCTTTGTTGTATTATCAATGTTAAACGACATCGAAAGATACGTCTTATTCAGTTCTGCATAACGTTTTTTCAAGTTCTGCAAATTAAGATAGTTTTTTTTTTTTTTTTGAAGTTATTTTTTCAAATAGAAGAATTGGTAAACTTACTTCCAAAACAACTTTACGTTCCTCATCGGGCAACTGACGAAAGCCAATCATGACATTCGATGATAAGTCAGAAAGAGATGCACTTTGTGGCAAAGGCAACGCACCAGCTGCCTTTGTCTGTCCATCGATACGTTCCATTTTTTGACGTTCTGACACCGTGGCTGCGCAACGTGCTCTAACATCGTCGAGCATTTGTTTATGCTGTGACAAGTATTTCGGAACTTTGCCATAATCTTTGTGACAAATATACTGCGGCGTTAGACCAGAATTGATGAGTTTATGTCGACTGCCAACAACTGTGTCCACGTAACGCGGCATTGAACGCTTCGTCAAAGATTTTTTCACTTTTTCAATATTAATTGCAACAAAATCATTGTTCGGTTTTTTCTCCAATTTTGTAGCATCAGCCGCCCTTGGCACTGGTACCAATTGCATCGGAGGCGCACAGACATGATCCTTTTCACGACGCCATTTCACACCTTGATTCTTACGCAAATAGTCACAAGGCGGATTCATTGGGGTCTTGGCACAGCCCATGGTTTGATGTTTATACTTTTTAGCGGTGCTCAAAAGCATCTCACCTGATTTAAGCTCTTCAATATGATGCTTTTTGTATTCCGCTTCAATATTTTTACGATTTTGGCTCTTGCTCTGGAAAGTTTTTCGTAGCGATTTCCTTTTTTATTTCTTCTTCGGCTCTAAGCAGTGAGGAGGCACGTTTAGTTTCTGATAGTTTCGTTTCAATATTATAAATATTTTCATCATGGTGGGTCAAGTAGACGAGCGACATTTTTGCGAGAAAATAAAATATATTTAACTCGATTTTCTTTCGTCAAAATGAAACGCGTAATTTAATTGGTTTTTTTATTTTTAAGTTTCGAATGAATATTTTTGTAGGAATTATCGAAAGTATTTTGCCTGTGTCTACTTTGTTGCTAAATTTAATATGCTTTTTTTTTTTTGCTCTGACTACTGGGGTTTGTTTTCCATTTATGTTTTTTCCTCTCTTTTCTAAATTTTGGATGAGTAAAAGTGTGTGTTAAGATTGTGCAAATGTATGTAACAGACAGAAGGATGCTAGATGGATCCAAAAAAGTATATGTATTCTTGATCAGCATTAGGCGGGGAGTCTAACTAGCTATGTCTGGCTATCCAACTGCCACGCATGAAAAGAATTGTCTTGGAGACTATGAGGGATAAGGTTTCTTTTTGTTTGGATAAGGCTATTTTCTTATTCTAAAAAGTCTATGATAGTCCCAATGAAAATCCCAAGAATGACTTACTAAGTTTAGGCATAATTATGTTAAATGAAGGCGTGGCTCAGTCGGCTAAAATGTTGAGCAGTTTCAAAAGACTTCAAAAGAGACTTCAAATTCAAACCCTGGACGAACCATTAATAATTAATTCTATATATATTTAATTCTATATTAATAATATAAATTAAATTAAATAAAAACAACAACTTGATCAATATTACATTAAATTGAATCCAATTGATTCTACGATATATCTACAATGAATCAGAAAATGCTGTACTTGAACTATGGAAATCGAGTTATGTACAGGACTCCTATTTTTTTGTGTTTTTCTTAATGATATTAATTAATATTGTATATTGACCCGGGTAATTTTATTTTTTTTTGGTGTACCAATTATTTAACCAAGATGGGTATACATTAGGGGGTCCAAAAAAATCTCTATCCGCTTATAAAATATTAATTTTCCAAGTTTCTATAGGGTGGTTAAATTTTAAGGGCCGATGTTGAATGTGAACCACAGCTAAACGTCAAGTTTTTTTTCCTGCATTTCTTTTGACATTTCTCAACTTCAGACTAACTCAATTGGAACCATGAAAATATACACAATCGAGCAACGCGTTAAAGTTATTCAGGCCTATTATGAAAATGGGCGTTCAAATCAAAATGTATATCACAGCTAACGAAACAATGGCTCTTTTGCGCGAAAAATTTGATGGCCGAATAATCTCACGTCGTGGCGATGTCAACTGGCCGCCAAGAAGTGATCAAGTGATTTGACACCGTTGGACTTCTTTCTTTGGGGTTATTTGAAAGAAAAGGTGTACGCCAATAAGCCAACCACAATTCAAGAGCTAAAGGATGAGATAATTCGGCACATTAACGACATTGAACCTCAATTATGCCTCAGCGTCATCGAAAATTTAGACCATCGGATGGACGTGTGCCGCCGAAGCCGTGGCGGCCATTTGGCCGATATTTTGTTCCATACATAATTGAGTCATACCAATATATCATAATAAAAAGAAATGTCAATAATTTCCTAAATAATTCGTGTTTTATTCAAAATCAACATCGGCCCTTGAAATTTAACCACCCTATATTTTAAATCTACAAAAAAAGTGATATTTTCCCATGTAAAATATATGAAAACTTTTTGGGGCTTTGCGGCACCATTAAGTGTTATCGATATAGAACAATCCACGGGGGTGAGCGCATAAAAATTTAAAAAAATTATTTTCCATACATTTTTGGACCACCCTAGTATACATATTTCTCAAGCGCTATGGAATGGGGCAGTTGGCAGGATGTGACTTCCAATGTTAAAGGGACATATATTTTACATTATTTGTGGACTGGGGAAAGCTATGTCCCTGCCACAAAGGGTTTTAGATATCTCAAGCCTGGTAATAAACCTTTCGAAAAATTGGGTTGTGAGAAAGGCTACCCATACCATAGTTAAGTTAAGCTATCATAAGGTTTTCGTATCTATCCGTGACTTTTTGAACTTTTCGCAGCAATTTTGAATCGAATTGTAAATCATAGACTACTGTAAACGAGTTGAGCGATTGAAAAAGAGAAGTTCGTGGTATAAATAAACATTCTTGTTGTTTTTGCCGTTTTTCTAAATGTTAGTATTTCGCATATCACTAAACGAAGACCAAGATACATACAACCAAGACAAAGTACTGACAAGCACAATGGCAAACGATGACCAGAGTCTTGGTCCAACATTAGCCAGTATAACATGTTCCTATATAAGTCTTAGTACCAGATCCCAGGTGAGGGTTAACATTAAAGTTCTATTCTCAGCATAAAAAAACAAAACTTCCACTAGAGTTTTGAGTTTTACATTTTAAATAGAGTTGTAAGGTATCATGTTCAGGTTGGCGGGTCGCAAATTTGAATTTTTGTATAAAAATTAAATATATTACAAAATTGGCTACACTATGGAATCAATGAAAACACTCGAAGTATCGGTATAATGGTGTAAATTTTCGATTATTTACACCAAAACTCTGAGATTTCGGTGTCACCCCTATATACAGCCATAGTCAAATGTTATTACACAACCAAATTTTTTTTTGCACACTCAACTTCCTTCGTTCTTCCTACTGTTGCTATTGATGTCAGACTATAATAAGATATGTTGTTGTAATCCTTGATCTATCTTGAATCGATCGATGTCTTATTGGAAAAGATAACGGTATATCGAACCGAGATTTAAGCGAATGATGTAATGAGTAGCGGCCGTCAAAAGTTATTACACACATTTTTTTTGCGTCAAAAGTAATTACACAAAACTTAAACTTGAATATCTTGGTCTCTATTGAGATAGCAATGAAATCTTATAGTGTAGGTTGTAGGTCTCTTCGAATAGAAGAAAACGGTATGCTTAGAATTTTCGGGGGACCCTTAGGGTCTGGATTTAGGGTCAAATAACAAATGTTCCCTATTTTTTTCACTTAAAGAGCAATATCTCTGTAAATTACAAACCGATTTTAATTTTTTAACATGTTTTAGAAAGGAAAAACTTTGCCCTTTTGAGGGCAATGATATTATTATGACATTTTTGATCGAACCTCTGCGTATTTTCAAGACAAACGCAATTTTTACCATTTTTTTCAAACCATTTAAGGTTATCGTACTTTTGTTACACTTTTTTGTTTGAAAGCTATCTTTATGAGAAAGGTTTTCTTAAAGTACACAGAACTACGAGTAAAATGACTGTTTAATGATAAAAATCGGACAATAATTGACCAAGTTATTTAACTTTTTCTAACAAATTTTTTAAAAAAAAAAATTTTGTTTTTAAATTCTTAAGAAAATGCTTAGAATTCTTAGAAAGCCTAATTTTGAAAAATGTGTTCATAGAAAAAGTTAAATAACTTGGTCAATTATTGTCCGATTTTTATCATTAAACAGTCATTTTACTCGTAGTTCTGTGTACTTTAAGAAAACCTTTCTCATAAAGATAGCTTTCAAACAAAAAAGTGTAACAAAAGTACGATAACCTTAAATGGTTTGAAAAAAATGGTAAAAATTGCGTTTGTTTTGAAAATACGCAGAGGTTCGATCAAAAATGTCATAATAATATCATTGCCCTCAAAAGGGCAAAGTTTTTCCTTTCTAAAACATGTTAAAAAATTAAAATCGGTTTGTAATTTACAGAGATATTGCTCTTTAAGTGAAAAAATAGGGAACATTTGTTATTTGACCCTAAATCCAGACCCTAAGGGTCCCCCGAAAATTCTAAGCATACCGTTTTCTTCTATTCGAAGAGACCTACAACCTACACTATAAGATTTCATTGCTATCTCAATAGAGACCAAGATATTCAAGTTTAAGTTTTGTGTAATTACTTTTGACGCAAAAAAAATGTGTGTAATAACTTTTGACGGCCGCTACTCATTACATCATTCGCTTAAATCTCGGTTCGATATACCGTTATCTTTTCCAATAAGACATCGATCGATTCAGGATAGAGCAAGCTTTACAAAAACATATCTTATTATAGTCTGACATCAATAGCAACAGTAGGAAGAACGAAGGAAGTTGAGTGTGCAAAAAAAATTTGGTTGTGTAATAACATTTGACTATGGCTGTATTTCTCACACTTTCTCTAAAACAATTTGACATACATAATTAAAATTTATTCTTGTAAGTTTCAAAAATTGTTTACATTTATTAACTAAAAATGCAACATTTTTGCTTATTTTGTGTAATTAAAACGTGAAATTGTTTTGTAAGAGAACAATTTTATTTTTTTGTTTACCTCCAATTTTTTTTCTGTAAAACATAAATCTAAACCGCATTGCGGAAAATTGTCGTGTGGCATTAGTAACTGCGATACGAGTAGATACATACGTTTGCTGTTTATAATTTTAAATGAAAACACGTAGGAATTATCATTTGAAAATTTAGACAATACACGCGCATTTACTCATACACACGCTTGCATCAAAGTGAAACTTATGAGTTGGAATATAAGCTTTGGAAAATTTTACGCGTGAATCGAAACAATGAAAATTAGAATTCAAGTCGCACAATTGTATACTCGCGCACACATCCACACACACACACTCACACATTTACAGAAACGCTCAAAACAAACCAAAATCGTGCCAAAAACAGAAAACAAACAAATTGGAGATACATTTGTGCTGGAAATGATATATTTTTGAATAAAATGCGTTTTGTTTTTTGATTTGTTTTTCTGTGTTACTAATTTACATTTACATTTTGAAATTGATGAACATTATTCGAACTGTTACAGTACATAATTTTATAAATTTATTTTTAACTTTCTTATTACAAATTTATATATTACTGGTCAATCGAATAGTCATTGCATTCTAATTTGAGATTATTTCCCCATAAACGTGATTATGAAAAAAATGTATCTCAAAAATGATATTACTCATAAATAAGATACATAATCTATTGAGTAGCGTATTACAGACTCATAAGCGTTGATGAAAAAATTTTTTGCTGTTTACAAAATTTATTTTTATAACAAAACAGAATATTTGTTTTGCGGCTACGCAAAATTTGCTTGCATAATCAAATTAATACATATTTTTTTTTTATGTTTTTTATTATTTTGCACCGAAGGCACATGTATCTCCATGTACAACCCAACTACACATTTGATTAATGAATCTCAGACAGAAAAAGTTAAATACAAAACACAAATGGTACATGTAAATTTTTTTTTAGTAACTTTATCTGCCTGAAAGTATCTTTTAACACACTTGAATTCAAAAGAAACTTTCGCGTGTTTTTTTTTTTTTTTTTATTTAAAATTCTGATTTAAGAGCGTCAAATGCAGCAGAGGACTTTTTGTTTATTTGATTTTATATAAAATTTATACAAAATGTGTGGAGTTGCGTGCTGCATAGTATGTGATATGATTTAAATAAGCCAAGCGCGAGTGCAAATAAAAAGTTTTTCATTAAGTTAAAAATCAAATAAAGAAATAAAGTAAAAGAAAAATGTTTAGGGGAAAGCGCCGCTAGAAAGGGATGCTGATGATGATGATGACAGCTAACTCAAACATTATGGCGAGTCCTTTTTCATTTGTAAAGAAAAGAAAATCAAAGCAACCTTTTTTTTTATTTATTTCAAAGTCAGTGATTCAGTCAGTCAAGTTTTTGTATTCAAACATGTTCCTCGTTTTATACATTTGAAGTATTACACAGCCATATACACGTTTATTTTCACACACACACACCTTCCTTGTATGTTATTATTAAATTTAAAAAAAAAAAAAAACGAAAAAAATGTTTTATTGTGCGTATGAGTTTGAGCTCTAAATTCTTTGAAAGTACTTAAAAGTGAACGAGAATCATTTCGAAACTTTTTAGCTAGAAACATACTAAAATTCACAAGTATTGCATTCACATGAATTTATGTAGGTACTTGCCGTACAATGCGAACTCTATCGACATTGTACGGAAATTGTTTTTTGTCGTTGGCAATACAATTTATGAAATATGAATATTTGTTACTTAGAAATCTTCAGAGTGGTAAAATACAAATCAAATTTAATTGAGATCAGCATAAACTACAATGTTGTGTATGTAGATTTAAAACTTGGGCTACATTTTCACTACAGTTGCGTTCGCGTTAGCGTCAAAGATTCGATTTTCGATTGTTCAAAGATTGCCACCTGTTATGTTGTCGACCAAACAATCAGAACCAAAGATATATGCATTTGAAAAAAATACTTTTTTATTAAAAAAAACTGAAGTTTAAGATAAAAATATCTCCAAAAATCGTTCGACTTATGATATTTTATATTAAAAATGGGTGTTCAATACAATAGATCGGAAATTTTATATGTATATGTAGTAGTATATATATAAGTGGCACTACAGCCGATTGTCGGCCTTGTCATCACATTAGATTCGGCACCAGCGGTTGTAGTCCAGTGTCTCAATATACCATCTCGGGATACCGATCCTGCGGATGTCATCTAGGACCTGGTCCTCCCAACGCAGCTGCGGACGTCCTCTCTGCCGCGCTCCTCCGATTTGATTCATGTTTTGCTTCCAAACTTTTCTTGCTGGAGCTTCTGTATCCATTCGACACAGGTTACCAGCCCCTGAAAACCTTTTGAAAAGGATATTCCTGACTATGTCGATGTCAACATATAGCTCGTAAAGCTCATCGTTCGTGCGCATACGGATGTCAATTTCCACTCTAACTGGACCAAAAATTCTCCGAAATATCTTCTTCTCAAATACGCCCAACGCCGACTTATCCGATTCTGTCATAACCCATGCTTCTGAGCCATACATCACGACCGGCATTATCAGTGTCTTGCAGAGTTTAATCTTTGTTTTTCTGGACAGCACTCTACTTCGCATCTGCTTACCGAGAACAAAATAGCTTCGGTTGACTGATGATGTTGTTGTTGTTTACATCTGAGCCCAAATAGATGAAGTTTTCTACAGCGTCAAAGCTGAAGTTCCCTGTACTCATGTATGTAGTAATAGTAGTAGTAAATTTAAATTGGTTTCCAATACAGATATGTATAACAACAATTTTCTCGAAAATATCTGAAATTGGGCGTGGAATCATGACATTGAAAGACATAAGAAGTAATTTTACCCAATTTGGAGTAAATACATGAATAAATAATAACCATTTCCATACAAAAACTCGAAAATGGGCGGAAAGTTTATACGGGGGCTATACTTAAAATGGGCGTGGCATCTTGTTTTTGACACTGGATGACAAAAGAAATGTTTTTACTCAATTGGGAGCGAATATATTCATAAATAATTAGTATTTTTATATAAAAAAATCGAATAAAAAGGTAAGTATGTATGGGGGCTGTACCTAAAAATGGGCGTGGCACTCTTATTCTCGAACTTAACATAGTCGTTGCCGAGAAAAGCTTAAGTTCCAAATTTTAGCTTAATATCTTTATATCTGCAACGAAAAAGATGCATAGAAATATACAGACGGACAGACAGACGGACATGGCTAAATCGATTCGTCTCGTCGAGGTGATCAAGAATATATATACTTTATAGGGTCTACGACGTCTCCTTCAATGCGTTACAAACTTTCAGACAAACGTATTTTTTTGTTATTTTAACACCATCAACACCTACAGACTTATTATACGAAAAGCTATTTACAAAAAGCTTATCAACGACGTGCAAACGTACTTCCTTTTATTTTTGAATTATTTTGTAGTTTTATATACGAATTTGTGACATCGTAAAAACACACATTTTGACGGCTTACAATTTGACAAACGCGACTTGCATTGAAATGTTTTCGACTTCATATTTCCTCTAACAATAGAATTGTTGGTATTCTTGACAAAACGTCACGCTACAACAAATTTTCGCTACTCTGGAGATTTACTTTTACATTTTTTCTCAATTATGTTCTATGAAACACAAAAGGATAAAATTAGATTCTTCATTTACTTAGATTCTGAATTCTTAAAAACTAAACGTAAAAAACTTAGATCTAAATTAATTTCAAAAATTTGCAAATCTTTTTGCTTTCATCTTTAGTAGAGGCTTGCGTTTCTATCAAAATTTATTTTAACATTGAATGTCGATGCAATAAAACTTCAAAATTTTATTAAAATTTCAGCAGGTTTGAATATATGCAAAATAATTGAAACGAAATAAGCCGCCGAGTAGAGCGCACATATTTAAAAAGCATAAAAATGTAAATGAAATGTAATTTTGCTTTCAATATTCTTCGTATTTTTTTTTTTGTATTTTACCCCGGCGCAATTTAGTTGACTTTATTAAATTAAACGGAAGGAAATGAAATTTATTCTAACAATATGTGACACGCAGGCGACAGCTGCAATCAATGGCTTCATACAAGTTGAGTGCATAAAACGTATAAAAAAAGTGAAAGGAGTTTTTTTTCTGGAAACCATAAACGAAGTATAATAAAATGATGATTTTTTTTTGCATTTTATTGATGTAAATTTTATGATGAATGAAATGCAAAAAAAAAAAAATTGAAATAATAATAAATGAAATTTATTATCTCAATAGAAAATGTCATTTTGAATTTAAATGTTTACAAAAATATATAAATAAATTTTCTAATTAACATAAATTTCCGTAGCACTTTTCAGTTTAGGTTAATTTGTGAGTTTTCGTTTTTATGTTTTTCCTTCCTTCCGGTTTGCTCCGACGGATGTCAACAATTAAAATGGCCGAAGGCGGTCAAAAACTTCCGGTCGACGCCGCTTTGCATTAATTACGCCAATGCACATTTTGCCAATTTGCCAAGGAATACATTTTGCAATAATTCCACAACAATCACAACAATCTATGAAATGAATATAAAATGAAGGCATGAAGTACAAAAATAATTGCCTTTTGTTTGCATATGATACATACATATACATATACATATATCCTTTGCCTATTGTCTTCTTCAATGTTTTATGAAAGTTTTACTTCAACTTCTTGCGTTACTCTTACTCCTGATTGCTTGAATATATTTCGTTGGCAATTGTTGCGGCTGCAAATGTTGTCTGGCTTTTAGATTTGAAATTGAATTGTTCATGTTGCAACATTTGCTACTTCCGTAACAGACTTCTAAAGGCGCCTGATGATATGGTTAACATTTTTTTGCTTAATATTCAAAGCTTCAATTATTTCATTTTAAAGCTTAAAATATTTTCAATTAAAATTTAAATAATTTGCGCCAAAAAGTATGCAACAAATTTTATAAGAAAATGCTTAAATATAATATTGAAAAGTTAAATTAATTAATCAACTTGTATTTTCACACACGCCAATAAACACTTGTGTGTCTCTATGTGTTTGGTGTGTGTGCTTGAGTCTTTATATGTGTTTATTAGACGTTTGTGTTTGCATAGATAAGCGGCTATAAAAGCAATAAGCCAAGAAACCAAAAGCATTTAGCAATGAAACAAATATGTAGACACACACACATACACACACAAACACTTGACTGGACTAAATAGAATGACTGACATTGAATGCACAGCCAGTGGCACATAGACAGACACTAACACTCTAGTTTATAAAATATAAAAGGACGGTTTGATAAGTAATTAAATTTAGAAATTAAAAGTTTTACAGCAACGGCGCCATGATCTAAAGGAAAAACTGAATATTCGAATAAGAATTAGCATACATTTTTAAAGCCATAAAGACAATTAAGATTAGAAACAAATTAAGTCAGAATTCTAAAACGTGTATATGCTTATCATTTTCGCTTACTTTACAACCCAACCACTTACATAAATTCGTACATGCAAAACCATAGAGAACGGCTAGACATGCGAAATATTCAGCTTGTTAATGAGTCATTGATGCGCGTTGCAGATAAAGGCTGCCAGCAGATAGGCATACACACACACACACACACAAACAATTCGATAAGAACACAGCGACACCACATAAACTCATTTGTATACAACACATAGGAAACGGAAGCTACATACATTGAAGCTACATCTGCATGTATGTGTGTGTATCTATGTATTAGTTGGTTTGAGTAAGTGTGCGTATTTTTCGACATATTGAACATTTAGCATGTTTTCATTTTAATTGGTTTTTCTTGTAAAAGTCAATCGGATTTCATTTTTTCTTTGCTTTTATTTTATTTTTATAACATTTTTTTTTTTTTTGCCAATTATTGCTCAATTTTTGTTTGATTTTAGCTTCTGAAGTAAATGAAACTGATAACATGATACATAGTACGAGTATTTCGTTATGTCAAATTTAAAGTCCATGAAATCATTGAAGTGTATCTCAATTTGTTTTTTAGTTGTCTATAGTTTCATATAGTATAAGTAATATTTTTAGAAATCTTTAAAAATACTTTTGATCGAAATTAAATGACTTCTATGCACAAACTTTTATTTATTTACCCAGTTGGGAAAAGAGTGGTCCGAGGAGTGTTTCTTGCTCTTGATGGAGGCCTCCTTTTCCATCCTTTTACGCAGACCATAATTGCCTTATAGAATAATACTTTTGTAAGGTGAATTTGGCATGGGTTTTTTATGGCTTCATCTTTTGCTTCTTTTGAGTGAACCTTATGTAAACCAAATATACTTTATGAAATGTGGCCAAGAAAGAAGGTATCCTTCATTTCAGCTTTAAGTACAACTTTCAAAGAAAAAATAAGAAAAAACGTTGAAGTCGAATATTCTCGAATATTGCAAGATACCCTGTATCCAATCTTCACGTACCTTAAGTTAGCTTAAGACCATACCTCATTGTACTGGATTTTTTGTACTAAAACTTTAAAAGTGAGGCATATTTGTATGGGGGCTATACCTAAAATTTTATTGGGTATTTCATTGGGACTATTCTAGGCATAAAAAAAACAAATTTTGGAATAGAATTGTATGGGTTACCCCTTAAAATGGGGCTAAAGAAAAACCGTTTGTTGGTGCACACTTGACGGCTTAGGAGAGTCTAAATTTTAGAAATGGTGGCCTTATCTCTTATAGTCTCTGAGATAATCTCTCTCGTACGGCAGACAAACACACAAGCGAACATACGGACAGGCACCGCTAATTCGATTCCTTTGTCAATGTTGATCAAATATATATATACTTCATAGGGTCTCTTTAGCCTCCTTCTGTCTGTTACAAACATTCAAAAAGTTAATATACCCTTTAACCTAACAAAAGGCTGTCTTTATAATAAATATACTGTTGTTCGGCTAGGCCATGACACATCGACCGGAAGGGGGGGTACGAAAGGAGCCATGTCTGAAAAAAAAATTTATCGTTTCCAAATAGGTCTTGACCGCTTTTACAACTTGTGGCCGGCGTCGCACAGTGCGGAAAAAGTACCAGTGGACAAATTGATTTTGAGAGCGCAATTCTTAGCCGATTTTTGATTTTTTTTAAATTAATGCTAAAGAAATTTCGGTTTTAATAACTTTCGGGATTTTTTAAATAAATGTTTTATTTCTTTCATTAACCTTGAAAAATTAAAAAAAATTTTTTGTGTTTGAATGCTTTCAGTTTTTGAGATGACACTTGAAATTAATCCAAAACACCTGGAAGTTGTTCATTTACTTTCCCTTTGAAAATTTGTCATAGAATAGTTAAGAAATGCGCTCTCAAAACCAATTTGTCCACGGTCACCTTTTTTGCCCCACTGTGCGTCGTCATGCTGGTAAATCACTTTATATTCCTTTTTTTGCTATAGAGTTCCCCGTAATCGTTTCATTCAGTTTGAAAAGGACCGCCACCAAATACAGAGCATAAGCTTCATGCGTTGTATATTCGGCTTTGCGAAAGATGTTGGTAGTTGGTCGAATGCATCCAATTTTCATCACCAGTCACAATGCGATGAAAAAAACCCTTCCTTTTTTGGCGTTCGCGGAACTGTTCAAAAGCCAAAAATCGTATTTCGAAGTCGCGCGGATTTTACTTGTATGACACCCGCTTTCCTTCCTTATAAATCAATCCCATGGTTTTTAGGCGTCAGCTGACTGCCGACTCATGCACTTTCAACGATTCTGACAACTCCTTAAGCGTTTGGCATTGGTCCACATAGAGCAATGATTGCAACTTTTAATTTTTTTTGGGTTGACCCGACCGTTATTAAATCTTCAAGCTCAAATTTACAACTTTTAAAGCGACCATACCTAGGACACGATTTTTCAGATAGAGCATACCGTCAGATTATTAGTTTAGGAACTGTATACAAATTTACTAAGAAAGATTAAACGATTTTTAACCTTTTTTGCCATATTTGACCAAATTATACTCGATAAATTTATAAACAGTTTCTAAACTAATAATCTGACGACGAAACATTGTTCAGATGGTTTATAGAGAATAAAATAACGCGTTTTGCTGCAAATAGCGCAACGATATTCGAGTAGCATAAAATTTTCAAAATATGATATTTTCGAAATATTTTCACTGCAAAAGCCAAATTGAATCGTTTAATTATGACCCAAAATCGCAATAAACATGCGATCGAATGCGGATAACAAGAACAAGAGTCAAGAGTATCAAATACATTTAAATCGGTATTTATTGATTCGATTTATGATGCTTTTGAGCCGACCGTGTCTCGATTGCACAAAATTCAATGCACACACACAGACATATTCGAATGGCGCTGGGTGCTTATTAACCTCGAACTCAATTATTCAAATAATGTAAAGTGCTCGATAATTGAGTTCGGGGGGGCGAGAGGAGCGTCTATGGATGTTGCACACTAAAATTTGTTGCTGTTATTATTGCAATTAGTACTTATGTAATTAGTGGTATTGTTGTTGTTGTTGCAACTAAATTTTGGCATTTGACCAGAAACATGAATGCAATATTTGAAATGCGACAGTAGAAATGTGCACAAATGCATTCAAATCAGTTGATTAGCATTCAGCATTGCTGCTAAATTATGAAACGCATATGCAAATATAGCATCTTAAGATAGATTTACACACCAGCTTGATTACATGTCTCAACTCAACTCATTAGAATCCGATGACATCACACTTCATATCGACCACAAAACTAAAATGCTTCCAGCTGATTACCAGCATCAATTTTGGTCAACATCAACCAAAATGCGCTACGTGCCTGGCATTCTGCATTTTGTATTCCGAGAAAACCTTTGCGTCTAACAATTCAAACGCAATTTAATAAAATTCTTGATTTGCTTGCCAACACACAAAAAAAAAAAAAAAAAAGAAAAATGCTTGATTGCCATTTTCTTCTTTTTTTGGGTCGGTCTCCTTACTTCTTGAGCTGCCGCAATAAAATTATTTAGATTTGATGATTTCGCTGTGGGATTAGTTTATTTCACTCGTTAAGCGTAAAGCTTTCAGTCCCAACAGTTTTGCACACAATTTAGCTAAATTGGGTAACAGGTGAACGACCGTGCGACAATAATGACGATAAACCACGACTTAACCCAATTTAAGGCAAAATTTTTCATGCTTTGTGCACTTTTAGAAAAAAAAATAGCTTAACTATTTGCGTAGAATTTTTATTTTTGTTGATTTTAATACACTTTTTGATCTTTGTTATAAAAGATTGCTATTTTCACAGCCCGAAAACGAATAAACTATTTAAACCATTTTACACTGGGTTAGACCACTTCTTTTAAAGTACAGCTAGTTAGTATTCTTCTTCTTCTAGACCACATTGTGTTTACCTATCACTTCAACAACCGATTCCACTGAGACAACTTTAAATCGGTAAAATTGTTCTGATTTTTACAAAAGGAATTCGAAAAATTTGATTTAAACAAAAAATGTCGTAAAATTTTATTCGCCTTGTAGGGTATGAATAGTCGACTTTAAATAAATTTTTTAATGAAACTTTATTAAAAGAGTTTGCTCTTTGTCGATTTTACTTTTGGTGTGCACTAATTTGATTTGCGCCTAAAAGTATGCTGTAGATTTTTAATTTTTATTTCATACAAGTTTATAATTTCGATTTATATCGCATTTGTTCATTTTACCTGAAGCTTATGTTCTATTAATAGTTTCTTCATAGTAGTTATGACTATTTTTTATATTTCAGTGCAGCAATCAATCAGCTTAAACATCTCATTACAATTTGCTTTTGGAAAGCCTATTAGTGTCTAAAATTACATAACAACAACAATGCAAAGCGTAGCCAGTCAATGGAAATAGTAAAGTTAGTGCCCACAGAAATCTATCGAAACTCCGAAATTGCAACAAAATCAAAATATACAACAAACGAAATTATATTTCCTTATTTTATATTTTTTTATATTCACTGCAGGCATAGCGAAGTCAAAAATCAATAGTTTCGATGTAATTGAATAGAATAGAATAGAAAGCTATCCACTCTAATTACAACACGCTAGCTCGAATTATTATCATTTTCAAATCGTCAAACAAAGTGTGCATATGCATAGCTTATGGCTTATGGTGTACGTGTTGTAGACGTACGACGAGTCGTAAAAAATTTGAAAAATCACAATTCACTGCACACTGAGATATATTATGTATCTAATTGTGAAACAAATAAATTTGCTAAAATGAATCATAATTCTCGTAGGAAAATATTTTGCACAATACTAGATATAGTGTGCAAAATTATCGATTAATAGGAAGAAGTGGAGGGAATCAAAATTTCCCAAAATCAATTTGATCGATTTTTTGTAATAAATCAAATCGATTATGAAGATCGATAAGTACCCTGATTCCATTTAAACTTTTTATACCTGTTACACTAGTGTAAACAGGTATATTCAGTTTGTCGGAATGTTTGTAACGCATTAAAGGAGGCATCTTAGACCCTATAAAGTGTATATATTCTTGATCACCTCGACGAGACGAATCGATTTAGCCATGTCCGTCCGTCTGTCTGTCCGTCTGTCCGTCCGTCCGTCTGTCCGTCTGTCTGTGTGTTGCTGCGCGGTTTATTCGCTCAGTTTTGAAGATATTGAGCTGAAATTTTAAACTTAAGCTTTTCTAGGTCCTGTGAAGTTTCTATGTTAAAATCAATGTGCCACGCCCACTTTTAGGTATAGCTCCCATACAAAAAGTACAACATTTTTTCAAGTTCTTATATGAAAAAAATGTATTTATAAAGCGAATGGCTTCAAATATGGTTAAAATGTTTCTTATACCCTGCCAAATCTTCAGTTTAAAACTGGTCCAAATCGGACCGCGAATTCCTAAATTTTTAAGAGTATATTTAACTTATTTAGTATTTTGAAATAAAATTTAATACAAATGCTGCACACGAAGGTCTATCAACGTCAAATGATGTGTAACAGGTATATAAGCTTCGGTCCAACCGAAGTTAACTTTTTTCTTGTTTCATTTACTTTTAAGCTTATTTCTTTACTTCGGGTAGCCTTAATTTATTTATTTTGCTTTTTGAAACCATAAAATTATCGAATTATCGGAAAAATGTATTTTTTCAAGAATCTTTTAAAATCAATATATATACTCTTGAACAGTTCCACTATAGGACCACTATAAAATGTAGCCCCATACAAAACTACAGCCCATCTTTTCCGTTTTGTATGAATAAGTTTTTACTAGTTGGGGGGAAAGTAACTTCCTTGATTGCCAGAATGCGCTACTACTGCAAAAATGGTTATGGCGCTTTGTTGTCCTTTCATATTTAGGCAGATATGCCAAATTTCAGTGCAATACTGTCCTTAGTTTTATTTTGACAGCAGATTGTTGTCGACGTGGTTCCCATCAAAAACGATTTTCGTTCTCTCATTGAACATTAATTTTCGAGAGGCAAAACGGCGAAGGAAACAAAAGAAAAGTTGGATAAATATTATGGGGCTAATGCTCCGACAGATTACACCGTCAAATATTGGTTTCGAGAGTGAGTGCCCGGCAATAAGCTAAAGCCAACACACGTACCCCGAAGCAGCAGAGTGAGGTCGGAAAGGCTATTGTGTCGGTTTTCTGGGATTGTCATGGCATACTCCTCGTGGACCACTTCGAAAAAGGAAAAACCATCAACAGCGAGTCTATCTGTGCATTATTGGAGCGATTGAAGGTCGAAATTGCGCCGGCGCACAAGATCATCGCAACCATTCGCCCGATTTGGCTCATCCCAAACCTCAAGAGATGGCTCATTAATAAAAAATTCAGCTTACGCGAGGAAAACATCGAAGCCGCGGTGGTATATTTTGCAGACCTTCTAATGCTGAAATAAGAGTATCGAGCTAAAAGGGAACTACAACCCTTGGAGGTTACTTCTCACCCCACCTAGTATTAATGAAGCTTTTTATTTTAAATATAATAAAAATAAGTCATATGTCAACACACATATACAGAAACATTTTGGTAGAAATCGAACCCATACAGCCCGCATACGAACCGAATTTTTCAGTTTTTTTTTTTCTTTAAATATCATTCGTATGCTTCTTATGCAAGCCATTACCAAAATTAGTTGAAACCCTAAACCATTTTTTCCACAATTCAACTTTATTTAAGGCAACTCTGTTAAATTGGTATTCGCTTCCACCGAAATAAAATTTTGTTTTATATTTTCCTTTTTTGCGTACTTTAAAACAATTTTTATTTTGGGAAAACTTTAACTTTTAAAACACAACTAAAATTCAATTCAAAAAGTTTTACCTAAACGAATGTCGAACATTTACAAAAAAGCTAAATAAAAGTTAAACGGCATTCAAATTTTTTTCCCCTAAAAACACATTTTTAAAAAGAGATATAAACTAACACTTTAATTTAAAAAAAAATTTTAAATTTATGATGGCACTTAAAATCGTTTGAAGTATTGCCCAGAAGAGCAGTAGCCACAGCAGCAAAATTGAATTAAAAAAAAATAATTCGAGAGGTGAAACATTTAGTTTGAAGCACAAATCCCTACTTTTCAATAGTATGTATGCATGCGAGTTTGCATATACTTCTTTTCATCTCTAACATCTAAGAACAAAAAAAATTTAATTAACTCTAAAAAAAAAAAATGCAACGAAAACGTGTAACGTGACTTATGAATGATGTTTCGCATTGGCATTGCTCATACGCAGCGTGTGCATTGCGCGTCCTTCGCTGGAAACCATTTTCATGGTCATTTTGAAAATAGTGAAAATTCGGAAATGTTTAGAATGTAATACGTTTTATGTTTTCCTTTTTAGCTTTTTCTACTTTTTCGTTAAATTGGCATTGCTTTGCTTTTGTTGTTGTTGTTGTTGTCTATTCATGAATTTTCATTTCATTTTCGCTTATTGCTCTTCACATTTTCGCCCTTTATGCTTTTCATGCTTTACAAAATGCTGATTGTAGTTATCTTGTATTCTCTTTTTTTTTTTTTTTTTTTTTTTTTGCACATTTCTTTTCTATTTCGTTTAAACTTGTTCTGAATTTTTATTTTTGTATTTAAAACGAAATAGTTTAGTGCAACTTTAAGCAGATGAAGGACACTCTATATACAGTATAGCTCTAGCTATGTATGTGTATGTGTTTATCGTATATGCATTGAAAAATATAAGCTTAGCTAAAATTGAAAAAGTTTTTCAATAAGCGATTGCCGCATCTTTCTACTATTTAACTCTTTTTCTTTCTTTATTTTATTTTATTTCATTTATTCTTTCAATCTTTCGTTCGGTTCGTTTATTCGTTCTGTCTACTTTTGATGTTTTTCGATTTGTGTGCGCAAAGTATCAGACGGAAACGTTTATGATATGCTTCTAGCACACACACACACACACATACACTCACACACATGCATGTATTAATATATGCGAAGAACACGATAAATGTTTTTATAGCCTCCAACCGAAGGGTAAATGCATGTAACTGACACGACAAACCTTATATTCTTTATCCACTGCATCCAGAGAGCTGAGTTCATGTATGTCCGCCATATCATTATCTAAGAAACTTTAAAAGATTGAGCGAACACACCTAAAACTTAGTTTCTCCAGAACCGTCAAAAGATCACTAACAAACAGGTTTTTGCCTGGGACATTTTGAAGTGTACACCCCATCACACTGAGCTTGAAGCGGTCACAGGTTTGATGAAAATGTCGAAAATTTCTTTTCAAGCTTTTAAAACTGCAAAAATTAAAATCCTACCTGAGAGTTTTCCGGAGAAAATATACAGTCAAGAAAAAAAAAAAAACGAAAAAGCTGGGAAGTCTTATAGTAGAGGTTGTAGATCTGGTCGAGCAAAGTAAAGCTACATATTTGAAATTTGCGGAAACTCCCAAAATCTAGACTTTTGGTTAAAAGCTAACTTTTTCTTCTTTTTCGCTTATGTTTAAATAACTCATTTAACTTCGAATCGAAAATTAAGCTTTTCTCGGCAACGAACAGGTCAAGTTTGATTATGAAAGTACCACACCCATTTTTAGGTATAGCCTCCGTTTTTTTCGATTTTTTGTATGAAAGTAGTTTTTATTTATGCATAAATTGGGTAAAACACTTCTAAGGTCATGCAATGTCAAATCAAATGTGCCACGCCCATTTATATGCATAGCCCCCATACAAAATGACCGCCCATTTTGTAATTTTTGTATGAAAATGGTTATTATTTAGGAATATTCACTCCAAATTGCCTAAAAATATATCTAATATCATCCAAAATCAAAAGCAGGGTGCCACGCCTAATTTTAGGTAAAGTCCCCATACAAACTTACCGCCCATTTTTGATTTTTTGTATAAAAATGGTTATTTTTTAATAATGTATTGACTCCAAATTGGGTAAAAACACTTTTAATGTCATTCAATATCAAATCAAAGGTGCCACGCCCATTTTTTGGCATAAGCCCCACACAACGTGAGTTGTATCAGACCATTGACACCGTCCAATCCCATCTCGAAGTTCTATTTAAGCCACTGATGATAACACATTAACAACTTAAAAATACGTGTGGCGGGAATATAAGCTTCGGTTCCACCGAAGTTAACGTTTTTCCTTGTTTTTTTTTTTTTTTTTGTGAAAATGGAGCTAGAAACATGAATATTCTGCATATAAGATTCATACAAATTGGATACAGGTTATCATTGCAGCATTCTTACTAATTTTGCAAATTCAAAACTTTCAGAAATACACTCGCTAAAATAACACTTTTAGCTTACACCCATGCAACTGTCTAAACTGTTGTGTTAGGTCGCAAAAAAACATTTCAAAAAACAGCCCCAGTACACAGACGTAAAGTATGAGAACTAATTTGCATCTGACATTTCAAACTTTTTACTTTACTTTACGTTTCGCTTTTTTTTTTTCTCACAATAAAAGTATTGCTTAGAGCTTTTGATAGTAACTTTTAAACGCTAAAAAGTATGCAAACTGTTGAGCACATTTAAGTGTTGAAAAATAATGTAATAAATAAAAAAACGTTTCTCATAGTCAATTTTAGATACTCTCGTAACTTTTGTGGGGAGAGGCCCTTTTTTATTTTTATAACTTTTCAGTTTATTTGCTTTTTTCATTTTTTTTTTTCTTTAATTCTTTATTTTTTTATTTTTTTATTTCTTATTTGCTTAATTCCACACCAAACAAACTTTTGCTAATTACAAAGTGAAGCAACTGAACGACTTAACGAACGAACGAATGAACGAGCAAACGCACAAACGAATGTGAAAGACCAAAGGAAGCGAATGAACGTCAAATGTTTGTGCAATAAAAGGATTTAAAACATTTTGCGGCAATCAAAAGTGACAGTTGGCAACAGATTAAATGAGCCAAACGCCGCAAAGTATGCAAGCAAAAGAAAAAGCTTTTGGGAATTAAATTAAAGAAAATAAAATTAATGCGCCAGAATTTATGCGGACTCGCGTTTTTATGCCTCTTTTAGGAAAGTATTGCATCTTTTTTTTTTTTTTTTTTTTTTTTTTCTTTTTTGTTTTATGGCCAGCAATTTGGCGGCGTCGGAAATGAGTTAATTACTCGCATCACATTACGCGCAGCTTTCACTTGAATCTGTGCTATGACAGGGCTATTTGTCATTCCTTTTAATATGTAGTACGTCAGTCTTTTATTTATTTCCTCAGTTCAACAGTTCTACTAGATGGCTCCTTAGTGCATCAGTTATTTCGGCCATCATTTCACAAACTAAAGAAATATATTATAACTCTTTTTTTTTTTGCATATTGCATTGCTGGAAAATAGTATCTTTGTAGCAACATAAGATTCTCACTTTATACATATCTCATTCATCAGCAAATAGTTGACATCGTTGTCAGGTATGCCTCAATTTAAAGAACAGAAAATTTTATTCAATGCAACCACAATTTGCGATTTGATTTGACCGATAATCTTTTAATTTGTAACCGATAGCAGGTTTTGTCATGAATAATGTAAAGAAACGTTTTGGAAATGAAACATAATTTTTGCGATGGCCGGAAAGCGACTTAGAGATGGGCGTCGTTAAACTCGGATTCACATATCGTATCACTTTCGAATTAATATGTCCGTCTGTCAGTTCGTCTGTGCGTCAATCTGTCTGTAGTTTTTCATGGTTGATTGCAATGGTATAGACATCGAGAATTGTAATGATTAGCAGCGCAGGTAGAAACTATTTCAGTAAATTAATATTTCTAATAGGAAATACCGGATCAAGATACAATAGTGGTTTGATCCTAAATAAATTTATAATTTTGAATGAAGAAATATATTAATGGTGTCATAAACTCAGTCTGAAATCGATTAAAATGATTTTTTTTTTTTTTTTTTTTTTAATCAGGTACGAACAGAGGGAACAGGTGTACAAAGCTTTAGAAAAGTCTAAAGTAAGATAGCAAAAAAATGTGTACGCATAGTACCCATACAAATCGAGTTTTTATATAAAATACATTTTATTTAGAAAGAGATATATTTAAAAATTAGATCGAATAATAGACTGTTCACCCCTTTGCACATTTTCAACCTCTTTTCATATCTTTGCCCCTGATAGTCACATATAACTTACATGGCAAAGCAAGTCAGTCTAAATACCGTGCCAAACGGTGTTCAAGCCTCGGTTTCATCAAAACCAAAACTTTTTTGTTTGTTTTTATTTTTATAAATACTAACAGCTAATTCCATGGTAATTAATACAATATGTATCTATGAATATATAAAAAGCTTTTTTATTTGAGTTTAGTTAACTTGATATAATCAGCTGTTGCGACAATGAGTTTCGTATTAGCTAAACAAATTAAATGCGTCATACTATACTATATAATTATTTTAATAAACAAAGTGGTTATTTAATTAAAGTTCACAGTAATGTCGATAAAATGATTAAATTATAGAATGTAGAGTAACTCAAAGTTGAAAAGATTAAGTATATAAATAAGCAATGCCACAGAGTGCTTCTGCCGTTTTTTGGATAAAAATTTGCAGCTATCGCCAACACCAATCGGTCGATATCGGTAAGAATCAATTCCAGAAGCGCATTAACCATGAAGCAAGAAAGATTTACGTTGCAGGGTCTTTTTTTTAAACACATGAATTAAATTAATTTTGGAGAGTGCAGCACTGCTCCAAATAGATCAGTGTATATATCAAAGTGGAGGCAACAATTTATTGATACCAAGTTTGATCAATGATCTCAACAGTCTGAAATAGTTTCCAGTTTAATATTATGCAAAAAAAAAAATTATAGTTCTAATACCATACTTTAGATTCGTTATAGGGTATCTATAAGTCGAATACTTTGTTTAAAATATTTTATGTAATTTTGTGTAAATTAATAAACAAAACGAGGAAGTACAAAAATAAACAATTGACACGTTTCTACGACAATTTCAATAAAATTATTGTTTTTGTTAAGTTTTTGAGCTTTTTTTGCTGCTTCAAACTGGTTTAAGTGTGTTCAAAAAAAAAAAAATCCCCTTTTCAAAATTACGTTTGAATATTTTATGCGTACTACTTACTCTCTTATAGAATTCAAACAACTTAATATATAGTTTGTTTGAATGAGATGGTTTATTAAAAGAAATTTATTCGTTTCTCTCATAGCTTTGGGTCAAGGGAAATCAAATCTTATAATATAATCAATTAATTAATTAACACATTTAAATTTAACACTGGTTCGGAGTAACGCATTTACCGTTATCGTTCAATATGGTTCCACTACGGCACTGGCAGCCTGGTACGCATAATGCAATACAACTGATAGCAACTCCCCTATTCTTACACGTCTGGGGACATGCGGTTCCACATGCCCTGTATTCCTGATCAGCTGGGCAATCTATTCAAATGTTGTATTAAATAAAAATAATAATACTTTAGCTACAAATGTATCTAAAGTTCAAAACTTACCCTGGGCCGCTGTGAAATTCAATTGCAACAAGATGCAAAATGAAAATAATAAAAAAATCAAATGAAATAACTTCGCTTGCATTTTAATAACTTCCGCTTGCGTATCTTAACTGAGAAATGAAACGTTTTGAACTGATGAACACATTTACGCTTTAAGTGCTTTTATAGTTGAAAGCGATTGTTTGTATGTTTGCTTAGGTGGTTTACACAAATGTTTTTAATATAAATAATTAATTTAAAAAAAACTAGTCAAAGCTTTAATAATTGCTAGCGCTTCTATATTCACCGCACTATGCCCGTTTTAAATAAAATGTATCAATTTCTCATAAAAGTTTTATTTTGTATAGACACCGAAACTTATGCGTAACAAAGCAAAAACAATTTCAAATAATTTATCCTTTATTTTTGATAAAATGATATTCAGAACTAGCAACTCTCTCGCGGCACACAGTTACCGCTTTCATGCAATACGTATCCTCTGCGACACATACATCTTGGAACGCACGCAGTATGACATAGACGAATTCCATTGTTATGACAATGTTCTGGACATGCACTGCCACATTCATCAAAAACCATATTATTGGGACAACCTATTTTAACAAAATACATAAATTTCATAAAAGACTAAAAATATATTTTTTTGTAAAATACTTACGTCTTCCTTGAGCCGATGTTCTGTGTATAAGCAAAATAAAAGAAAACAATGCCAAAATGAAGACAATATAAAATGTTTTCATATCGTTATTGGTAATTATCTTGAAATAATTATTTAGTATTTAACACTGTTCAACGTAATTGCTGCGTAAGCACTTTTATAGCTACTGGAGCCTAAAATCAAATGCGAATAATGAGTGTGAAGTCTTATTAAAAGGTTTTTTTTTAAGAAAACGCTTTTGTTTTATTTATATTTATACACTCAGTGTGAACGGGTATCAGCATTTTGTCAGAAAGTTTGTAACGCATTAAAGGAGGCATCGTAGACTCTATAATGAATATATATTCTTGATCAGCACAACGAGACAAGTCGATCTTGTCCGTCTCTCTGTCTGTCTGTCCCTCTGTCTGCCCGCCTGTCTGTCCGATACTCCAAATAAAGCTTTTCTCAGTCCTAAGAAGTTTAAGTGTTAAAACTAAAGTTCCACGCCCATTTTTAGGCACAGCTCCCATCTATCACCCTTTTGAGAGTTTTTAGGTAAAACCACTTCTAGTGTCATCCTATGTACACACTCCCGACATAATACAGACGTCATAGACCCCATAAAGTATACATTTTTGATCAGCTCGAACAGTCGAATCGATCTAGTCATTTCCGTCTGTCCGTCTGTCTATCTACCTGTCTGTTCGTCGGTCTGTATATTTTTATGCATCTTTTTGGTTCAATATATAAAGTTATTAAGCAGAAATATAGAAATTTAAAGTGCCACGCCCATTTTTAGGTTTAGCCACCATACAAACTTACCGCCCATTTTCGAATCTTTGAAAATAAGTAACACTTCTAATATTTTCATTTGTACACACCACTAATATTATAAAGATCGGGCCACTATAACATTTAACCCTCATATAAACTCACATCCCATTTTCTGATTTTTTAAAGAAAATGTTTCTTATATCCTTCTTTAACTTAAAATTTGACCCTATAATTGTGTCTCAACTTTGGTTGTTGCGGACTATTTGAGCCAAACTGAATAAAATGTGGTTTGTTTGTATGAGAGATACGCCTAAAAGAGTGCGTGGCACACAGATTTTTACATAAAAAGTACACAGGACATAATTTAAAATTAAATTTAAGCTTAATTTTACAATTATAGCCCAATATTTTTAAAACTGATCGAATAAATCGCACAGCAACAGATAGACGGACATGGCAAAATCGATCTCGATTCCAACTGAAGCTTACTTAAATTTTTTCTGTTCTGTAAATTAGCAATGTGTTCTGACATCTCACTTAGAAGCAGATAATTGTATTTATTTATTTTTTTTTTTAATAATTATATTCTTAACATCGATTCGGAGAAACACAGTTTCCATTGCGGTTCAACAGAAAACCGCTGCGGCACTGACAACCTACGCGGCATACAGCTGCGCATGCTTGATTACCCCTATCGCCACAACGTCTTGGACAACCGCCACATGTCGCATACACCTGATTCGGAGGGCAACCTATTGAAAGAAAATGATTTTTTATAAATAATATTAATGAATGTAAATTTTGAGCATTAAGAAAAAAAAAACTTACGTTGACCCTGTGTGCTGTCTGCATTAAGCAAAACGGAAAGTGTGAATAGTGCCAGAACAAATATAAAAAGATTTGCTTTCATATTGTATGCCTTTATTTTAAAAGTATCTTAACAGAACAGCGCAAACTTGTAGAATGATCAATGCAAGTGCAATTAATTTTGCTTTTATAGCTGTCAAAGTATTTTTAGGTGATTTACAAGTGACGGGATTTCCAAGAAAAAAGAAAAGTAAATAGTTATAAAATAATTAATAACCAAATAGCAAAAAGAGAATAATCTTTTATACTGCCAGTATCCAAGCATAAATACTCTTCACAAAAAATTTCATCAGTGAGCACTATTCCCAAATTTAAATTTCGAAAATATTCGAAAAATAAATATACAAACCTATAAGTTTGTGTTTAAAGTGTTTTTTTTAACGGAGCAAAAAGTAGCGGAAATAATTAATAGCGCCGCATTATAATTACATTGAAAAATAATATTCTGTTAGTAGTTAGGACAATCCATAACAATCCGGTATACTTTTCTTCCACGAAACTCAAAAATATTTTGGTTAGACTTGCCTATGGCATCACTTCACAAAAATACATAAAAAAACGTAAATCACTTTAAACATGTCCGGGTTGACAATCGTATTTTTCCATACCGTGTACTTTATTTTCTATATTCTAGGTTTTGTAATTTTTAAAGATAAAATTCTAAAGTTGCAGAAAATAAAAAGCTATTTCTCAGAGCTTTTATAACCTTTACCTATAATAATGCAGCATCTTATGAAAGCCAAAAATTGTCATGTATATATTTTTGGTTTCTTTCAAATCTTTGAAATTAGCATGCATTCCGAGGCACACAGATATTTATACGATTTAAAACAAAATTCGTGCGGCAAAAACAGCCTGAACGGCACACAGCTATGCAAACCCGACCTCCAGTATCACCACAACGTTCTGGACAAGCGGTTCCACATCGTTGAAATTCCATATTAGTTGGACAGCCTTTTATACAAAACGATAATTTTTCAAAATTTTATCGAAAATAATATTTTTACATATTCAAAAGCTTACGTGGTGTACGTGGTTGCGCCAATGTACTGTTTAAACTCAGCTCGGAAAGTGTAAATAATGCCAGAGTATATATAAAAAGTTTCGTTTTCATATTTAATAATTTTTTTTTAAAGAAATTTCAACAGAAACACTTATTAACTGATCAACGATATCGTAATGTTTTTACATTTATAGCTTCTCATTTAGGTGATTTACAAGTGTTGCGACACAATTGTCTCCGAAAAGAATCAACAAAAGAAAAATAATACAATACTCGAACTTCAAAGAAACAAAATATTACATAACATGTGCGAAATGTATCTAGATATAAATTGCGAGGCTTGGTTGTTTAATAACTTGATATGTTAACTTCGTTGAAAGTTTCAAGCTTCATAAAGCAAACAATTAACGAAGTGCAACGAAAACATGGATACTCTTTTTTGAACATCACAATCACTTCATAATAAATTTATTTTATTATTCTTAATATTTTCTTTATTATAAAGAGATATATACTTAATATACAAAACGGTTTATAATAATTTAGTTCCAAATGTATCTAACACTTATTTTGAGGTACACAATTTCCAGATCGATTTAATAGAAAACCACTGCGACATTGGCAACCCTGCTTGCAGACTGCGATACAAGCAAAGCCCTCCTGCTCACCACAACGTTTTGGACATGCAGAAGCACATTCACTGTATTCTTGATTTGGTGGGCATTCTTAAAAAGAAAAAAATTTAAAATAATTAAAAAGATTTTAAAATAAAATATTTTAAACTTAAACTTACTGTTTCGCTGTGCTGATGTACCGCTCACTTGAAACAGAACGCAGAGTGCAAACAAAGCCAGAACAAATACAAAAAGATTTGCTTTCATTTTGAATGGGTTTTGGGAATTCTGTATTGAATGAAGCGCTTTATAAATGCGACTGTTCTATTTTGGCTAAAACAATGCTGCTTTTATAGTTAACCGTAAGAGAAGTATATGCTTGCTTAAATAATTAATAACAGGTTTTTTGGTTTTTTTGATAAAATAAAAAACAAACAAATCCAAAAACAGATTATGTAGCAAATTTTTATTATACCCTGTACCCGAATGGAAAAAGCTATAGGAGGGCAGATGAAGGCGTGATGATCAGCATTGAAAAGCAATACAATATAGATATGTATGACTGTCTGTCCATTCTAACAAACCTACCCCAACAATTTTTCATTAATAATTTGTTGTTATATAATCTTTGAACTTTAAATTGAGTATGGATTATGCCTACAATAGTCAAAATGAAATTGACTTTTTGTAAAAAAAATCTAATACAATAAAGTAAGGTATATAAAAATTGGGTACTACTGGGTTTCTTGAAGTCGAGCATACTGTCGAGCATACTCGACTTCAGCGTTCTTTCTTGTTTTCTTATTAGTTTGTTTTTATTGTGCAAACACGAAAGAACTCTGTACACGATTTAGCTTCAGATACCCAGCACGATTTCCCATTAAAAATTTAATATTCAATATTTTAGATAGGTTTTTATTAGGCAAATATAAATTAAAATTATGGATGTTCGATGTATTATTTCTGGCTCCAAAAAGTTTTCATGCTAAACGTACAATCATCAGTGGTGTAGATAATATTTTACTAAAGGGTTGGGGTGGTGTCAATACTTTAATACAGCCCAAGTTTTGAATGTAGGTTGCGGTTTATATAAACGGAAAATGTGACAAATTTTAAGTCGAAATACAGAAAAATTTTATTTTCATAAAAAAAATCAAGGAAGTGAATAGTGAGTGGGAAGTGGACCGAGTTTAATTAAATCTGAAGTGTATAAATAGGTACAATTTAGAGTGTAAACACATAAAATTTTAATATGGTCGGTACAATTGTATCGGGTTGTAGCAGAAAGTTTGCCGTTGCCACAAAATATTGACTAAATGTAATACGTAGCATTAAGCAGACGAACACGTAGACGGGTATGGATAAATCGACTCGCTGCGTCGACCTTATAGACAATGTATACAGTTTATCGGGTCTAAAATGTTTCCATTTAACGTGTTCAAACTTTTCAACAAAAAGATGTCTGTGTGAAATATGATTCTAGTTCTAGAAATATAATAAGCTAAAGCAGTTTTATTGCTATGTAAGATGTATAAACGATTCTGATTGCCAAAACTATTATTAAAGGGGAGACCGTGGCTAATCGGAACAAATTTTTTTTCGAACACTCTGGTGGCCAGATTATTACGATTTAAGTGATCGGAGCATCGCAAATAGATGTTTCTGTTTGATTTATGATTTGTAATTTTGATTAGTCCCACAGTAGAGCTAATAATAAAATGGGTGGGGCTACTCTGTTACTTATAGTTACACTTTACTCGATGGATTAAAGAAAATATTATGTTTGAGCCAAATATAGGTGCACCAAAAGCCTAAATCGGATGGTTTTATTTTTTTATATCCGTTACACGTAGTGTAAACGGAGACCCCATAAAGTATATATATATATTTAATAGCTTGATGAGACGAATCGATGCAGCCATGTCCGTCTGTCCGTGTGTCTGTCTGCATAGCCCCCATACAAACTTACCGCCCCTTTACGAGCTTTTGTAACTTATGAAAACATTTTTTTTTTTTTGAATAAATCAAATTAAAATTTGGTAAAATCAATTTCAATGTCCACCTAAGTAAACACTATCGATATGGTACAGATCGGGCTAATATGACAAAAAGCTCCATACAAATTTGACCTAATCCATCGTGAAATTTAATCTAAGCACTTGGTGAACATATAAACTATTGAAAGTGTTGTGTAACGGGTATTTCAGCCTCGGTTCCACCGAAGTTAACGTTTTTCCTTGTTATTAATTTTTATTTTCTTTTTTGAATTTGATTACAAGTTTTAGTTTTTAAAGTCTGACATCAACTTTGGGGTCTCCTGTTGGACAAGATTTAAGGAAATGGCGTATATTTTAAAAAATATACGCCATTTTGAGTCCGCCATTTTCAAAATATTAAATGTTGTTAATATTCATGTTACTCAAGCTATTTAGGTCAATTTTTTTTAAATCATATTCAACTGTATTTAATGTAGTGTGATATCTTAGCTCAATCTTTTACTTGCTATTTGTATTTTTTTTTGAAAATGTTAAGTTAGTATAAATTGTTGCATGAATATAAACAATAAGAAATTACATGCCTTTAGATTGTATATAATACCTTTCAGTTTAGTATCTCGAATTTAACACACACTAATAACTCTTATAAACAAAAGCAGTTATTCGCAAATGTTTTGTCTGTCAATTGATAAAGGCAAACCGTTCCCGAATATACAATAATATCTCAAGTATTTGTATATTACATCTAAATGAAATAGTGTGTGTGTGTGTGTGTATTATAGAAAACAATAGACCAGTTTGTCTACCGTAACCAGTTACATATAATGTTGTACAGTATCATCATAGATATTCTATGACAAACAATAGCCTTGGTAAGCTGCTGCATACTCGTATATTGCTGTCATAAGCATAATTGAGACAATGTCATATCTTAATTTGTTGTCATACAAAATGAAATTGACATTTTTTGCCTTTATGCTATAAATGAGAATTTTTTATTGTCATGTTAAAACAGCTGTGAGACTTCAATTATAAATAGCATAAAGATTTATCTGTTAGATACCATAAATGTGAAATAAAATATACTTTTATATGTTGCCTAAAAGTATGCAATAATATTCAAAGTAACTGTATGCAAACATTTGAAGTAAATCTATAAATTCGTATAAAAAGTATCTCACAGCTTCACATTGAAAAGCATCGTAGTTGTTTTGCCTTAACTTATATTAAGTTAAATGATTTTGTTATGCGGCTTTACATTCAGCAGAAAACTGGAGCGTATTTAGCTGTTTTGTTATGGAATAAAAAACATTAAAATTACTCTTCAGCAGTAATTTACAAAATGACTCTCACACGAGTGTTGGAGCGTATCTTTATCCGAATATTCGGAGTCATGCGCACTTAAAGAAATTCATTTAATTTTCTCTTTTTCTTATATAGCACAGCTGTTCATCTTCTATCTTGTTAAGCTATTTTTTTGCTGCGGCGGTAATTTTGAAATAGTTTGTTGACTTGTTTAGAACAAAAACTTTTTATATATTTTGAAGTACAAAATTTATCTTAAAAGAAATAAAATTATTGAGTGCTCATTCAAAAAAAGTTCTTATTTATAAAAAAAATTATGTAAAAAAAAAAAAAAAATTTAAATTAAAATTTTTTACAAATTATATTCATATCTCAATGTAATGCATTTGTTGTTGTTATTAAGGCATTAATTCATAATAGTAGGAAAGAACTTTTTTCGAATACTTCTATACCCAGAAAGGCTTTTACGCACGGTGAAATAAAGTAATCACGTACGCTGATGAAATGGACATAATCAGTAGGGATTTCGGGGAGAAGACCTCTGTTCAGCTAGCGTTGATTACAAGTAAGAAGATGTTCTTCATGTCCACAATCAATACGACTTGAACAATATGTGACAATGGAGCATTTTAACTTCGATGTTCTAGAATACTGCGTCTATTTCGGTACAGCCTGAAAATTAAACGAAGAATTGCTCATGCAAATCGATGCTATTTCGGGCTCTACAAGCAAATATGAGAGAAGGAGCTTTGTCTACAAGGTGCGTTCGAGAGAAAGATTCTTCGACAAATCTGTGAACCAGATCTTGGAAGGCACATAAAAGTTTGAGTTTTACAATTGGTTCAAAAGCACTAGATAAACCCTGTTGTTTTAAAGCACTAAGTGATGCTCAGTGTATAGAGGGAAATACATAAAAAAGGTCCATGGAAACCTACTCTTTTTAGGTGTAAACTAGTCAATTTTTAAGAAATATTAGCATCAAATTTTCAAGTGAAAATGCGGAAGGTCAGATTTGACTTTTGATATGGTTTTTTGGAAAAATTTTCTTGGCTTAACACAAAGCTTACGGTCCTTGCTATATGCTTGGTTACGTTTTCATTTTTTTTTTTTTTTTTTTGACTCGAACAAATTGATTCACCCGAAAGTGTTACATACATACATACTATCACAATGTGACTTTTATTTAATTTTCATATTTTTTTAATGAATTATTTTGTAATTTATTAGATCTACAAGTTCGTAACGTTTCGTTATAGATACTATTATGCTATTTTCACAACAGCTTTTTAACTATGCACGAATACACAATGGCTAATTTGATTCTATTTTTTTTTTTTTTCATTTTTCTTTTATAAATTTACTTGAACCGAGTATGTTATATAGATTCTTTTTCAGCTCGTTCTGTCTCATTCAATTAAATTCCAGACGACATTGTCTCGCATTTCGAACTTCGCATTGAATTAATTATGAGTTTGTACAATTAGTCTGTCTCAGTTTGGCTTCAGTAATGATGAAATTTCTCACCAACTTTTACAGTTTGGCAAAAGTGAAAGAAAACGCAAACGATGGTAAACTTGTATCGTAGAATTACAAGACTTTGCAATATCCTGCAATCGAGTAAAAGGAAGTGGCTTACGAGCAGCTACCAGATAGCCTTCTATATTCTAATTAAAATAAAATAATACAAATATTTAGTGTTTCATAAAGAATATCAGATTTATTTCTTTATACAAATGTATAAATATTTCCATAATGAATACATTACACAACTTGGCATGAACACAAAATTACATAAATACATCTCACGGATGAATTTAAAGTCTTAAACTGTTTTAACTTTTAATACAAAATACTTTTCATACTATTTAAATTTCATAAATGGCGCAGATTACTATTGGAAAAAAAATATTTGATACAAATATTTTAAGATGTTTTGTGATGTATTTCAAAAATTTTGCGTTCTAACTAAAAACTAAAAAAAAAATTGTCTTTTTTTGAAAATCTTTTCAAGCCTAATAAATAATTTTTTAAAAACGAAAATTCCTAAAATGGCAATACGAAGGGTTAGCATGAATAAATTTTATAAATTAGAATTAAAAAATTCTAATTTAAAAGCTAAAAATTCAGTTTTTAATTTCAAAGAAACTAAATGCTTCCAAAGGAGTCGTTTGGGAGCCTTTGTATTTAAATGATTTTTTCATATGGTACTACATAGTAGTAATACAGGCGCATTGCTAATACATTCAGCGGCAAGGATGTGATGGGATGGCATTGTTTTTGTTGTTGGTGACGTTGTTGTTGTTGTTGCAAAATTTTAAAGCTGGAAGTGTACACATGCTCGTGTATACGTGACGAAAGTTTAGATCTTAACCACGCCAGGTCAGAAGACTCCAACCGCGCTTTGCCGGCTTTGCTGTGCTGGATGTGGTTGACGTTACTTCTGGAGTTGCATATTCCATTGCATCTTGCTGCTGTTGCTGCTCTTCTCTAGGCTCTATATAGGTACGTAGTATGGTATGTTTGTGTACTGATTTCTCAAATTCCGCCGCCGAAGGTTTGTACGCTTCGAGTTTGTTCTTGTAGCGATTGTTGCTGTTGACGTATTGATTGGTTTCCGTTGTATAGGCCGTGCTGCCGCCACGGGACGCGGTACCAAACGAGCTGCCGCTGCCACTTGTTGATGTTGATGATGCTGCTGATGATAACGCGGACGCCTGTTGGTTGTACGAGGAGGGAGGAGAGTAAATGTTTAAACGGGAGTTTGAAGCGATTGGAACAAACGCATTTTGCGTATTCGGGTTAAATGTGTTAGTTTGTTTAATTCTTTGTTGATGATTGTAGTTGTAATTGTTGTTGTTGTTTTTCTTATTCGTGTTGTACTCATACGTTTCAATTGTATTACTGCTAATGCTATTAGCTGTTGCTGACGCTGCTGCTGCCGATGCTGCTGCTGCCGCTGCGGCTGCAGCATTTGGTGCTGCACATAGTCCCTGATAACGTGATGATGGTCGCATGCCATAGGTTGAGCAAGCAGGTTTACCGACTTCATAGGGATTATAGCCGACGACGTTGCCACTAAAAAAAAAAAAAAAAATTCATTAATAAAAAGTCATGCTTTCGAGCAGCTGTACACTTACCCTGGTCCATAGTTGCACACGTAGAGCTTGTTGTATTTGGAAGCGTCTTTGTACTCAGAATAGCCACATCCAACTAAACTAGTTTCGCCCCAAACAAGCTAAAAAAAATTTAAAAAAATTAAGAAATATTTATTTAAAATTATTTAAAAAAAAATCACATTTATTTTATTTAAATACTGCATCTCTTATAAGCAAAAAAACATTTATTTTACTGAAATACTGCAACTCATTCAAGCAAAAAACATTTATTTATTGAAATACTGCAACTCATACAAGCAAAAAACATTTATTTTATTAAAATACTGCATCTCATACAAGCAAAAAACATTTATTTTCTTAAAATACTGCATCTCATACAAGCAAAAACATTAATTTTATTTAAATACTGCATCTCATACAAGCAAAAAACATTTATTTTATTAAAATATTGCATCTCATACAAGCAACCATTTTTGCATTGTTTAAGCAGTTGCTGAAGACGTTCAGCAGATTCATGAAGACGCATATATGTCTGGATTAAATTTGTTCTTATTATTCTATTTTCTTCTATGAGATGCAATGTATGCATGACTAATTTCATCTGTTTCAAAAGAGTTGTGAAAGCTTGTGAAGCTACTCTACTCTAATACTCTACGCTCAGATATGAGATACCGATTGACCTAGACCAATTCAAAAGAAAGCGAACATTTAATTTATATCTGGTTGCACAGACAGACGGACAATTGGACAGACAAACCGTTTAGTTTTTGACAATGTCAATTTTTATACATATTTGCTGCTTACCTGTGAATAGTGACCAGTTTTTGGAGACCAGGCATCGCCAAATGAGTATTTCTGTACCTCATTGAACCAGCTTTGTATGCGCGATGGAAAATCACCATCGTCAGCATCTAGCGGTGCAGTACTCCAGATAATTGCCAAATTTTGGCCCATTGTAAAACGATCTGCAAATAACATTAAGAAGCACAACAAAGTGGAAAAGAGAAAGAAAAAAAGCAAAAAAAATTTATTAATAAATAAAATTCCAGAAAAAAAAAACTTCAAACTATTTTAACTTAAAAAGTGCTTCAGAAAAAAGGAATGATTCATGCATATTATTTTAATATTGTTTAGCGTTTTTAGTTGTTATAAAATGTAGATGTGTGCAGCTTAATTAACTTAACTTAAATATTATAAAACAAAAATAAATATTATTCAATGCCACAAACCACTGCCACGAGTCATGTTTCGGGCATAGTTCCTCAAATATATTCCTCACTGGCTTTTTCGCTTTTTGCGGTTTTGTATTACGCCAAATGAATGTCACAGTCACTCCTTAGTTTTAGGTTTTTGATTTGAAAAAGAAAAAAAACAACTTACTTATGGTTCGATGCGGATCATGCCGAAATTGACAATTATCCGCCCATTGCTGTGCACGTGCAGCCAATTCATCATCCCAAATGATTTCGCGCATATTTTCAGCACCCGGCTGTCCTGGATAGCGTCCCGTAGCAACCAATTGTCTGAGTCTATTGTGCTCTTGCAAGATGATCTGCTTCTCGCCATCTTTCATGCCAGATGCTAAAATTATCAAAAAATAAAAATAAATAAATAAATAAAAGTTAGAATTCAAACGAGTGAATTAATAAAATTTGGGTGAAAATTTGCATAATTTAAGCATCGCGGTTTTGACAAAAAAAAAAAAAAAAACGTTAAAATAAAAAAACTCTTAGTAGTTAATAGCATATTTTATACCCTTCAGACAAATGTTACATAGAACTTAAGGCACGCAAATATTTTGAATCAAATTTTTGTCTAAAAAGTCTGATGAAATCATTGATAATTTTTTAAAACTAATTGCCACAAAAGTTTCATTGCAAAATATTTGATGTTCATTCTTGAGAAAAATTTGTTCAAAGTTTTCAATAAATTTCATTCAAATTTTTTAATCAAATCTAAATTTGAAAATAAAATCAATAAACTCCCCAATCAAATTTCAAAAAATTTTTAATTGAAAATATTTCATGCTTACATTCGAGTTAAGATTTGTTTGAATATTTTAAGAAATTTCATTCAAATTATTTGAACACAACTTTATATTTGTTTTTAATTTGTTCAAATTATTCAAGAAATTTAATTCAAATTATTTCATCAGATCTTCATTTGAAAATAAATGCAATAATTAAGTCAATTTAATTGCAACAAAAATTTTAATGCAAAATATTTGATTTTCACACTTGTGGTAAAATTTGTTTTTAATTTTTCAAGATATTTCATTCAAATTATTTGAATACAACTTAATATTTAAATAGAATTAAATATAAACTTGTCAAATAAAAACACTCTCTCCGATAGATTGACAAAGAAATGAACATGACTAGTTTGTCTCGTTTTATTAAATTTAAAAAAAAATAAAAAGCAATTGTGAAGGCGTCTAAGCGTAAAAACGCATACAAATTTTATGTATGTTGTCATTTCTATTTAAATAAAAAAAGTTAAAAAAATTTTAAACGCTTGAGGAGATACTCAGAAATTATAATTAAATAATTTTATAAATATTTAAAAAGCGTTTCTCTTATTTATTTTTTATTTGGCGGCTAACATTTAATTTAAAAATATTTTATTATGCTTTGTGGGTGATTAAAAGAAAGTGAGAGACACGCAACTGCTTAATGAATTAATTACTTGATTAATATTTTATTTCATTCTATAAAATATATTTACAGTTATGTTATTTACGCAATTAACTCTTAGATATATGCTATGTAATAAAAAGACTCAAGTCCGTCTCAAGTCTGATAAAGAATTTATGGAACCAAATTGGCGAATAAAAATATTTTGTGACAAGTTATTCATTTAGAGAAGCTCAAATTTACTACAGGCCATTTAGCCATTCTTGTTGGGATTATTCAAAAAAAAGAAAACTTTTTCTAATAACCAAAAAAATTGGACTTGACTAAAAAAAACTCAACAATTTGAAAAACTATTTTTAAGTTGAACTATTTATGTGAGCGCAACTGTACATCATTGTTTTTTGCTCTATATTTGCTTAATTTGCTTCCTATTTTTAAATTGGCTAAATTTGGTTTGAGCTACTTTTTTTCTTTTTGGTAACGAACATCACTTTGAAATTTTGCAAACAGGTTTTGGCTTTTTAATAAAAAATAATAATAAAAAATCGGCAATAAAAAAATCTTTAATTTTTTTATGTGTTTGATTTAATTTTAAACAAAACATTTTAAATAAAATCATAGAAAACACTTTATTAGTTTTATTTCATTTAAAATTTGAACGCGTGCTTGAAATGAGTGTACGAGGGTTGTACGAAAGAGACTTTTGAAAAGCGAAATACATTTTTCGATCTGATAAAAAACTTTTAGTCCAACGACATATCGAACGGTCTACGTTATACACATAAAGTGTAAATTGAGCGACAGTACATGCACCAGAATGGTTATACTTTATTTATTTTATTAATATTTTTAAGAAATGTGCTATCCTCGTGCTTTGCAGCTGACTTGCTTAATTGCAAAAGGTGTTAATTTTTATTGATTGTATTTTTTTTTTTTTTTGAAGATTTTTAATTTCTTCCTCGTGCAGCACTTTAATTGTAGATACATTTTTATCTTTTGCAACATTATCTCTTATTAAGTTTTTTTTTTTTTTTTGTAAAACGCGCTCAAAAACACTTCCGTACACACACACACACCTAACTAGGCGTTTCATTTTTATTACACGCTCATTTTTATTTAAATAATTATGCGCGCGTTTAATAATTTCTTATAATAACAATGATTAAAATGCCAACGTTATATGTAAAAAAAAAAAAGCCCTTGAAATTGAGCAGAGCAAACAGTCTGTGAGACGATGACGAAAACGATCATGTCTGAAAGTATATCGTAGCTGTGCAAGTAGCTCAAAATCAACGTCACGTCGCTGGCAATGACTACAAAGTTACGATCCTTAAACGTGAGAACATTTAAATTTGCGCTTCCTTTGCGCTACTTTTGATCATTAATTTAGTTTTTAGTATTTATTTCTGAGTTTCAAGCCAAAAAAAAAAATGTTGTTGCAGCACTTTAAAATGTTGTAACCATGCGTTTCACTTCAACCCCCCTCTCTTTCTCTGTGTAATATGGCATTAAGTCTACCTATATGCCAATATTTGTTAATCTGTCGATTTGTCTTTAATTTTTTTTTTTTTTTTTGGTAAAATAAGCTTCTTCTAAAAGCTACAAACATAAAATATGGGTCTAGATGTCAAGTTAAGAAAATGTTTAGCAAAGTTTGCTTAATAAGCTTTCAAGGTTGTCAACAGAAAATATTTACGCAAGAGGGTAAACTGAAAAATATTTTTTCCATCGAGAGTAAAAATATTTTTTATATATTTTGCAAACACAAAATTCAAAAAATTTGTCAATTTGAGAAAAAAAATGTTTGAGTATTTTTTTTTAATTTTTTTTTTTTAATAATTTTTTTTCCATTATAAACAATAACTAAATGACTTATTAATCAACCCTCTATGTATATTTAAAATACTATTTGATTTAAATTGTTAAACAGCAGCAAAATTGAAATTTAAACAAAAATCAAACACTAAAAATAGCTATGATCATCGTGTGTAGCGTTCTTGTGTGTTCTGCTGCAGGCTTCTTTTCGCTGTCAAATTAAAGACAAGCTCTGCTACATTTATATTAAATTAAATTAATATTTTATAAGATTATTGTACGACACAAACTGTTACATCAATCACGCTCGAACGCGCTTTATGCAAATTTGTCAGGCACCTTTAACAAAAAATAAAAAAAAAACGAAAACGAAAAAATAGTCTTTCCAAAAATAACAAATGACAAATTGATCGTAAAACTGTCGATCAATTTCCGCTAAAACGCGCAATGAAACGTAACGAAAATCAACAAACCGCAGCGAAAAAATCTACACATAAAAATTTACATATTCGTACTCGTCGTACACTTCAATTTCAAAAGTAAAGTAAAATGTTTTATGTAAAATTAACAATTTTTTTTTTTTTTTTTTTTGTAAATTTACAATGCTTTGCGGCTATAAATGTTGACAACGAAACGTCAACAAGTTGCAATAATTTTGACCGAGAAGCGATAAGCAGCAGCAGCAACACCATCACCAGCAACAAAACAAAAGACTTAAGCAACGAACTTGCATTCATTGGCTACATTGTGACTGGCAAGTGAAGTGAAGTGCTCATTATTGAAGAAGTTCAAGCGCAATCTTGAAATGCCGACAGTATGTTAACAAGTGGTAAACCACATTGTACACATTGCCAAGTGAACTTCACACAACGCATACCATGCTCCCTGCTACTTTGATGTTGCATCTTATAGCTTCCTGTGTGTAACCTTGAAATTTTCATTATCGCAAAAAAAAAAAAAAAAAAAAACTGTAAGGTTTAGGCGCATATTATGTGATAAATTTTATGTTCATTTATCTTGAGTTAATTTTGCAACGTCATTGTTGATTTGTGTATGTATGTGCTGCACACATTTTCTTATACCCTACACCATATGTCACTATTTATGTTTGTTTCTATTTGATATATTTTTGTTATGCTGTAGAGTATAAACTCACTGTTTAACTTTTGAATTATTTTTGCTTTCCTCCTTTTTTTTTTTTTTTTTTGTTTTTTTTGCCAATCGTTTCATTTATCATTTAGCTTTATTATCGCTCGCACTCTTGTTCATTCATTTATGTATCGCGATACGTAGTTACTACGAGCATATACGGAGTATCTGTATCGCTTTTTATATATTGTACATATATGTATATTTAATTACATTATTAGCACGAGTATCTGCATTGCCTTCATCGTCGTTATAGCCAGGCTGTTGTCTCTTTACTCACTCTTAGCTTGATTGATGCCGTGACTAAATGATTTTACCGCAGACAATGAGGCGCTCAGCGCACTGTTTCTCACACTTAAATATGTAGTTTGATCGCATTTAAGTTAAGCGCTTTTATCCACGAGATACACACTTAACTGTTCGATTAGTCTTTTGATAATAATAAAAACATTGTACAATGCACATAAAAAAAACTGCCATGCGGAATTGGAAGTGGAATTGGTTTTCTGGTTCCGTATTTTATTTTTTTTTTTGTGTAGTTAATTCAATGAAAAGTTTTTGAGTTTTATTGCTGATATTTAAATTGCTTTTTATTTATTTCCTTATTTTTATTTGTTTATTTATATACTATATTTTTAAAATTTTTTTTAGTTTTTGCTGTTATTCTATGATATATTTATGAAAATATCATTAATCATTAAAAACGAATCATGATTGGGCAAAAAAAAAAAAAAAACTACATACTCAATGCGCAAAGTGTTGTAATGCGAGAGGAGTAATAAAAATTTGGTAAGTTGTATTTTAATTTTGGTAGCTATTTGAATTGAATTGATGCCTAAAATAACCTAAGAGAGATAAATGTTCTGCTCCATTTAATTGATCAACAATTTAGAAAATCAGATCAAGCATTAAAAAGATTAAAGATTGAACCTATTTTTGGGAAATTATCATATTATAGATTTATAATCCTTACGCGAATTTAGTGATTCAGGTTTAGTATTAAAAAGTATTCAAAAAGTTCAACATTTGGTTTTGTATTGGAACCGATCACACATAAACTAGTTTTGTTAAAAAAAATCTAAGAAGCTTCAAATGAAGATTTATGTTTCATGGCTAATAGTGGTTGGTTTTATAGTTTGCGAGATCGATTTTCTTATACGGCAGATAACAGGATAGATAGACGGACGGACGAATGACGATAGCTGAATAGGCGCAGCCTTTCTATGGTCAGTTATGCCGCCTTTTGAACTTTTTTTCTTGATTGTAACGCGACCAAAATGTGTTGTTGCTAATATGAAAACATATACAAAAATAACTAAAAAATACCATTGTGGTATTGGGACCGATTCTTTTTTTTTTAAATAGGTTTTTACTTTTTGTATATGTTTTCATAGTAGCCCCAACACATTTTTCATAAAACCACACAAAAAAGAAAAAAAAGTTTTTATGGAAAAAGTTTAAAATCGACTTAATAAATGAACCGAATGTGCCTAATGCATTGTTTTAGTGCTCTATAATTATACTCTAATTGTTGCGTTTTAAATTCAAAGCAGTTGGTACTCATCGGTCGGATGGTTTCAAAGTTCATAGCGGACATAGAAGCATTTTTACTATATATATATATAAATAGATAGACTTATTACGTACAATCACTAATAAACTATTAAGCTTGCCGAAGTTTATGTTGTTCCCTCGTAGTATCTAGAACAATATGTATCTGTTTTTTTATTATTTTATTTTTTTTTTTTTTTTTATTTCTTTATTTATTTTTTTTTTTTTCGAAATAATATCAATGACCCAAATTAGCAACGGCAATTGTACTTTAAATGAGTTTATATAATTTTTCCCAGCTTTAAAATAAAATCAAAAATAAAAAAATCCCAAAAAAATAAAAAAATTATTAAAATAATTTATGAAGCTGTTAATTGTATTCGAAATTGTTGACATGTGGTGACGCCTGCGCTGAACGAAACGGCGCCGCACTTGAATGAGATTTCTGTATTTTGATTTGTTCAAATACAATTTATTTAATCTTTATGTTCAAGTTCAAGTGTATCGAAAATGTCAAAATTGTTTAAATTGAACATATTTTTTGTTAATTATTATTATTATTATTAACACACAGCAAACAACAAGAAAAGTTCACTGTACGCGTTTACCAAAAGGCAGAACATAAATTAGATACTTTGTCACTACTCGTTGGGATTGTTTGTTCAATTAGAAAAACAATTAGAATTAGGTCGCGCAAAAATTCAATGCCTTCTAACATTTGCCGGGTTTAATGACATTTCGATTAAAGTGTAAACTTATTATTTTTTTAATTTTTTTTTTAAAACTTTATTTAAAATTTGTCGTTAAACTTGAATAAAAGGAAAAAAAAAACTAAACCGGTTTGCACACTTTTTAATGAAATTTATATAAAAATTTACATTATGCCGCTATCTTCTTTTTGAACTATTTTATATAACTTGGATTTATACAAGTTTTTTTTATTTTTGCTCTTTCGTTTCATTTATTTATTCACCTTTTCGAATTTTAAAATATGAATTCATTTATAAAAATAAATAAAAATAAGCAAACAGACAACATAAAATGCTTTAAAACAAAAAGCATACAGAAGCATCGACGGCATATTTCATAAATACATATTTTATAAAATACAACTTGATGCCAATAATAAAAAAAAAAAAAATTGCCATATGAATAAATAAATTATTGAAATAAATAATTATTTAAAAGAGTTCTATTTGACGTCAGCAAAGAAAATGTATGCTAAATTATTTTTTATATATTTTGTTGTAAATTGAAAGTTTATTGCTATTAAATTTGTATTTTTTTATTTATTTATGTATTTTTTTTTAAGGGGTTTGGCTATGATCGCGCTTGCTAATTAGTCAACAAAAACTTAAATACAAATATCTAAAAGTAGCTTCAACACTTCAAAAATTTCTAAACTGCCTATTGACTTTTTTTTCGTCATAAAATTTTGAGAACGTTTAAATAAAAACCACAACAGACGCTTTTGTGAGAATAATTCAAGGCTTTTCATTTTTTTTTTTTTTTTTTTTTGTGATGTAATCAAACAAACACATTAAATCTGTAAATTAAATTTAAACCGAAACATTTAAACACTTCAAAAGTAATAAAAAAAAGTAAATAAATAAATGAAAAACAATTTAAAATACATAAAAAAAAAAAAATTTTTTTTTGAATAAATGAAGAAAAATGTATTAATATAATTTTTAAGTCTAAAAATACTTCACAATAAAAAAATATTGGTCAAACAAACTTGCTTCAAAATAATGCAAATCAGAAAAAATAATAAAATTAAAAAAATAAAAAAATTATAAAATAAAAATTTAATTTATATTTTCGACATTATTAGGTTTAACAACTTATTCAAACTATTTGCAACAAATGTTTAATATTTGACGTTAAAATTTTATTCAAATTAAGAATTTTGACTTTCTCAATATTTTGGAAAAATTTTTAATTTTTTTACTTATTATATAATGAAGATTCCGGTCTTAACAGTCAGGAGACGGCTTGACAAACGTATTTGTTAAAGACAACGAATTTGAATTTCAAGAAAAATATATTGATCTGACTCAGATCGGACATTTATTATATATAACCTACATGACCCCTTATTAACGTACTCCAAATTTTGAACATTATGTATGGACAACTTTTCTGGAACTAATTATTGTAAGACTAAATTTTGTTGAGCCATCGAACTTATAAAATTTGGAATTCCTATTAAAATTTATAAAATTTAAAAACACAAAAAAAAAGTTTCTTTACATAAAACAGAGATACAACTGAAAACGGTACCACATTGCTTAAAATTTCCAATAGTTTAGGTATGGGTACCTCAAGCTTCCTCGATTTAATCGCTTGAAGAAAAAGACAAAAACCTTTAAATGTCCCAGACTTTTGTCGGTGGGTCCTCTTTTAAATTATTTTTTTTTTCTTAACTTCAGCTAAAACTATTAAACTAAACCAACAAAATATACGAAGGGTGCCCAAAATCTTTAATAAAATAAAGAAAAGAAATAAAGCCATATACATGAATTATGCATTTGAATTATTTTATATTTTCAGAACTATTTATAAGCAAATTCGCTAGCAGCATACAAAGTGTGCTATTTGCATTTTTGTGCATAAAACAAAAATACCATTTAGCCTACTTTATATGCAATGTGGCACATTGGATCAATTTTTATTTTTTTTTTTTGCAAGAAATTTCCCTAATAATAATTTTTTTTTTAAAACAAGACTCACCAATTAATTTGCCATGACAGGCATGCGATAGATTGCAGCATAAAAGCAAAACGGCAATGCTGAGTAGCAGATTTTGTGTAGTTGTAGACATTTTGAAATATTTTTCGAAACACTTTTTTTAAAATTTTTTTTTTAATTTATTTTAAAGGATTTTTAAAATATCCTTTACACCGCAAAACACTTTGTTATTTGAACTTAATAATAAGCAAATCACACAGTTGATTTAAATACACCAAAAATAAACGCTCTTTGCAATAAAAAATGCACAATGCAAAATAATGTGAAAAAAATATAATAATTTTGCAAATATCTCTTTTCTTTAAAACGACAGAGATAACATTTTTTTTTTTGTTTAATTTTTAAAAACACTTTTTTTTTATTTATAATTTATTTTTTTTTATATAATTTTGTGTCCACAATTTTTTTTTAAAAGCTTTTGGCTTTTTAAATATTTTTTTTAATTTTTGAAACTTTTTCTTTTTTTAACCGAAATGGAGAACGTCTTCAATATCCACTCTCGTGTGCGTCCAGCTAGACTTGAAGGCGTCGTCTGTATGATTGGCCGCTGTGCGTCGAGCGTCGTTTTTATACCACGACGACGACCACGACGGCAGCAGCGCGTAGCGCAGCTTGAAGAAGATACAAAGCGTTTTGCGTCAACTTTGTACGCTTCTGATAAGCTGCGGCGAGCAAGTTGAGTAAGCGAATTTTATCGCGAGCGTCGGCGTTTACGTTTGCGCACCTTCGCTCGCTCGCATGTTGCTATGCAAAATGTTTAGCAACATGTTGCTGATTTTTAGCTGGTTTAGTTTTTTTTTGTTTGTAATTTTATCCTTTATTAAGGAACTTGTACTATGCTTGTCTTCTACTGTGTGAGGTGTGGCTGTGCTGCGCTTCATTTGCAAAAAAAAAAAAAAAAAAAATAAACGCATGCGAATGTTTGTTTTTCGTTGTAGTATATACACTTCCCTTAGATACAATATCTACTTTTCATATACATAAATATATTAAGTTGTGTGCAGTCGAATGCTGTTGTACTCTCTTGTTCAGTCGCTCAATCATTTCGAGTATCATTAAAAACCAATAAAAACACCCAATTAAATATAAAACAAAAACGAAACCGCAAATTAAACGCGCTGATCCTTTCACCAAAGCCTCAAGCGACAAAAACGCGTCTGCAAGATTTGATTTAAAAGAAAAAAAAATTTTTAATCGATTTTATATACTCACGTTAATTAATTTTATTAGTTCTCTCTCTCTATAATCTCTTTCTCTCAAAATTGGCATAAACAGTCTTTTCCATAACATGCAGAGAGACGGACATAATTAAAGCGTCTCGTTACGTCAATTTAATCAAGCCTAAATATATAAATTTTTATGAAACTTTTAAATTTATACTTGTAAAACAGAGGCGGCGATGTTGTAGTTGTAGCAGGAATATTTCCGCTTTTTATGTTTTTTTTTTAAATTTTTTTTTCGCACATTTTCCTACGAGTTGCTTGCCAACATAATTACGCGTACAAAACCATTAACAAGTACAAACGAGCAGAACAGCATCTTCAAAAGTTACAAACTTTAATTTAATCGATGCAGTTTTTGTTTTTTTTTTTTTTTTTTTTTTTTTTTTTATGCAAGAGAACAATGAGCTATGCCGACAGCTCAGTTCAGCTCAGTTCTGCGCAGCTCTGCTCTGCTCAGTCACATATGAAACCCGTTCATAAGGCGGCAATTTTGTTGGCCACACATGTCGTCATTTTGGGATTGCCTCAAAATTGTCTGAATATATGAATGAGCTGAGCTGAACTGAGTTGTAGCATGGCTTTCTGGCTTTTGTGTCTATGATGTCTGTTACACTACCTGACATATGGTACATATATGTATATTGTGGCTACCATATACGAATATTGCTTGATTTATTTTATTTTATCGCTCGAGAACAAGTTGTATATAAAACAAGAAACTTCATAAATTTTAAATATTATGCTTTTTATATATTTAAAGTAATAATAATAATGTTAAACGGTCGAGCTAAAGATATACTACGACACATTGTTTTTTTTTTATTCGATCTTTCGTTCGATCGATTCGATCGATTGATCAAGTGAAACAAAAGCCGCCATTCTAAGTTGTTCCTTGTATAATTATAGCTTCCATAGGTTTGATTTTTTTTTTTTTTTGTTTCGCTTCAAGGACAAAGCGATTTGTTGTACATAATCTGTTTTCGATGCAATGCAGTGAGTGTTACGATTATACAAGACACTTTATGGATATGATTGGGCGGTACGGTACAACTTCACAAAATGACAATAAATGTTATGTTTTTATTTGCTTTAGCACTCCGTGTTAGCTTTAACCTGTTGCTCGAATATCAAGAATGTGGTTCTTTTTCATGGACCTACTTTAGGGGTCAGATTAAAAAAAAAAAAAATCTCCAAAGATATTGATTATTAGTAATTCTTAATTACGATTTTTCAGTAGGAAATAAAAAATATTTTTATTAAGTATTTAAAAATTATAAATTAATATAATTTTATTACTTAAATACAAAGTCTATGATTGTCTAAGAAGTTTAAGCGGTTTTAAAATTTGTTAGTCATAGACACATAAAGATTTTAGTAGAGAAGTACCCTTATACAAGGGTATCGATACTAACTGAAGACTCAATTTAAGCTTAAATATCTGTCATACATCATTTGTCGTGAATGGATCTTCGTGGTCAGCATTTGTAATTAATTATATCTTAAAATATTAAACGAAATGTTCTTAAAAATTTTGCAGTTCGAGGCTTGATCTCAACCAATTTTAGACTGAAAATTTGGTTTGATATTGGCATTTGTTCCATATTTGAAGCCATTAGCACTATGAATAATATTTTTTTCGTATAAGAAATTGACAATATAGTATATTGTAAGTTTGTATTAGGCTATAGCTAAAAGGGGGGGGGGCACAATGATTTTAACAAACACAGGAACAAGAAAAGCGTTAGTTAAAAATTTCACCCCAAAAAATAAAAAACGAAGAAAAAAAAAAAGAAAAAAAAAAAAAAAAAAAAAAAAAAAAAAGATCTCCACAAGCAAAAAAATATATATTTTTTAAGGGGTACCAAGTTTCCTTTTTTTAAAAAAAAACTTAAAAAAAAAAAAAAAAAACCAAAAAAAAAAAAAAAAAAAAAAAAAAAAAAAAAAAAAAAATAAAAATATTTAAGTTTTAGAGAAAAGTTTAAAAGGATTAAATATTTTTTTTTTTTTTAAATATTAGACATCATTATATTGCAAAATGTGACAAAAAGGCTTATACATTTCAAGTATGATTTTATTGTACCCAAAGTGTAAAACGGTATATTAGGTTTATGCAATGAACCTTGTGAAACTGATTATCTCGGAGACTATCGAGATAGAGCCTCCGTTTTTGAAACAGTAGATTCTTCTAAACAGTCAAGTGGTCACCCAAAAAATGGTTTCTTCTTAGCCCCATTTTGAGTGGAACCTCCATATAAACCAACCAATTTTGTAAAATCTAAACAGAATATTCAATTTTGGATAAAACCAAAAAGTTTTAGGTATATCTCGCATAAAAATATATATTATTGCTACTTATAATAATAGAAAGACCGAATTTAGTCTGGCCTATATTCATGTCAAACACAACAAAATTTTTAAATTTGGTTTAAAAAGAATCCCCCTACAAAGTTATCCCAAGATTTGGAAATTATATAAAATGTTTAACAAGTTTTTATCTTTTTAATAAAAAGTTTTTATTGAAAATGAGGTTAGAAATACTAATAGAACATAACTCAAGCTACATACAAATTGGGTATAGTGTATCCCGTAGCTGAGCAAACTCTTTTTTGTTTCATTATTATAATAATTTTTTTTTCAAAACAAAAAGCCGTCCAAGGACTAAATTCAAAAATATTTACTTATTATATTCTGTGATTTTCCATAGTAATTTTCTTTACTAATATTATATAAGATCAATATAAGTATCGCATATCCTCAATGGATCTACCAACGAAAATTTTTATTTCACAATCATTTTATTGAATCGATTGTTTAGCAAAAAAAAAAAAAACAGCTCTTAAATGACATGAAGACGACAAGTTCTACATGAAAATTGAATTTAAACAAACACAATTGGCCTTCAATTGCTATCTGTCGTCCGTCCGAGTATACCATATGTACATACATATACATCGGTCTTTTAGTCTGATTGTTTACTTGTGCGATTTGTTGTCTGACTTGATGAGTTGTTTTTGTTGTTGTTGTTGTTGTTTTTATACTCATTCGTCGAGAAGTGTTTGCATTTGCGTAGATGTGATGAATTTAAGTTTAAACAGCAGCTTTGCATGTTTACAATAAATAATTTACTTTTTGTTTTTTACACAATCTCACAACTGTATACTTTGCCATTCATGTTGTCAGTTTGTCGTCTGGGTTATGACTCAATTTTAAATATTTTTATTTTTTTTTGTTTTGTAGTTAGCGTGCACATCACACTATGAACACCGCCGCCACCCACCGCACGCGTGCGCATACAAATTTATTAACTTTCAATCGAATCGTATCGTATCATATCGTTTCGTATCGTATCGATATCTTGTTTCGATTTTATATTCGCACTAACTGACGCACGCAATGTCATTCGCAATAAACGTCTGATAAATCGTTAACATGAAACACATTGTACCAGGAAATCAAATCGATTTTGAAAACATATTGTACAAAAAAAAGTGGTATAGTGCTGATTATGAAAGTGTTTTAGACTTTTTTATCAATTAAAATTAATTTTAATATAAACTTATTCAGACTGATTTTTCTGAATCATTTTAAGTGCATGCAAAGGTCTGATTGTGAATCATATTACAGGGCAAATGTAAGAAATGAAATAAGACTGTCAGTCAGAATTTCTTTTCTTTGAAAAATAAACCAAGTCGATTAGTCGGAGTTTCTCTTGATAAAAAAAGTAATAGTCACTTATTCAATTGACTGTTTCGTAATGTACGCAAATGACTAGTCTTCTTAAAAGTCGAAATTGCTTGGAAATCTTATAGTGGAGGTTGTAGGTCCGATCAAGTAAAACCAAACTGCATAGTTGCAATTTTGGGAACAACCATAAAATCTGTATTTTTAGTCGAAAGCCAGAATTGTTTTCTCTTTTTTCATTTATGAAGCTATAACTCAGTCAATTACGAATTGTATATTATTTTATAAACAGTTTTGGAAAGAAAAAACTTAGACATTTCGAACAATAGCGGGTGACTTTTTAAGAGTTAAGTTATTCAGATTAGCAACACTGGTTGGTAATGGCGTCTGTTCAAAGTGAAAAGTTTTCAGTATACTCTGCCATTTCATCATGGAAATACTTCAACGAGCAACGATTTCAAATTGTTGTAGTTTATTATAAAAATTTAGGCTCAACGCTCGTGAAACAATCGACATGTTGAAGAATAAATTTGGTGGCTTATCTCTCGAAATGGACCCGTGCGATGGCCGCAAAGTTCATGCGATTTAACGCCTCTTGATTATTTTTTGTGGGGTAATGAGAAGTCTATGTAGACAAGCCGCACACGATTGAAGCCTTACAGGAAAATATGACACTCGTTATTGGTGGAACATAGGCCGAAATGCTCGAAAAAGTGACGCAAAATTGGACCTACCGAATGGACCATTTGAAACGGTGAAGCAGACAACATTTATATTACTATTTCAATAAATAATAAATAATTTTGAATATATGTATGATGCAAATTTCAGTGTTTTATTCGATTTTTAAAAAGAGTACGCTTAAAAATCTCGTTATAGTGTATCTTCATTTCACATCTAATCTTTGTCCAGATCAAGAACGATTTTTCTATTTTATCTTTTTAAGTAGGAAGGGTATCATCATTTTTTGAGAAAGTCTGTAACGCATTAATGAAGTCATCTTAGACCCTGTCAAGAATATATTCTTAATCAGACGAGACGAATTGATCTAGTCATGTCCGTCCGTCTGTCTATCTGTTGCAATGCGATTCATTCGCTTAGTTTTAAAGATATTAATCTGCAACTTAAACTATTCTCAGTTCTAGGCAGCTTCTATATAAAAATCAGAATGTCACGCCCATTGTAAGGTAGCCCCGATAGAAATCGACCGCCCATTTTTCAGTTTTTGTATGAAAAAACATATTATTTCTGTTTACTTTTAGTAAATAGTTTTTATATCAGAACTAAGATGCCACTATCATTTTTAGTTATAGCCCATATATGTACAAACCTTTCGATTATTTTCCAATTTTTGTATGAAAATAATTATTATCTATGAATGAATTCACTCAAACTTAAATAAAAACAGTTCTAATGTCAATGAAGGTCTACAAAAGCGATTTGGTAAGCATATTTTATATAAAAAAAATATATTTATTAAGTAAATTGGTAAAAGCTTTTGATATGGTAGTCCATGTGTACTGTATAGATTTGAAAGATTCAGTTAACTTTATACATTTAATAAAGATTTCATTTAGTCCCTACACAAATTCAAGAAAATTTTGAGTGACGGGTATCAAAACATTAGTTTTCCTTGTTTTACCTATTATTATTTTTAAATCAATCAGAAATTCAGATTTACAATATAAGTTAAGCTGTTTGTTTAAACATTCCCTATATAATTCGTTACAAACTTCATGACAAATACAGAATACAATGCTATTTACATTTTATAAGAAGAGAACAATATAATATACAATACATATTGTAAATATCACTTAAAACTATTCTATAAATCAACATTCACACCGAGTTTCACAGTGGGAGATTGCGCATGCGCAGCGTAGTTCGAACGCTAAAAAGCATAAAAATTATGTTCCGTCGCTTTCAAAAAAAAAAAAAAAAAAGTTGTTAAATAAAATGAGCGAAAAGCAACACCCAAGTCGGTTCTTTTTGATAAAAAAAAACTAAAATAAAATAAAGAACAGTTTAATAAAATGAGTTCTCAAATCGAAACTGTTCAAAATTTATTGTACGCTGACGGCTTTTTAATGAAAATCACTTGCTGCTACCAAACTGAATTAATGTGGGGTGTGTTGTAGTATTAAAATTATATTCGACTCGGTTGTTGTTCTGAGCATTTTTACTCTTTGTTTTCGGCCGGTTTAGTTCAAAAAAACAAGCTAAAAGCGCGAGCAGCATAAGAATATTCATCTTTAAAATCACAATCAGCTATGGAAATTTTGCATATGAATAAAAAAAAACGTTTTCTAATTAAAAACAAAATAAAAAAATAAAGTTTTTTGTTTATTGATTCATACACGTGTTTGACTTCTTAAGCAGTTTATGACAGAAAAATGGGTGAAAAATGATGTTTATCTTTATTTTGTTCGACGCAAATACATTCTCTTAGCCAGTTTTTCGTTTATAATTTTATATGAGTTTTTGATTCGCAAAATTTATGTCAGTTTGACTGAAAAAGACTATCATTTTGATAAACCCAAATATTTTGTACTATTAACCTATAAACGGACTATGTAATGAATATTTTATTAATAAGCATGTAAACTTCTTTTAGATCCACATAAGGTAACGAAACATTTTTGAGATTTTAGTTCTGGGCTCTTAATCTAAAATTGTTTCATTAAACTGGAGTACTTTTTGCAGTTCGGAACTTTTCAGTTGTAAGAATAGTGTCTAATTTTAACTCAGATTTGTCTGAGCTTCTAGCTAAAATCTCAGATTCTACCGTTTAGAAATCTAATATTTTTAAACATCTAAGATTTTAGATAGTCTACTACAATTATAAAGTAAAACAAGGAAAACGTAAACTTTGGTTAGACCGAAGCTTATATACTTTACACACATCATCTTGAAACATTAAAAGAATTAATAATAATCTAAAAAGTTTTGAAATTCGCGGTCCGATCTCAACCAATTAGACTGAAGCTTTGGCTTTTTAAAAGTATCTCAAACTTGTGCGAATGTATGTATGAAGGAGGCTAGATGGACCCTATTATCTTGATAAGCATTGGAAAGGGAGTCGAACTAGCTATGACCGTCTGTCCGTCCTCCGTCCGTCTGTCCTGCTGTCTGCCGTATGAGAAAGACTATATCGGAGACTATAGATGGAGCCACAATATTTGAAACTTAGGCTCTCCTAAACCGTCAAGTGTGCTTTTAAACGATTTTTCTCCAGACCCATTTTAAGGGGTACTCCCCATACAAATCTACCCCAAAATTTTGAGTTTTTACATTGTTTCTTAATCTAGGAAGTCTAAATTTAGTATAAATTATACCAATGATAGTCCTAGGGAGTTAGACCAATATGGGTAGGTCCAACCAAAATTTTAGGTACAGCCCCCGTACAAATATACCCCATATACCCAAGTTCAATGACAATGAGGCGTGGTAGTAAGATGGGACTTAAATTAAGGTACATACATATTGGGTACAGGGTATCTTGTAGTCGAGCATACTCTACTTCAGCGTTCGTTCTTGTTATAATTTATAATTATTTTTTTAAATAACAATTTTATTATTTTGTATAAATTTTCTTTTATGGCAAACAATTTTATATTTTTAAAAAAACATTTTATAAATGCCATTTTCGGATGACATTTTAATTATGTTGCTGTCACATTTACACTTGCCACAGAAATTATTGTGCAACAAAGAGTGAACATAATTAATAATATTTATGGAAAAAAAAAAAATAAATAAATGAAAATTGCTTTGAAGCGTCAAATCGAAATGAAATCAACACATAGCATACATACTGTATAAGTATGTATGCACTTATTTAATGCAAAACGAGTCACTCTGTAGTCAATTGGAGAAGATTTATAGCAACGGAAGCAAATAGATTTTTCATTATGACTTTATGACGCTATTTGATTTGATTTTGATCTGTTTCGCACTTGTTGACGTTTAATGTCGCAATTGTATAAATTATTAATTTTGAAAAAAAAAAACAGATTATAAAAACTTATTTAAAAATTGTTGAAACTTATTTCCTTTTTCATAAAAAAAAAAAGAATTAAATTAACACATAAAACGTTTGTGAGGTCAACAACAGAAAAACAGTTTGCAACTTTTATATTAAATTTTTATAAAATATTTATTTTTACAGCACTTGAAATTTCAATAATAAGTCTAATTAATTGACTATGTACCTGTCTAAAAAGCAGAGCAAACTTTAACTTCTGACTGGACTATTTATGCTTTGATAAAAAATGTTTATCTTTGAATAAGGTGCTTTTTTAACAAATTGATTATACATAGTAGACCCTATGAAATACTATATTACTATATCAGCATCGAGTTGATATAAACAGGTTCGACAGTCCTCAGATCGCTCCTTCGTCTTCTATAAAGAACGAATCTACAACAATTGTATTTGCTAAATTGTTTCTAAAACAAGTAAAAATATAAAAATTAAGAAACTACTAAGTCCCTGCAACAAAAGCTCTGGTGGCTTGCTAGCAACTGATACGAAGAGCTTGGCATCCAATGTGTCAGCGCTGGGAGAGTACTGTAGAAGATAGAATAATAAGTTCGGAGAGGTTTTTTTTTTTTTTAAATATTTCCAAAAGATGCTTAAAATATTTATTTATTTTTTTAATCTTAACTGTGTATTTAACTAATATAAAATAGGTAGGTATGTATGTACATATATTAACGTTTGAAATGCGAAGAGATCGTAAACTGTTGGAATATAATTATTCAATTTTTTTCTAGGTGTGTTAATCTCATAAAAAAAACACGATAAATTTCTAAAAAAAGGGAAGTTACGGAAGTTGAGGAGAATTCAGTTTTGAATTTATTTCTTTGTACACTGCTAATATGGAGCATAAAAACATCAAGTTAAATCCAATCAAAGACCTCACTAGTATTGGCAAAAAATGTGATTTTTGAGTAGCAATGTCATTAGTGACTGTGACTTGAAAATCTTGGTGACTGCAAACAGTGATAAAATTGAAGTTCGCGAAAAAACAATCAGCGATTACTTATAGGTTCACTGTTCGCGAAGAGTGACTCAGAAAATCGCCGATAACTGAACATGTTCACTGAGGAATAAGAAAATCGTAAATCACTACTTTCAGCTGCAGTGCAACATTGCGATTTTTAAATCACTGTGAAAAAAATCAACAAAAGTGATTTTTTTACCTAGTTAACTTAGAATTAAAAAAAGAGAACTATTAAGTTTTTTCATACAAAAACTGCAAAACTGGGCGGTAGATTTGTAAGGGGGCTACGCGTTAGAGTGAGCATGGCAATCTAATTTTAAGATACAAATTACCTAGGATCGAGAAAAGTTTGAGTCCTAATTTCAGTTCAATATTTTTAAAACTGAGCGAATGAATCACCTCGCAACAGACATGGCTAAATCGATTCGTCTCGCCGTGCTGATCACGGTCTCAGGGTCTAAGATATCTTCTCTAATGCGTTATAAACTTTCTGAAAACATGATAATACCTTCCACACTATAAGTGACGGGTATAATTTTTAGAAGCATTGATAAAAAAAAATGAGGTTAGGATGCCATTATAAATATTTTTTTGGAGATCGCCTCACAATGACTTCATTCTTCTTAACTTTACAGCTTCTCAAAACGTTATGAGAGATTACCAGTTTTGTATCTTCCTTTAAGACAATGGCATGGAATCTTATTAAAATTTACTAAATTTCGTTCGCTTCCTTATTCCATTTTGAGAGAGTATAATGTGGTACTCTCTCAAATGTTTATACTGAGTGAATTTGACTAAAGTTTTACAAGAAAAGTAAAAGAACGACGTTTGGCGTTCTCCTTTCTGAATCACTTTTTATTTTAATTATAGACAGTCGTGATTAGATGAATATGACTACAACAAATAGTCGAATCAAACACCAAAAGTATAATTTTATTATTATGCGAATTATTTAATATTTGTCACCCTTTTCATTACTTTGTGGGCTACGCAAAAACAAAAAAAGGTGTGAAATACATTTGAAAATAAATTATCAAAAAATTTCAAGTTAATTGAAAATTTGTTGCTAATTTTAAAAATTAAAACGAGCGAATCGATTATTTTCTAATATCGAAAAACTGCAATTTCTGAAAATTAATCTTTTTTTTTTTTATAAATAAATTCTTTCGATTTTATAGCGCATCTCTTCATCAGAATGTAACGCTAAATTAAACGCTACAACAGAATTGTAAAATAAAAGCAAGTTTCTAACAATAAAATTCATGAATGAATAATTTTTTGAATGAACAATCGAAAAACAAAAACAAAATAATTATAAAAAAAAAAAACTTTGAGCAGTAAGCAAAATTAATAAGCTAAATCAATATTTTGATGCCTCTGAATTTCGCGTGAAATTGGAAATTTTCACTTTAATGAGAATAAACGCTTGAGTAAATATTTTGGTAAAATATTTTTGTCAAAGATTACTTCAAACTACTCAATTACAAAAAACAACTCAAAAATTGTCAAGTTTGATTGAATTGAATAACAAAGTTTTGTCAATATTTCATTAGAATTGGCAATTAGTGAGTGCTTCAGTACAGCGACATATACAAATCCATGAGCGACTTAACACCTCCCACACGTTTTGAAATTGATTAATCATATCCAAAATACAATAATTTATGTTACTGGTTTTTTCGAAGTTTTATTGTTATTTTTTATTATTTTTTTTTTTTATTTTAATGGCGGTCTTTCTCTTGTCTTTTCCCATTTATCTCGGTCGACTACATGCTGTGCACGAAAATTAGTTCACTGGGTACACGAGCGCCATAAATCAGCGCCAACGTCTGTGAACTGGACCAGCTTTTAAGCGAGTAAAGTGTAAAAATTGTGCGAAAAAAAAAATTATATATTACAAAAAAAAAAGAAGTGCCAAATTATTTAACTTTCATTGCCAAGTTCGTTGGCACTTCCGTTTATCCAAATACGATCCAAAATCACAGCATATCGTACTTGAATAAATATTGATTTTAAGTATTAAATGTGTAACATTTTGGAAATCGGTTAAATTCATGGTCACTTTTATTTTGGTTTTATATTTGGCGACATATTTGGTAATTTAACCCTGCAATAAATCCGAAGGTTAACATTGATCGTTGGCACCATAGAAGTGTTTATTGGAAATGAATAAACACTTCAGTTCAGTGAATCATAGTAAAATATTTTTATATTTTGTAAATATTTTTTCATATAAATAACTAAAATCAGATAGGCATATCCAGAAATAATTGCAATTTAGTGAACTGATTTCTCATAGACTCAGCTTTCGATGTTGATCAAGAATATTTATAATTTATGAGATCAGGCAAGCCAGCTTCTGTCAGTTAAAGACATATGCCCAAACCTTAAATACCCTTTAAGACGAAAACGCTGGTTTTGGAATTGGATGATATAAGAAGTTTTTAACCCAATTTGGAGTAAATTAATTCATAAATAATACCAATTTTTATTCAAAAATTTGAAAATGGGCGGTAAATTTGTATGGGGCTACACCTAAAAATGGGCGGGGAACTTTTCTTTTCGATATTATTCGATGTCATTAGAATGAGTTTTTATTCAATTTTGAGTGAATACATTCATGAATAATCCCTACTTTCATACAAAAACTCGAAAATGGACGGAAAGTTTGTATGGGGCTCTACCTTAAAATGGGAGTGGCGCCTTGGATTCGACTTTGGATGACATAAGAAGTGTTTTTTACCCAATTTAGAGTGAATACATGCATAAATAATAACTATTTTAAAACAAAAATGCGAAAATGTTTGGTAAGTTTGTATGGGGGCTGTATCTAAAAATGGGCGTGCCAACTTGGTTTTAACATACAAAGTAGTCGTTGCCGAAGAAAGCTTAAGTTCCAAATTTCGGCGTAATATATATATATATATATCTTCATCGAAAAAAAATGCGTATAAATAAACAGACAGACGGACAGACGAACGGACAGACGGACTGACAGCCGGTCATGGCTAGATCGATTCGTCTCATCGAGCTGATCAAGAATATATATATGTGTGGCGGGTAGTAAAAAAAAACAACAAAAATATTGCGTTTATCCACATAAGTGAAAAAGGAGAAAAAAAAGTTTTTTTTACCAAAAGCCCAGATTTTGGAAGTGTTCCGCAAATTTCAAACATGCAGTTTTGTTTTACTCGACCTGACCCACTATAAACTGCCCAGCTACATCAACTCGAAAATTTGAGTTAACGGTATCTCGGAAATATGTTACAGTCAGGTAGGATTTCAATTTTTACAGTTTTGGAAGTTTGAAATGTATGCGAATCGAGAACCAACATTGGTTTTTGTCGACATTTTCATCACAACTGCGACCTCTTGAGACTCAGTGTGAAGTAGGTTATGTATGAGCATCATTAGCGTTGGTAAAAGCAGGGGTTCCAATAAAATCCCACTATATTGGGGCTCATTTAAGAAGCATGTGTGCCAAAAAAAAAAAAAAAAATTTTATTGGTTCTGACATACAAACTAATTAGGACCAACAAAAAATTTCGAATTTCAGTTCAATATCGTCAAAATTTTCTGACTAAAACGCATCGCAACAGACAGACAAATGGTCATGGGTAAGTCGATTCGCATCAAAGAGCTGATCAAGAGTATAGACACTTTGTGGGGTCTACGATACCTCCTTTATGCGTTATAACGTAAAATAATTGAACCAATAATCTTTTCGAACCACAACTAAAATGCATCTAATTTTTAGTCAAACTTTAGAACCCTGATAAAAAATATCATTGTCAATTTTCCTTTTTCCAGTGAATTTCAATTATTCATAATTTTCAAATACTAAAAAGTCCTCACGAAACTAATACCTTGCTCTACTAAGTTTTAGTAGCAGCTTAAATCGATATAAAGTTTTAATATCATCTTTTATTTACGAAAATCAAGTAAAGTGACTTTTTGAGACACAGAAAGCACTCAATAAGTATCAATGCATAACAAAATACATATGTCTCTACAAGGCCATTTTAAAGTTGATATGGACATATGACATTCAGTTTTGGGGAGTAGAGAGTATTTTTAACATTAAAATTATGTAAAGATTTCGGAATAAACTGTTTAGGATATCCGATGCACTCGTCTCTATTGACAACTTCTATATTCACAATCTCCTTTCAATTCAATTCCGTAGAAATTATCAGATTATGTTTCCGCTAACTATAAAAGTTGTATGATCATTTTAATCACCTAACTTTTCATATTTATTTAACCAATTTCGTGTCTACTTTAAACTTTTTCGATAGCTTCAAAGACTTCCTCAACAAATTTCTTAGCTTCAAGCAATATCAACATCTGTATTTTCTTCATAGTTTAAACTTAGATTTGATAATATAGTTCACATATATTGGCCACCATCCTTCAACTTATGAACGATAAAAAAATATGTTTACAAAAACAAAGTCTACAATTTATCAACAATTCAATAAACTTGTACCATTTGCGCTGGAACAAGATAAGCTTCTAAAATAAACAATTCAAACAAATGCTTTGGTATATAAAAATAATAGAAATGCTATACAAAAACAAGCTGCATGACAACTTAATCAGTGACTAGTTTTCAACATTTATGAGTTCTATGCCAACCAAACAGCTAGCAAGCCATCTATTTATATTTTTAACTAGTTATCGATGTTATGTTATGATAAACAAAACAAACGAAACATATATTTCAGTTAAAAATATATTAATAACTTTTAAACGATGTCGAGTGTGTGGTCTTTTGCGGCTGATAGCAGATTTCTAACCTTGAGAGCGGGTGTCGGCGCTGCTTCTTAATAATAATTTTCCAGCAAATATTATTTGAACGCATATTTTATCTAATATAAATATATTATTTTATACAATATAACTATATAATTATTATAAATATATAGCTTATCTATGACTAAATCTAATTTAAACATAATTTATAAAACGTTTAATAGCTCAATTCACAAAATAAAAAAAATTATAAACAGTTCCACTTCACGGCTTGTGTTGTGGAATTTTGCACAATTTTATAAGAAATATATTCGCTTTTTGATATTTTTAAAATAAAATGATAAATTTCATAATTTTTTAATTAGCTGCCACCGCTCTAAAAGGTGACCGGACCCCAACAAAAATGAACAAGTTTAGATCTAGAATTATTCGAAAACATGTTTCACAGCTGTACAACTGTGTTAGCTGTGCTGTGAAGTGGTGTGATGTGGCGGTTCAAGTCAATCAGTGTATTTTGCTAAATAGCTTTTTTTTTTTGGGAAGCTAGAAGCAAACTAAACGCGTTAGAGTATGACAAATTATGCACGAATTTATAGTCGAATTTCACATAATTAAGCATGATATTTATGATTATTTGTTATATTTCTTATTTAATTTTTTGTATCTTTTATAGTTTTTTTTATTCCCAAAGCAGTCTAGATTTGTTGTATAATTTTGTACAATTTATAAAGCCAAAAGGAAATACATAAAACAAAAAAAGTTCATTCACACCAAAATTTAAAGAAAGAAAAATTTTCATTTTTTTGAATGAGTTTTAAAAATTTTTCAAAATAATCTGCGATATGCGTAGTTTTTCATTTGCCAACACTATTCTCAGTTGTGTTCGAAGCCAATCGTCAATGTTGCCATAACGAAAAACGTTGCCGACAATTAAACCAAATCCTGCCATATAGAGCATCGCAAGCCAATTCCAATCAGTATAATTCCATTGCTTTAACTGTTTCTGTTGCAGCATGTTGATTTCTTGGCGACGTTGCAACCATTGCCAAAGTCCAGGCCACTGTACCAACGACAATTCGTAGTTTATACCAAGATTTGTTGATGGTAGTAGCACCGCTGGCAGCATTCCATTATTTTTGGTAGAAATGGCAGGCAACAATCCATTCGCTTTAGAATTGGCACTCTCATTTTTAGCTTTTGTACATTTTACTTTATGCACTAATGACACTGGAACTCGTCGCAATAGTCGTCCATGTAATTTTTTTCTGAAAATTTCCCAAGACTCACGTATCTGTTTGGCATTGGCTTTCTGTACGCCATGCAATTGTGCATCGTATGAGCGACGCTTTGCTGGTTTACTTAATGTCTTGTATGCTTCACAAACTGACATGAACTTCTCCGGATCAGCTTGAATGTCATTCATATCAGGATGGTAGCGTTTCGACAGACATATGAAAGCATTACGTATATCGTCTATAGTGCAGTTTAGCTGAATGTTAAGCGTATCGTAGTGATTCTTAACTTGTGGTCCAAAAGGTTTGCTATATGTTGACAATCTACGCATCATGTAAAAAGTTTTACTCGCTGATTTGATATATGCACATAAAATTTTATTAAAACGGTTCGAAATGTATTAAAAGAATTTTAATGGTTCTTAAAGATGCGAAAAAAAGATTTTTTTTTTAATTTTTTGAATTTAGCAAACAAAATATATTAATTTTTATTTAAAATTTTTTTTGAATGACATGCAAAAAAGGTTTACTTTAATTGTGCTCAAGAAAAACACAAAAGATTTTTTTTTTGACGTTCTAGAGACTATGCGGGCCCTGAGAACAACCAACCTTATCTTTTCCGTATAATAGTTTACATATTTCAACATAAATATTTGAGGAGATACAGAATACAATTATGATCAACCATTTTTATACCCGCCACACATAGTATGAAGGGTAATAAAAGTTTGTCGGAAAGTATATATATTATTGATCAGCTCGATGAGACAAATCTATTTAACCGCGTGCATCTGTCTGTCTTTTGCAATGCACACTACTCGGAAAGTTTTAACATTATACTATATATTCTAATGTTATCCGCCGATATGATAATGTTCGGGGCACTATAACATAAAGTTTGATATTTTCTAGATAATTATTGCTATCTATCCATCCCATCCTGAAGTTCTATCTAGACTATTTAGCGATTCGTGTATTGGGTAGGGCTGGCAAAAAAAATGGTTTCGATGATTTTTTCACAGTGATTACAAAATCGCAATGTCGCACTGCGACTGAAAGTAGTGATTTGCGATTTTCTTGTTCGTTGGTACATTTGCCAGTCACTTGATTCGTCACCAAAGATGTGTGTGGCCTGGCGTTCTCCTGGTGGAACACTACACCCTTCCTGTTGGCCAAGTGGTCCAGTTATTCGCAGTAGATGGTAGAATTAAGCGTCCGGTCATATGGGAGCAGCTCATAGTGGATGATTCCCTTCCAATCCCACCAAACACACAGCAAAACCTTCCTGGCCGTCAATCTCGGCTTGGCCACTGTTTGGGACGATTCATCGGCCTTCGACCACGACCGTTTTTGCTTGATATTGTTATCCATTTTTCGTCGCCAGTCAACATTCGCTTCAAAAATGGATCGAGTTCGTTCCGTTTTAGCAGCACATCGCAGGCGTTGATTCGGTCCAGAAGGTTTTTTTACGTCAAATCATGCGGCAACCAAACATAATTTTTTTTTTGTATCCAGTCTTCTGCAGATGATTTAAAATGGTTTGGTGACTAACTCCCATCTCCTGGGCGATGTCACGAGTTGTCACATGCCGGTCTTACTCGATGTTTTCCATGATCGGTAATCGTCGTCACAGGTCTTCCGCTGGCTGATTTATCCATGGCGTCGTTTTCACTGGCTCTAAATCGTCGAAACCATTTCTCCGCGGTTTGAAGTGATAGAGTACCATCCCCCAAAACACCATCAATCTCACGGATCGTTTCTCTAGCGGATTTGCCTTTAACTAAGGAAAACTTCAAAATTGCGCGAATTTCGGCGTCAGTGAACTCCATATTTACACGTCTATAACTTTTGAACGCAGTATCCAAACTAATTATGCATAACGTTTTGTAGGTTATGTCAAGAGCTTTCAAATGATGTATAGAATTGCCCTATACGAGCATGTAGCGCTTTGTACATAGAGATAGACTTTGTACAGAAGGGAGATATTTGACAACCTTATATTAACACATGTCTACACAAGAGATTTGGTAAGGAGCGGATCACTATAGAATATAGCCCCAATATAAATCCAAGACTTATTTTCGAGTTTTATTATAAAACAATGGTTATTTAGTAAGCTGATTGCTTCGAATATGGTTCAAATAAGGATCAAATAACTATAAAATTGAATAATGATTAGGTCACTCTATCATATGGTTCCTACACAAAGTCAACTCAAATTTCCGAGTTTTGTTATGAAAATTTCGTGTGACGGATATAAACGCTGTTTTATTTAACAATCAATCCCAATGAGTCACTTCAACTATTTTACATCTGAAAGGCTTAAAAATATCTAGTATCTTATAAACACATCTTAATTCTAAAAAAACCAAACTAATCAACCATATTCCACAATTCACATGGCTATTTCACCGAATGTATTTATTTTTATTAACATTTCTTAATGCGATATTTTGATCCTATTAGCAAAATCAATTATTTAATGGTTTCTTACGATACGATATGATCTTCAATTCAGTTAAGAACTATTGTGAGTATGCTCAGTACCCAGGAAAAAAATATTCGATTATTCCGACAGCTTGAATATGTTAATTGATAATAAAACTTGCGTTATTGGTAAAGTGTTTGCAATCGAAAAGACATAACATAAAAATACAATCCAAGTGATAGCAAATTCATTAGCATAATTTTGGGACAAGCTACAAGAACCGGCTGCGGCGGCATCGATTGAGAGTGTCGCACCCAACTCTCGAAGCGAAAGCGTTAGAGTCTAAAACCAAGCGAACAGGTTGTCTTTAGCTAAATCTTTTATGATTATTATTATTATTTTAAGTTAAAAACAGCAACTCGGAAAGTTAGAAAGAAACTGGCTAAAAAAAAAAAGAAAAAAAGAGCTCATAATGCTGTTGCCTTTGATTGTTTATGTGGCATAAAAGCTAAGATTTATGGCTATTGGTGACTGGTTGTCTGTCTGTGTCTGTGTCGCAGCATTTGGCAAATTTATCTAAGCAAATTTTAGCAGCTTCTTTTGTTTCGTTAACGCGCAAAGCAGAAAATCTTTTGCTTTTTGTATTGACACATCTGCCAGTCACTCTGCTTGTACTTTGTTTTTTTATTTTTATTATTTATTTTTTTTTTTTTTTACTCGCCTGGGTCAACGTACAAGAAAGAGTTTTATACTTGCATACTTGTATGAATATTTTTGCACAATATGACAGGCTTTGTCTAAATAAACTTATTAATTTTTAAATATTTTGTGGAACAGGCAATGGCGATTTATTCAGCTAACATGTAACGCATTAAATACTAAATTTAGTAGGCTTGTTCCAAAAATTCCCGAAAGTAGTCTGGAAAAAATTTACGAAAATTTTAATTCAAAAATATTAAAATTTATTCTTATACATTTTAAGCCATAGAGTGGAATTGGAATAAATTATTCAAGAGCTTATTTTATATATTTATTTATTTATTATTTTTTTTTTTTTTTATTTTATTTGTTTTATTTTTATTTATTTTTTTTTTTTTTTTGGTTTATCAGATTCTAATTTGTTTAGTATAAAAACTTAGGTTTCATTCAAGTTAACTTTACTCCTTTATTTTTATTTATATATTTATTTATTTTTTTTCCTTTAGCTTAACCACAAACAAGTGTCAAGTTGTACCCCGCTATGCTCCTCCGTTGCTAAATTCATCAATTCGTCGTTTTAATGCGCAAATACAAGAAGAAGTTTTATTTCAGTTTTTGTGGAGATTTCAAATAGAATGATTTTTAGAAATTTGCAAGTTTTTAGTGGTTTTTTTTTTTTTTTTTTGAATGTTTTTATTAAACAACTTGTTTGATCAGAGATTAGCTTTTTATAGTAGGTATACAAGTAGGATACCAAAACGGAAATAGTTGTTTTGCTGCTATTATGTAGATAATTTTTTCTTTTTTTTTAATATTTTATTTTTTTTTACTATAATTAATTATTTTCATTAGTCGATGATGAGTGCCTCTTTTGTTCGGACGTCAGCAAAATGTAAATATTGTTTCAAATTATTGTTTTCATTTCAACAACCGAGGAAGTTTAGATACATAATAATAAAAATCATGTTTATTTACGCTTGTTTCAATTGTATTGATTGATACTTATGTACTTGTACTAGGAAATGATGATTTATGATTTGCAAAATATTTTTCAATTTTTATATTTTGATTAAAATGATATAAGTTTAAGATCATTTAAAGTAGTACGAATACTATTCTAACCAAAAATTTCCATTTTAATACCTCACTTATGCTCATTTTCCAGTTAATATTTATAATGGGAATTATGGGAAAAATACTTCTGTTTGATATTTTATGTTTTGAAAACACTCAAAATGAATGAGCGAATATGGCCTTCCCTAGACTCCCATGTGACCAAGTTGGTAAAGTTAAAGAGCAAGTACCAACCTTCAATTGGTCGTAATAGCGAATTTTGTAGCAAATCTGAGTTCAGCTCTACAATTCCATTCCCTTCTTCCATCTTTTCAATGGATAAAATTCTCTCATTACTATTAACAAGCTCACTGAGTTCCATTACTGTTTTTCATATCGATTATATTATATATAGGACGCCAACCGTTCAATTGTCCAATAGATTATACAGTTCCCGATTCTATTTACAAATAGTTTCCAAAATATAATGAACTAATTCGTATCGCTTACAAAAGGGCCACGCCTACCATAAATTTTTCTGTGGATTACCTTTTTCCCGGTTCTAGCAACAGTGGACCAAATTAAATTTGTCTAGTTTAAACATTTGAAAAAATATGAAAAAGAACAAGAGATATACAATAGCCTATGTCCATTCTGAAGTTCCATTGTAACTATTGGTAAAAGAATTTTTCAAAACAGATGAGTAGTTTCGAAGGTTACCTCCAAAAAAATCCGACAAATAATCCCATACATCCCAAAAAGTATAAGTACTCAAAAATACCAAGATTTCAAAATACTTGCTCCCAAAATCCCTTGACAGGAAAATATTGGGGCATGATCAAATTTTTATTTTCAATTGACTTTTGATTGAACTTGAAAAGTTGTTAAAGTTGAATAGAAAGCAATACAAAAATATTCAGAAACTGTGGGTGTTGGGAAAAGCAGGTTGGTTTCACAAAAACATTTGAAAAAAAGCGTAATTTTTTTTCTAATTATTTGAATTGAAATAGACCATATAAAGTATATATTCTTGATCAGCATTGGAAGTAGAGTCGGACTAGCATTGTCTGTCTGTCCGTCCGTCATTATATCACCCTCAAAGGGTAAAAAGGGTATATCCAGTTTTTGAGAATATGTATATGTAACAGACAGAATGAGGCTAGATATACCCCTTAAAGTATATATATTCTTGATCAGAATTGATAGGGGAGTCGATCTAGCTGTGTCCGTCTGTCCGGTAGCACAGATTGGGTACAGAGTATCTTGCAGTCGAGCATACTCGACTTCAGCGTTCTTTCTTGTTTTAAATCTATTTTTCTAAAAAATGTTTGGTTTGAACGTGTTCTCTTCAGCTCATCATAACTATTTTCTCGCTTAAGTGATTCCTCAAAGCATATTCCTTGTTGGTTCTCTTCTAATGAAAACGTTCATTTTGTTGCGTATCGTTTAATTGGCCCAGGTTATAGAATATTATTTGTACACTTACCTGATTTATAAATAAAAATATTCAAATTCTTTATAGTTTAGATGTGCATTAATTTATAACTCACGACACTTTAGAAACCAGCTTTAATTATAAATAATAAATAAATCTTTAATTTAATGTAAAGTTGTTTTTTATTTTTTTGTTTTTATCATAAATTTTGATTCATTTTATGCATGCATTAAGGAACAAATGACAATTATTGAAAATACATAACAAACACTTTATAAGTTGTTGGCTAGTTGTGCACTAAGTACAAAATTATTATTATTATTATTTTTATTTTTATATAAATATTTATAATACGTGTGGTATGGTTTGAGTAAACAAATTTTTTTATATATTTTATTTATTTTACTTTGTGTGTTGTGAGGTGACCTGCACTGCTCTCAACGGCAATTTTACAATTAACAAACAAGCAAACCCTTTTTGTTTCGAAGCACATTTTGGAAGTTCTTAGAATTACATATTTAGATACATGTGTGAAATAAATTCGTAACAATTACACATGGCACATTTGAGCGTATTTCAATTCCATTTACATTTCAAACTTTACTTTTTAAACTTCTTACAATTAGATTTGATAAGATTCCAAACATAACGATGCAATGCATTACTTTTGTATATTTGTATCTATCTTAGCTATCTTTTACATACAATAATTGCCTTACGCTACCTACACTTACACTTATATAGATCAGACTTTGTGTTTTACATAAACTTTATTCCCTTTTTTTTTTTTTTTTTTGGAAAATTGTGGAAGTATCGATTGTTGTACGTTAAAATTTTAAATTACATTTTGTGTTATTTATTGTGTTGATATTAGGTGAAAAAATTATTTTTTTTATTTTTATTTATTTGATTTTTCTTTGCTCAGCCGCTGATTAACCAATCCTTAAAGTAGACAAATGCTCGCTCAGCTGCTTGCGATAATTTTCGTGTAAATGCTGCTGAAAAGATAAAAAACAGAAAGACAATTCATTTAACAAAATCAGCGGAATTAAAAAAAGAGCGAAGAAACAAGACAAGCAGATACAAAGATACAATTCGCTATTTAAGTGCAATTTTAATGAGCTTCTTTAAGCTGTTGACTGTTGATAAATATGGCAAGCGCGCAGCAAACAGCTTCTTCATATTGACCTTGGCTTGGCCCAAAAGTAATTTTCATTTATATTGTTCGGGACATAAATTCATTTTCATCATAATTAATAAGAATGCGGCAGCTTAATACTGCAGCGCACTGTAAGTGTCACAAGCCAAAAAGATACTTAAAATCATTACAAATTATGCAAATTTCGTGTTGAAGTTTTAATGCCGCGTCTACGAAGTATTTTAAACTGTCTTATATGGCATTTTCAACTAAAGATAATTACAAATTATAGTACCAGGCACTTGACTAGGGAAATATAATAGTTCATAAATAAATATCAATAAAATGTTTTGCATATATTATTGTAGAAAACATAGCAAGTTATGAAAATTATTTTCAACATAAAAAATAATATCTAAATTCTTTACAGTCAGGCCCCCATTTTCGAATTTAGTCATTTACATTTCAAATATATTCTTATAATCTTATAATTCTCAAAAAGTTTAAGCTATTAATATAGCAGTTTCTGCGTGATCGGCAGTTCTTGTCTATCTTGTGTTGAACTAGTTTGTTTGGTAACTCTCCACATTACCTATAAAGGTAATTTTTCATGTACCTTTTTGATATCTAACATCCGATCACGCTGAAAATATATTGTCGAGTATGAAGTCTTGCAAGACATATCATGCATGAAGTCTTGCAAGACGAGTCTTGCATGAAGTCTTGCAAGACATATCATGCATGAAGTCTTGCAAGACATATCATTCATGAAGTCTTGCAAGACATGTCATGCATGAAGTCTTGCAAGACATGTCATGCATAAAGTCTTGCAAGATATGTCATGCATTAAGTCTTGCAAGACATGTCATATATAGAGTCTTGCAAGACATTTCGTGCATTAAGTCTTGCTAGACATGTCAGGCATGAAATCTTCTATGACATGTTTACCTAGACAACTGCGGCATTTGTATGCATGACATGTATGAGTCTATCGTAGGTTTGTCATCGAGGAAAGGGACTTGTCATCACCTCAGCATTGATTGCGAGTATTTTGAGAGCCATTAAATGAAGACTACAAATACCATAAAGAGTTAAATTTACGAATGTTCAGAAAATCGGAACGGAAATCAGGTTTCTTTTACTAGTCAAATTTGTAAATTTTGGTAAAATTGAAGATCACACAGGGTTACTGGAGATGCTGAAAACATTTTCGAAGCTTCAAGGAGAATCAGTTCGAAAAGCATCCGTGAAGTAAATTGCCCAAACCTTACCAGCATTTAATCCAACCAACGAGCAGTCAATTACTGTGAAATAATCTATTGTTCTGGTCAACAAAGTTAAATAAACCTTCTTGCTGCTTTTCGGGTTCATCTCCAAAATTACATTTAAGATTGATGGATATCGTTAAAGAACTAAAGGCGGATTTTGTATCTATTTCTAGAATTCGTTAAGAATTCGTGGACTGCAAAAAGTAAGATCCATTAAAATTTTTATTTAGAGTATATTTTGTTGAACGAATATTGACAAAGTTCTTTCCTTGTACTTATTCGAATGCTTGACACTGTACAATTGAGCAATAAATCTATGTATTTTAAATTAGTTTCACTGCTTAAGTTATAAAAGCTTTTAATTTCACCTTTTCAATTAACAATTAAATTTCAAAAGTATTTAAAGGAAAAAAAAACAAATTCAAATACAATTCTCGTAATATTTTCATAGTTAATTTTTAATAAAAAGCGATCATAAATTTATGTCGTTTATGTCATATTACAAAACGTAAACGTAAATTTGTTATTAAATATTTAACAACCTCAACGGAATTGATAATTGTTGTTAAATTCTGTAGTAAATAAAACTGCATAATTGTTCATTGACAGATCTCATGTTCTCATGTACTCGTGTGCACTTTTAATATTTTTTTTGTTTTTTTTTTCGTTTTTTAAAAGCCTGTTTTTTGTTGTTATTAATAAAAATTAATTGAGTTTTAATTGATTGTCGAGAGTGGCTAGTAATGAATTATGAAGATGATTTTATTTTTTTATTATATTCTAGGAAAGATAATAACATTTCCTTTTAGGAAACGATTGCAACTCTGATTCCGGGTTTAATTCGAATTCATTGAGATCGTTGTAAATTAATTGGTGAAATTTGTGTTTAAACTTGAACATTTTCAATAAAAACAATTAATTAATCTTTTTCAAGAATGAAAAACTAATAAAAGTCTAAGGATTTTTATTCAAATTTTCAATTTTTAGTTCAAATTTAGTTCAAAATTTAGTTTCAACAAAATGCAATAATAAATTCAAATTAATATGAAAATACTAACAAACATTGTAAAAATTGAATCAAAATATTTGAGTGTCGGAATGCAAAGAAAGATTTGTTTAAAAGTTTTATAAATACAGAAACACTTGCGTATGAAGTTATTAATGAGCATAAAGAGTGGCGTTATTGCATCAGGAGTCTGGAGTTGTAAAAAGGTTCTCTTTTAGACAAAAAAGTCTAGTATTTGTTCCTTGGTAACAACTCAGAAAATCTAGATCAGCAATTTAAAAAAGCAATTGAAAAAAAAATTAGCTAAACATTTTGCAATAGTCTTGGTACTGTCTTTATTTTGACTATTCATCAATCACAAACTAATTAATCAAATTTAATAAAAAAAAAAATACAAATATTGGTATGATAAATGGATCGATCTTATAAGGAACAAAAAAAAAACGTTAAAAACGCTTGGAGCCAATAGTTTGATACAACCAAAGGTACACAAAAGTGGGGTAGATTTTAAGCCAAAGGACAGAATAGTAAACATTTTCTTGCAAAAAAAAAAATTAGAAAACGGGTGGTGACTATTTCATAAATTCATAAATATTTACTATTTTTACACAAAAAATAAAAAATGGCCGGAAAGTTCATCTTTTTGGGGATTATACCTAAAAATGGGCGTGGCACTTTCGTTTTCATATTTGAGTTAGTCGTTCGAGAGAAAAGCTTAAGTTCTGAATTTCAGCTAAATATCTTTTAAACTGACCGATTAAACTGCGAAGAAACAAACAGATGGACAGACAGACGGATGGGTAGACGGACGTGGCTAGATCGATTCTTCACGTCGAGCTGATCAAGAATATATATATTTTATGGGGTCTATGACGTGTTCTTGGTGTGTGGTGGGTATAAAAATTATTTAAAGAACTATGGAAATCACTTTTTGACAACCTCTCGAAAGCTAGTTTCTCATGGACCTATTCCCATGTATTTTGGGGCGTAGATTCCAAAAATGGATACAAAAAACCGTTTTCGTGACATCATTAAAAACGCTCGAGCTGAACATCTTTTTAAAGATATTTACTTCTTCTATGCAACGAGTCGAATGAGAATTTAAAATAAGGAATGAGCTGTTACCGACTCCATAAAGAATGCATTTATATTGTTGACTATTCTCAAAAGCCTTTTCGATATAGATATGTCCTTCTGTCCAGGAACGCACAAATCTCAGAGATTTTTAACCATAGAGCCACCAAATTTAAGTACTCGTAGCAGCAAGTTTAGACTTTATGGAATAGTTTATCTAATTTAAAAGGGTTGCAATAACTTGACGACCCAAAGAAAATACCTATATTAATATCGACTTTGACAATAAAGTCAAATCAAAGAAATATAGAAACGCATGTTTTTTTTTTACCTTTTCGATAAGAAAGTTTTTTGTGATTGTAATTCTAAATGTAAAAAATTTTCAAGTTAAAATCCTATAATAAAAAGCATTGCCGTCCTCTCACATAAATTTTATCCAAAACAAAAAGCTATTTCTATCGCTATTTAAAAAAAAAGCTAGATTTAGCGGGAAAAACGTAATTGGCAACACTGTAGATGAGTCACACACTTGAAATTTGTGTGCTGGATAACTCTGAATAAATCAAATATAATCGAATTGAACAACCGAATTCATATTTATTCTGCATAAATGTTAAAAAAAATATAAATATTTCTAAACAACTTTCATTTTTCGTGTTAAAACTAATTATGGAATTTATTTAAAATATTCTTATTATAAAATTCAATTGGGGCGTGTTCATTTAAACTCGTAAATCATTTATTCGATTAACAAGACAAGAACTTAAATTAATGTGGGAATTTTGGCAAACATATATTTCCCATTGAAAGATCAATTAATAAAAATATTGTATCTTTCAATACACAAAATGAAATCAACTTAAATGCATTGTCACAAATGTCAATAATACTCAAGATAAGAAAAGAATCGTGATACAAACAACTTAATTGAAATATCACTTGTAGCAAAATGTTTGACAAATTAATTAAGCAATTTGTCTTCTATGCACTTTTGCAACCTTTCAAATTTACAGCAGCGTATAAATATGCATGTTTAATGAGCATGAATGCACTTCTACATTGTATCTACGACATAGAAGACGAGCTTCGATGAGAAGTAAGTAAGTAGCACCCGGAAGAAATTAACAGTATACGCGCGCGAGAAATAAAGATTTATTAACTTGCCTATGGTAATTTGCCAGACATGCCTCTACTACAATAACACTACTATAGTCTAAAGATGTCTATAAACTGTAGCTCCACCTAATCGTACAGATACAATACATAATTAGGCATACACAAGCATTGCATACAGCGTTAAACAAATGAAAGTATTTATTAATATTGATGCAACGCCATAAACCGCTGTGATAATTGTATGAAACGTTAAAAAAAAAAAACAATATTCCACCAACGTCACATCGGGTCCAGTCAGTTAGTCAGTCGTTGTAGTCGCTGAAAGGTCAAAGCTACATATGCTAATAATCTGTGCTGGACTTAAGCTGCTTAGCTACTTTCAAGTTGTAGTTGTATGTATTTAATTTGGTCAATTAATCAAATGCCAAATGCGAATCGCATTGAACGTTTTCGCTCGAATTTTTGTATGTTTCAATTAAAAATCAATTTGTCAGGCTATAAAAAAAAAGATACAAATTAAAAAAAAAAAACATCAAACTGGAAGAGTTGAAATGATTGTAATTGTAGAATGATAAAAAGCCTGAGGTAAAACTGATATTTTACTGAGTTTCACATATAATTTCCTTGGCGTTGCAATTAGATCGGATATTGACATGTCTTGCATGACTTCATGCATGACATGTCTTGCATGACTTTCATGCATGACATGTCTTGCATGACTTTATGCATGACATATCTTGCACGACTTCATGCATGACTTGCACGACTTCATGAATGACATATCTTGCACGAATTCATGATTGACATGTCTTGCACGACTTCATGTATGACATATCTTGCACGACTTCATGCATGACATGTCTTGCACGACTTTTTGCATAACCTGTCTTGCACGACTTCATGCATGACCTGTTTTGCATGACATCATGCATGACATGTCTTGCACAATTTCATGCATGACATATCCTCTATCGCATTTCTATTCAAATATCGCAAAATTTTGCATACAAAATATTTTTTTTTTTTAATTTTATAATTTTCAGAAATTAGTTGTTTTAGACATTGCCGCTTTGCTAGTATCAATGGTATCACAACCAATGACATGTCACCAATCAGTCATTAGTGACCACGTCATCAAAGAAAAATTCGCCTGATGGGATGTTCAAACATTTTTTTAAGAAAAATATAATTTTGTTTCAAGCGATCTAATGGCTTAGATCTATAAAAAAATCATACAATCCTGATTTTAAGAGTTAGTGGTGAAGTTTTTCATTAACTCAATTCAAATTTTAACGACCCAAGTAAAAAAATACAATTTTATAGTACATGATATATGAGTTTTTATTTATTTCAATTGATTTATAATATTTTGTATCGATATACAATATATTCGTAATATAATTTTTCACATTTGTTTTGTTTTTGTCTTTTTTTTAGTTCATTTAATTTAATTAATTATAATTTATTCTTTTACTGTTTTCACTTTATATATATACTTTGTTTTTTTTTTTTTTTTTTTTTTGAGTTTTTAGTTTGAAATTTAATAGATTTCTTTTTTTATATTTTTTAGTTATTTAATTATTTTTTTTTTTCTTTTAGTAAAATGATCCCTACATTTTTTTAATGTTCATGTCATATTGTATCATTATTATATTTTATATGTAAATATCTTTTAATATAAAATATAAAATATAATATTTTTCTTAGTATTTGGTTGTGTGTATTTTTGAGTTATTTTCATTTTTTACTTGTGTACATTATATATAAACTGAGTAATTTTGCCATTTATTTTTATTTTTTTTTTTAATTTATTGATTTAATTAATAAGTATACGCTTATATATTTTAGTTTTATAAATTGTACATATACAATACAATACAATATAAATACGCTTTATATACTTTCTGATTATTTCAAGTCACTATATAAGTATTTATATGTATAATCTACTATATATGTATGTATATGTATGTCGAGTGTATTACAAACGATTAAATCGATTCGATTCGATTTGCTGAGCACCGAAACGAATTTATTTTTATTTTATTATTTTATTGTATATATTCAATAAAAATAAAAGCAGCTAAAAAAATATATTAAAGAAATTAGGCTTGATAAGCTAAATTAATAAATTTATTTCTTTATTTTTTAATATATTTATTTATTTTTTTTTTTTTTTTTTTTTTTTTTTAAGAACTTATATATTTTTGCATAACAATAAAGTGATTTTTTTTATTATTTATTTTTATTGTAAATATATTTTAAACGTTTAAATTTTAAACTAGATTTGTGTATATTTTGGTTTGTTTCATTTTTTTTTTTTTTTATTGTTTAATAATTTGTTATTTATTTTTTGTTTTTATATATGCTAAGTGTTTGGTTTATTTATTAATTTGTTTTTATTTTAAATATTTTTTTTTTTTAGAACTACAAGTTTTATATCTTTTTTTTTTAAATCTCAATTTATCTATTTATTTCGCTTAAGTTTGAATTATTTTGACATAAAAAAGCATTTTGAAAACTATTTTATTTGTATTAAAAAAAAAATATTTGAAATTATTTTTAAATCAAAAGAAAATGTGAAAATGATTTGCCAAAAAACTTTAATAAAGAATTATTGTTTTTTTTTTTTTTTAATATTGCATGTATATATTTTGTATTTTGTATTTATTTCTTTGCTGTTTCAATATTTTGGTTTAATTGTTTTTGCATTGTTTTTTTTTGTTTTTATTTTTTTAATTAATACTAACAAGTAAGAACACATAATTAACCACTTTGCCAGCTTATTTAACGCAACTTTTCGTATTTTATTATAATTTATTTATTGATCCGTTTACTTTTTTAAACTTCTATTTATTATTATTATTTTTTTTTTTAGAATTGCGTTGTTATTCTGTATTGTGATTTCTTTTATTTTATTTTTGTAAATATTTTTTCTTCAAAATTTACTAAACTCATTTTTAATTTTTATTTTAAAATTAACATTAATTTTTTTTTTCAAGTTGTATATTTAACCATTTTGTTTATTAAATAAATAAATAATAGGCCATATATTGATATGTATTTGATATTTATACATAAATAACTTTAATATCTTTTTTTTATAATTTTTTCTATCTGTTTTTTTTTTTAACTAACTTAATTGTCACATTTTTAATTTTTTTTTTTTTTTTTATAAATACTTTTTCAATACATATTAAATCTAATTTTAAATTTAATTTTTATGTATACTGAAATGCAGAACTGTGCTATTTCATCGCAATATTTTATTTTATTATTATTATTATGTGTTTCGTATTTTTTTTTTTATTTATTTATTTTTTTTTTTTATTATGTAACTTTTTTTATTTGTGTATTTTGTAATTAGTTTGTATAGTCCTTTTACCTATTTTACATTTATGTTTAAGCTTAAAATCAGTTTTATTTTATTTTATTTTTTTTTTGTTTTTGTCAAGTACTAACTTTTTTGGTATTTTACTTATAATTTCTTGTTTTATTATCAGATGTCGTAGCTGATATAATTTTTTGTTTTGTTTTTTTGTTTTTTTTTTTTTTTTTTTTTAAATAAACCTTTTTTATTTTTTACGCAAAAACTAAAAAATTAAATATCTAATTAACGCAAAATTCATATATGTATTATTTATATTTATACACACTTAACTATTGTAGAATTTTTAGAGGTGCTTCTTGTGTGAAGATGATATCTAAATGTTTGTGTAGCGTGTTTACTATGTAAAGTACAGTGAGCAGCGATCATTTTGTGGAATAAAAAATTTGAAAAAATCCTTTTCCCTAAGAACCTGGGTTGCAATGCGGTTTCTAAACCTTGTTGTTGAGTGATTGCTTTTAACCGTGAACCGAACCAGTTCTTCTGGAAGAAAATGTTTTTGAACCAGAAACCGTTCAAATTGATCGGTTCGAACCGGCTCACGATTACTTTGATTTAAAAAAAATTATATTGAAGATTATGACAATATCGAATTTAGTTGAGCAAAGACTTTACTAGAAGAATAATGGTCAACAAATTTAAGGGGACCGTACAGTGGTTGTTAATTTGTCTCGATTAGATAGTCGGTTCACCTCTGATACTGAAAACGGCGACAAATTTATCAATAGCAAAATTATGCAATATTTTGATAGAAAAACCGGGTTAATGACAAACGCATGACAAATACGCAAGACGTATTGCAAGACTTGTCATGTATGACGTCGTTCAAGAGATTTAATGCATGACGTGTTTTAATCGTGCATGACATGTCATGCATGACGTCTTGGCAAGACATGTCATGCATGACGTCGTGCAAGACATGTCATGCATGACATCGTGCATGACATGTCATGCATGCAGTCTTGCAAGACTTGTCATCCAAAACAAGTGCGAAATTTGCATTTGATGCCGTGTTGACGACTTTTTCGGCTGATTAATTAAATCATGAGATAATTGTTTGGCAAAATGAGTGCTCAAATTAGCTAGGCTGAGAAATAAAGTATTCCGATATGCTGCTTAGAAGTTGTTGTGAAGACCCTAATTAAATTAATTAATTTAAGTTTTTTCAAAGGAAAACAAATTTTCACAGTTTTAGCAGAGTATGAAAAACAGTCGCGATTTTTGATGTTATCCAAAATTAAGCTTGAGGAAAGAAGTCTTTATTAATTATTTTAGTCATTACTGGAAATGCAACTCTAAGAGATTTTTAAAAATAAAATTTTTGCTGCTCTTCTGTAAAAAAAAAAAAATATTATTTTAACTATGAAAGTGCTTACTACAATTGGAAGATCTGCAAATTATATTATAATTTTAAATATATATCTTTTTATTTAATTTTTTTTTTTTTTTGATTCTATAAAATTGTAATCAAAAATCTTTATTTAAATTTAATTAAATATTTATCATTTAAAAGTTGTGAAATTGGTTTATATTGTTTTTGTGTGCTTACATTTTTTGCTTTTAAGGCGAAATATTATATTGTCAATTTATTGGCTTGAGCCGAAAACCATGCAAAATGACAAATATATTTCTAAAATGAATTAATATAAAAGTAAGAAAAAAATAATAATAATTAAAAAATAATTTATAAAATTAAAAATTATTATTTATGTAGCTAGAAGGCAGAAGGCAAATTGTGCAGTAAATACACTTAAGCATTAATTTTTTATTTAAATATATATTTTTTTTTTTATTACAACTAATTTTTTTTTTAATGAAACAGCAGCTACTTTTGTATCTATTGAAGAAATTGGAGGCTTCCCGTAGATGCGCTGCTGTTTCATTATTTTTATAACTACAAATCTAGCTTAAATAGTTAATATATTTAATTAATTGTGTCAGGGTGTACCTACAAACTATAAAGATATTTAGTTTTTTTTTTGTATTTTTTTTTTTTTAATCTTGTATCTACGATAGTTCAACTTTAAAGCTAATTGCAGTGTATGCATTTTTGTGTGTTACACCAATGGTTCAGATTTTTTTTTTTTTATTTAATTTCACTGTAATAGAAGGTTTTTTTTTTAAATTTAATTTTTACTAAAAAAATTTTTTTTGGACTTATTTGCACATAAATTTTTTTTTTCCGTTTAATTTATTTTTCAGTTTTGTTTCATTCATAAAGTTTACACTTAAAAAAAAAAAAAACGTAATCAATTTAAACGTTATTGTTGTCGTTAATTGTTTCCTCAATATTTTTTTTTATATTTAATAATTTTAATTTTTTATTGTTTTAATTTTTTTCTTGGTATAAAAATATAAATTGATTATTTGTGTATGTCAATACAAATTTTATTTATTAATTTTTATATATTTTTTTATTTTATTATTACTTTTTAATTTGTTTTTTTTTTAACAAATAAATAAACTTAAGAAATGATTTAATTTTTTTTTTATTACTTTTTTAATTTTGTTGTATTTTTTTTTATTTAGAAAAAGTGTTATCAGCTGCTGTAATAAACATTTTATATTCTTTTTATTTTGTATTATTATTTATTGCATTTATATTTAATTTTGTTTTCTACTATAAGACTTTATAAAATTTTCTATGGATTGTGTTTTGTGTGTATTGCAAGTGGATTGTGTTTAAAGAAATGTGTATAGTATTAAGCGAAAAAGCTTGGGAATGTTCTGTTCTACTTAACAATTGTAAGCATGAAGTGAATGTGATTTTTTTTTTTTAAATATAATTATTATGTATGGTATATAATTTTAATATTATAAATATTGTAGTTTATATAACTAGTTTCTACAGTTGAAAGCGAACATCGCTCAAATAGGCTTAACACGTTACATCATCATTATAATTACCATATTAGACTTTCCTTTCATTTTATGATTTGGTTTGTGATTAATTTTTAATTTTTATATTTTTATTTATTTATTTTTTTTTTTTTATTTCTATTTTTTTTTTTTTTTATTTATTATTGTTATTGTTGAGAAACACATTTTCACTTAATTTCAAGTCTAATATGTATTTGCAGATTTATAAACGAGTTTTTTTTTTTTTATTATTTATTTTTTATATATATTTTCATGTATATTTTATTTAAACAATAAAGTAAACTTAATTGATATCAGTGTTGCTTATAATTAAATGTCATACAGTTATAGATACTTTAATATAGATTACATTTATATATATATATTTATTTGTATATATATGTACGAATATTTATATATACATACTTGTATGTATAAATAGTATTTCATTTAATTTTTATTATTTTTTTTTTTTCAGTGTTTGCTGATTTTTCATACAATTTGAACTAGATTTATCTGCTTATTACTATAGTATTATTATTATTTTTTTTAATACATTTAATACGCTTGAACCATATTTTTAGATACAGACATACCATTTTCTTATTTTTTTTTATTTTATTTTTTAATTTATTTTATTTGCAAATTTTTTATTCAATTTCACTAAATATTTATGTGTATAAAATTTCTAAGTTTTTTTTTTTTTTTTTTCGCTATGCCAATTTATAAAACATTTGGTACAAATACAATACAATAATATCATTTCTTTTATTTATTTTTTTTTTTAATATATTTTTTCAATATAATAATATATATACTGATATGTTTTTTGCATTATAAATATATAACTTTATTTTTTTGATTTTTATTTTGAATTATATTTGGTTTAATAATATAGAGATAACTTCATGTTTCGGTCTTTACTGCAAATATTTTCACTAAATGGAATTGTGGCATTTTGTATTTTTTTTTTTTTTCAAACGCTTAATTTCGAATGTATTTTAAGATTTTTCTTTTATTATTTTGCCATAAGAATAGATTGCACTTTATTTTTAATAAAGCTGAAGTAAATATAGAAATTAAGTTTTATGTAAAATAAATATTTTTTCATTAATTAAAAATATTAAAATCTTTTCAAAAATAAATTCAAACAATAAGTGTCGTTTTCTCAACTTTTATGTATAAAACTACAACTGAAATAAAATTATCGAAGCGACGATTTTATCTGATTTATTTTTTTTGTTTTTATATTTTGAGAAAGTGGCAATGCTACAATTTTAATCTGACTCATACCATCAACAATTTATCCAGTGCGAGGGTTATTAAGTTATCTCGGTTATACACAAGCTGAGAAAACCAGCCTAATTGAATTTTGTTTGTTAAAATATTAAAAAAAAAAAATAGATTCATAAAACTTGAAATAAACCTAATTGTTAATTTTTAAACACTGTTTCTGAAGATATCTGACCTAAACACTATCTATTTTAGTATTGATTTTTTTAATATAACAGTTATATAAAATTTTTGCAAGTAACTGTTACTAAATGTGTATGTAGACAGTAACAGTTGGTTAATAACATTTTTACTTTTACTGCATATGTGAAAGTATTTGAGAAAGAGAATTGTTACCTCGCGTACGTGTTTTTTGGTTTTAGAACTCTACGCCTTCTCTTCACAACGGCAATCCGATAACATTATGTTACTTCGCTTTTTATGCTATGCAATACCAATATGATATTTATATTTTTTTATTTTACTTTATCATTTTCTATTTTCCAATATTTGTATTGTTGCTATACTTGCTCTTCGGAAAATTCTCTCACCTCAATGATATTAAGTATTCTTCCTCTCTGTATCTATTGGATACTAAGTTACTAGAACGTTTTTTTTTTCCTGTTCCACTGAGTTCGCTCTTATACTGAGGAAAATAAATACTCACATATATATATAGAGAGAGGATGATAGGGACAGAGGTGTGTAGGGAGTAAAGGAGAGAGGCAGAAAAGTAGAGAAAGCAGAAATTAACATCTTGGTATTAGTTCATCGTGGACAAGTTTATAGACGCCCTCTCACAGCACACGCATGCTCCAAGTTCAACATGCATTTCTCTTATTTCCTTTCACTCTTTCTCTCTCTCTCGATCTCTCAATATCTTTCTTTTCATTCCTTCTATCTTCCCTTATACTTCATATCTCTTACCTCTCTCTCCCATACTGTTTTTTTTTTCAAATCTTTCTCCCCTTTACTCCTTTACTCTTCACTCTCACTGTCTTTTTCACTCTCCCACCTCTCTTTCATTGTTACCAACGATATTTTTCTTGCATTTCCTGACCAGTGATACCAATTTTAGCTTTCTTTATTCTCTTTCGCACTCATACATGAAAACTGTTTTGAAATTTGAAACAGTACACCATATGTGTGTGAGTAAGAGAAAAAAGAAAGCTAAAAATGTCAACACTGTCCAAATAGTTGCCAAGACTTTATTTTCCTTCCTATTGAATTTTTCTCCCACTTTCTCTTTCTCTCTTTCTCTTTCTCTCTCTCTCTCTTTCTCTCTCTCTCTCTTTTTCTCTCTCTCTCTTTTTCTCCTCTCTTTTTCTTCTTTTTCTTTTTTTTTTTCTTTTCTTTTTTTTCTCTTTTTTCTCTGTCTCTCTCTCTCTCTTTTTTTCTCTCCCTCTCTTTCTCTCTTAGTTTCAAAATGACAATTAAAAAACTGTTATATTTTTTTTGTGTAACTGTTACTTGAAAATAATAACTATTATGTTTTTTGATAGCTTCAGACCTTTCGCATACATTTCTTAATTTCTCGACATGATTTTTTTTTAATACAATTTTTAATTTCTTCGTCTTAACTAAATTATAAATTTTAAAAATGTAGTTTAAAAAATATATATTTTAGGTAGTATTAAAATGTTTATCTCATGTTTATCATAATAAATTTATAAAAATTAATAATTTTTGTCATCAATTATCATCGTAATTTTCATTGCCAAATAGCACAGGGGTTTTGTGCGTTCCGATAAAAAATATTGTGCTCGTTTACAACAGGAGCTCATTTGCCAATTATTATCAAAAATTTTATTTTTATTTTCAATTCTTATTGTTCATTTTTTTTTGTTGTGTTTGCTGCATTTTTGTGCATTCTAATTGGATTTTTGGACAAATTCTATTTTCAATAAATTTATTTATTTATTATTTTTTTGTTTTTTAATGTTTCAAATTGTATCTTTTACAATTCCAAAAAAAAATATATAAATAAATAAATATTTTGAATTTATAAAAAAAAATACCACTCTGTGTTGTGCTTGCATAGCAAATTACAAAAATTTTTTTTTTTTTTTGTGGTTTCAGCAAAATGTTTAATAAATACAATTTCATCAAGGATTAAGCTTTATGTTCGCTTGTGGTATCGATTTCAATTTCGGTTTATTAGTAATAATAATTATAATAAATACAATTTATTGATATGTACTGTAAACCGCGCTGCACGCTGGCAGACAAACCTTCAGAGATACATATTGTATCTTGTATCTTAATTTTTTTTTTTTTTTTTTTTTTGTTATCCTTAATGTAACATTTTCTTTTTGTCTAATTACAATACAATGCTAACGCGTTTTAAAAAATCTTTTTGAAATCGTTTTATTTTTTTTTGCAAATTGGATCTATTTTTTTTTTTTTTTTTTTAATAAATTTAATTTTTTTTTTTTTTTTTTGTTTGTTTCTGTGTAATTTTTTGCGTGCTTCGCTGCAGATTATTACATTAAATTCATTTACAAATAGGGGATTTTTTCTTCAGCAAATTGGCTTTATTTATTTATTTATTTATTTTCACAATGAAACGTTTCTCATTATTATTTTATATTTATTTATTTGGTTGGTTGGTTGGGCTGGCTTTCATGCTACAAATTTTAAATTATTTTTTTTTTTTTTATTGTTTTGTTTTTTTTTTTTTTTATATAATTTATTTGTAATAAATTTTATTGATCAGTATAACATACACTTAGAAAAATCTTCTTATTCTTAACAAACTGCCGACGTATAACAATGCAAAAAGCGCCATGGCATTCAACAGTGCTGTACGCTGCAGCAAAACGGAAGCACTCGATGAATTCTTGCCACAGTCAGAACCTGAAAATAAAATATTTGAATTAATTTCCACTTTAAAAATAAACAATAACAATGACAATTATTTATGCATAATATTGTACGTTTTTAATGGGCTTATGAAAGAAAGGCTTGGAACCAAAGTTAAAATATTTATTTATTTTTTTTTAGCTGCTGCGCTATTTCTAATGCTAAAAGCTTAAATTTTTTAAGCATTGCGCTTAAAATAATGTTTTTTATTATATATAAAAAAATTATTAAAAATAATAATAAAAAATAAATTAATAGCATAAATAAACTCTAAATAAAAATCGAAATAAAATGCTTTAGAAATAAAATGCTTTAGAAATAAAAAAAAACAAATACAAAGCAATTTATTTGAAACGGTGTGTTCTGGTGCAGTTTGAGATAGATCACAAGCTTACTTACCTGCGCGCTATAACAAACCAGACTATTTTTTTTTTTTATTTATTTTTTAAGTTATTTCTTTAAAAACTTTCTATAACAATGATTTTATATTTATTTATTTTTTTTTATTTGATTTCATTCTAATTTATGCAAACAAATTTAATTGACTCAAACTTGTTTCTTCAAAAAAAAAAAAAAAAAATAGAAACGAAATAAACAATCACAAAAAACTTTTTTTTAGATTTTTGTATTTGAATTTGTGTACAGATATCAAATATCTTTTTGCACAACAAAAAAAAAAAAAAAAATAGAAAAATTGAATTAAAGATTTTTTCTATTGAATTAGTTGTTGTACTTTCAAGATTAAATAAAAAAATAATACATGGAAGCCGAGTTATATAATCACTTATTTCGTCTTAATTATTTATTTATTATGTCTTTTTTTTTATTTTTATTATTGCATCTGGTGTCATTCACATTTTTAACACGAATTAACAAGAATACGCGCTTCTATCGAAGTAAAATTAATTTTAAAGTATTAAATTGTTTTTGTATAAAAAGTGCACAGTGCATTAAATTATATTTGATAAATAAATAAATTAGTTTATTTAAAATAAAATTAAATTAAACAACAAATAATTTGTAATTTAAGTATAGCAAATTTATTATATTTATATTGCGTTACAATAATTTTATAAGTGGCAATGGATACTTAAATGTAAAAAAAAATACAATCAATATTTGAAATAATTTTAAAATAATATTAAAAATTTCGAAGAGTTTTTAAAATGGATTGTTTTGCGCTTCGACCGATTTCACCATAAAATTTCTTATCAAATATTCCGGTAGATTTTTTTTTTTGCAAACTTTCAGATCGCATCGGTACTACGGCCCCTACACCGATTGATTAATCATATACAGAACGTCCCAAAAAAATATGGTACCAAAATGGTGTCTTTACGCTCCTTGTGTGGTATATTTTCTCCCCTCACCTCAAAAAATAATACTTTAATCTTACACTACGTCACTAACAAAGGACGTGAGTGACCTTATAGACCAGATATGTATATTTATATGAACATATTCGTTTATCTGGCCATCTGTCTTCTTATATCTCCAACTTGAAATCGTATAAATCCAACTGCATATAACAATTCACATCGGATCATTAAAATACATTTAAAACAAGACAGAAAGCCTAAGTCGAGTATGATCAACTACCCTGAACCAAATCTTTATGTACCTTAAATAAAGTCCCTTCTTAGTGACATACTTTATTGTATCAGATTTTCATAGAAAAACTCAAAAACAGAGTAATTTTTTGATACCTTTTTGGAGATTTCATTGGGACTATCATAGGCATAAGATATATTAAATTTGAAGTTCCTAGAATAGAAGAAAAAAAATTTTTATATAAAAATATAAGTTTTTATATAAATTTTGAATGCAACTAGTTTCCGAGATAATCGGTTTCATTTGGCAGACAGCATGACTGAAGTAGCTAGATCGACTCTCCTATCAATGCTGATCAAGAGTAGGTATATTCTTTATAGTGTCTACCATGCCTCCTTTTAGCCTTTGGTTACAGGGTACAAAAAGATTCGAATGACAAATAAAATTTTGTAAAACCCAAGCCTACATCTTTATACATATACATTTAAATCTCTTTCACCTGACTGATTAATTGACTGAGTGACTATTTGACTGACTGTTTTCAGACGATCGACCTTAGACCAAACGGCTTAAAATAGAAAGCTAACCTGTTCAAAGTCATATATCATTGAATAGAGGAACACTATGGCGGGATTTTGTAAAATTTTGACCGGGGTACTAATGGAGGCCTTGAAACCGGAAAGCCATATCTTTGGAATGAATAGACATTTGGGTGCATTCGAAACATGGTTAAAAAATATTTAAGGCGTGTTTAAGGGATTTCAGAAATTTGGACCTAAGATCCATAGGTGGACTCAAAATAGATTTTTTATCCAATTTTTATTTTTAGATTTCAGGTGAGCACTAAGATGGTATTTTGGAAAATTTTGACCGGAGGCCTAGTGGAGGCCTTGAAACCGGAAAAGCCATATCTTTGCAATGAATTGACTTAAAGAATTGAAACTGGGCACACCTGAATGATGGTTAAAAAATATTTGTGGCGTGTTCAAGTGGTTTCCGAAATTTGAACCTTGGAACCCATAGATGGACCCAAAATTGATTTTTTGACCAATTTTATTTTTTATTTTTTTTTTTATTTATTTATTTTTTGAATATCAGGGGAACACTAAGACGAGATTTTGTAAAATTTTTACCCGGTACCTAATGAGGGCCTTGAAACCGAAAAATACTTATTTGAAAATGCTTTGAAAGTTTTTTTTAGGTAAACAATTAAAATTTATCATATAATATAGATGATGCTGAACAGTAAATGTTTCTTAAAAGTGTCTCATCTTACAAAAACAAAAAAATCCAAAATAGGCACAACGCGTGTATCATTTTCCTGTAGGCAGTCAATGGCACCCAGTTGACTTATAATTTTTATAGATTGGCCTTCTAATATACACAAAAAAGTCTACGTAGTCTTAACCTGTTTTTGGTATAAATTAAAAAAAACCAGCTGCATTGATTTGCATATTTATGATGTGTATAGCTTCTTTTCTTTTTTTAACTTTTTTTTGTCGTTTTTTTTTTCTTCGTTTTTGCAGTTGCTAAGACAAACAAAAGAAAGATGTTTTTTTTTTTTTTGTATTTTCTTAATTGTTATTTAAATAAAGCCAAATTTTAATGTTGTTAATATTATTTATGATACAAAAGCTTTCGGTAAACTGGTCTAGACTTAAATCAATACAAAATCCGAAAATGACACAAAAACCGCAAAAGTTTTCTTCATCATAATAAGCAACATCAGCATCATCGTTGAAATCGTTAGCTTTTGAATGCGTTCTTTGAATTCAAACGACGAACCAGACACACTGGCTCCAATCGAGCGTTGCTAATTAAACGCAACGCTTTGAGCTTATATTTAGCGATCTAAATTTCGCATTAGAAACTTTTTGTATATTTTATATTTTGGAATATATTTATTCTATTGAAATTTGATTGCTTATCGAAATGTCATAATTCATGCGCACGCGTGCATGCGTTTTGCCTCTGTTGTCGTTTTACCTTAAGGCGCACCAAAAGATACACAGATACAAAATACGCAGAAAAAGTATATTGTATCTTAGATATAACTAAATACAAACAAACATGTCGATCAACGCTGACACGTGTTTCAAATGTATCTTTTTTATTCACTCTTTCTTTCTTTGTCGTTGAAGTCGTCGTTGTATTTATTGCTTTATTTGTCTATCGATCAGCTCGATTAGGTCTTTTAAAATTTAAATTAGTGAGCATTAAATGCACGCGACAAACGATTTATCGATAGACAGATACATAGAAACACTTATACAGATACAACTGAACATATACAGATGCAAGATACAAGATATATCACTTATTGTAGTTTTTTTTTTTATAATGTGGATAACCTGCGGCTAAAGTGTGTCAAAATGCTTTTTTAATAAGTTTATTTCGTTAAATTTTGCATTTTGCATTATAAAGCCAAATAAATTTATTCAAATTTTTATTAATTTTTATGACCAAACCGTTCGTGTTTTATGAATTATGGATTATGGATTACAATATATTATCGAAGATCGAAGATGAGTTTGGAAGATAGTAATTTGCATGTATTTTGCGAATTTGGTGTTTGTCATTGATAATGCTTGTATTTGTGCTATTGTTACGATTTCTTTTTATAGAAGTTTTTTTTTTTTTAGTTATTGTAAAAATTATTTATTAAAAAAATAATCATTTGAATGATATACAATAATAATAATAAAACTGATGAAGCATACACATATGTAGCATGTACCCGCGGCTTTGCTCGCGTTCTTTTTCTTTTTGCTTCTATTTATCAATCAATTTTGGATCAAAATTTCGGAAATACCTTAAACACGCCGCAAATATTTGTTAACCAACTTTTAAATGCGCCCAGTTTCAACTATCTACGAGGTTTTGAAGTCGTCGATTTTGTATTTCAAATCAGATTAGAGAAAACGTTGGCTAATATAATGTAATCCAAATAATTTTAATAAATTTGTTCGTCTTATTTAATCCGCCATTTTGAATTTTATGTTTCGATTTGTTAATCAGCGATACCAAAAACCAGAGAGTGACGTCATTAAGGTGGATTCAATGAACTTCAATAAATTCTTCCGCCATATTTGCTCTACCATTTTGAATTTTAACAAGAAAGAACGTTGAAGTATGCTCGACTGTAAGATACCCTGTACCCAGTCTTTATGCACCTTAAGTTATTGTATTGGATTTTCATACAAAAAATGGATTATATTCGTATGGGGGTTAATCCTAAAATTTGTTTTGGTCCTACCCATATTGGTCTACTTCACTGGGAATATAATAGACATAATTTATACTAAATTTAGACTTCTTAGAATAAAAAACAATAACGTTTTTATGCAAAAATCTAAATTTTTGAGGATGATTTGTATGGGGGCTACTCCTTAAAATGTGTCTAAAGAAAAACGGTTTGTAAGTGACTACTTGACAACTCAAAAGCCTCTAAGTTTCAAATATGGTGACCCAATCGTTTATACACAGACGGACAGACAGACGGACGAACAGACGGGTATAGCTATACTATAAATCCTATATTTACTTTGTAAGATCTACCATGCCTCCTTCTGTCTTAACGCACTTTTTAAAAATTCGTCACTTAATAAGCAATTCGAAACGTGTCAAAAGTGATTTACATGACACATTCTCAAACTCTTTCAAGACCTTCTCGCTGCGGGGAAATTTTTAGGTTTACAGTGACCAGTGACCGAACAGCAGTAGCAGGAGAATAGACGGATGGAGGACTTAATTTAAATTTGTGAAAGCAAGTATTATTTTTGATACATACAAAGACAAAAAAAATAAGTTTAGAAAATCTATCCAATCGAATAACAGAAGTAGACACTATTTTCAATAGCATAATTTCAGGAACACTAGTGATGCTCCAAAGAAAGTTTAAGCTTAAATCTGCTAACGCTTTTTAGCATTTGGATGAGTCAGTTATATACACAAAAAAAAAAAAAAAAAAAGAAATCATTAGTATCAGACTCTATGTAGGCGACTTATTTTTTCTCGAATTGAGAGTAAAATGAAGAACATAGAAACAATAAAAATAACAACTCTTTTCAATCAAAGCAAAAAAAAAAACCTGTCTTTATATATCCTAACACCATTTTTTTTTTTTAAGTAAACTTTACGCCATTTCCAAAGACTTACAAGAGTCTGCATACATTCACATATGCAAATTAGTGTATTATGCACAGATTTATGGATTTACATATTTTTATGTAAAACTAATCAAATAAGCTCCAAATCTGATAGCAATCGTAAAATAAAAATTAACATAAATTAATTTTTGTTTTATTAATTTGTGAAACACTAATTTTCGTTTAAAAATAAAACAAAAAAAAAAAGTAAAAAGAAGACTTTTATTCGCAGACATTATGGCGCGCCGATTCAAAGTTAAACCGAAATTTGATATCAGATTTGCAGCGATTGTCACCGCACGAGTCATCTTTTACCGCAGGCAATATCGGACATTAGCATTATTTGGCTTTAATGAAAAACTAAAACTTTTACAAATCTAAACTTAACGCAGCTCAATGTTGTTTAAATTAATCAATGTCAATGTGTAAGATTTATACGCATAGTATGCCCGCACGTACCAAACTAAACTGAAAACATGCTAAAATAAAAATGACTTAAGGTGAAAGAGTTCACTTTTATAGTTAGTTGAACTACGAGTTGAGTGGGTCAGCCTTAGTGTTGGCAAAAAGAGAAATTTTTAAGTCGCAGTGTGATTAGCGATTGCTACATGAAAATCACAGTGACTGCAAACAGTGATAAATAAACCGCGCTTTCAGTGAATTACATGACTGGCAAATGTAGCAACGAATTTATACAGGTTCGATGTTCAAGCGAACGATTCGCGAAGAGTGATAAAAACACCAATCACTGTTCGCGAAGAGCGATATACAAACCACTACTTTTATTCGCGATTTTCAAATCACTGTGAAAAAAATCACCTTAAGTGATTTTTTTTTGACAACACTAGTCGTATACTTAAAAATACAAATTTACTTAATTTATCGCATAAAATGTAAATTTCTTTAACATATTTTTTTTTATATACATTTTATATTTTATATATTTTTTTTTCTTATGTGTTGCGCTAAAGAAACTACTTAGTCGCTGTTTCATTTCCGCTGATTGATGAGAACATTTTTAAAAACTGACAACTCATAAATCTGTTTTGTGTATGAGAAAGGCGTTGGCGTTGGTGTTGGCCAATTTCTTTTATTTGATTCATATAAGTCGACGCTATTTAGTCCCTTTAAAGGTTAATTGGATTTATATATTAGTGAGAATATTTCTATAATTATAAAAAAAAAAAGGCAGACAGACGCACACACAGCTAGCGATCATTTTAAAAAATTTATACAAATTTAATTTTAAAATAAATATGCCTGACATTTCGGCAGTGTTTAAAATAAAACCGCAAAAAAATAAAAAAATGAAGAACAAAAGCATTACTCATACGAATTGAACCCAATAAAACTTCTGAAACGTTCAAAAACGTTTCATGATAAACTATCAATATAAATATTTTACGTGACAACGCAATCTTTCATTCGAAAGTGTTGCTTGTCCTATGGATACATTTATGCGTACGTTCACCGGCACAATTTGTCTGAATGGACGTATTGACAGATGGACAGACGGACGGACGGACGAACAGAGAACATGCAGTTTGTGATTCATATAGACAGACAACACAACACAGCACAGCAGAAGAGCGAAAGATACTATACGTACAGCACAGATACAATATTGCTACAATGTATCTGTGTATCTTAATGTCGAATTGTTTGTGCATCAATTAATCATAGCGACGCGCTTCTCGTTAATGTGTTGCATTTAACTGCTTTTATTATGTAAATCGACACGCGTTTGCGCGCATTCAGTTGAAATACTGACAATGAGTAACTGACTCACAGACTGACTGACTGACTGACATACTGAATAAATGAAAAGCAAAAAAATTTATACAACAAGAAGAGAGTTTGACCAATAAATTGACTGGGAACATTTGTCTTGCAGCCATTTTTTTTTTTGCAGCTATAAAAGCCTGACGTTGTGTCCGGGCCGAGGCCGAGAGACAAGCATGTGGTCAGAAAGTGGAAATTGGAGACTCAAGAAAGTCACCACACGTTCTTACCGTTAGCACAGAGTATAACACGAACATGGTAGGCCCTCAGAAAACTGGAGATGAAAGTGCACTGCGACTCTAAAGGAGCCTATTGTACCCAAGTCCGGCATGAAAAATGCCGGACTTGGGCATTATGATATATTCTGCGGAGAATCTATAAATTATACGGTTGGCCGAAGCCCAACTGAGCCCGCAGAAAGGCTCTGGGCCAATAAGAGGCGAAGAGGAGCCAGATCCTGGGAGTTCGTCTGCGGCTTTATTGCCGTCAATACTCCTGTGTCCAGGAACCCAGCAGATAGTGACTTTACCACCTTGAGAGAGGTGTTGAAGTGTGTCATAACACAGGATGAAAAGGTCCATGAAGTTAGTGGTTTAATAGTAGCTTGGCTATCAGAGAAATTTGTGATTTTGGCCCCCCGAGGACTTTGAGTCAAAAGCTGACGGGCGCAGACTTCAATGGCATGGATCTCAAATTGAAAGACCGTGAGCCAAGCACCCATTGCAACAGAGATCCAGAGAACCAATCTGACCGATTGGAAAGATGGAACGAGAATTTGTACAATTTGTCATGTACAATGCAAAGAATCGTTTTGGAAACGAAACATTGCGATTGTGAACACGAATAATTTTAAATCGAACGAATTTACTTAATCGTATATTGCAAAATTTTTGCGATTATGGGAACATGTCTGATAAAAACTGAATGTTCTGATTGCGAAATATAAAAATGTGTCATAGAACTGCAGAATAACACTTTCGATACAAAATACCTTTTACTAATTTTTAAAAAAAGATTTATTGAACAAAAAATAAAAATAAAAAAACAACGATTTTATTTAGTATTGTACGTCTGTCGATTTTTATCATTTATTGTAGACGAACAAATTATACGAATAGGTGTGGTCACTCACGACTCAAAATGATTAAATACGATTTTTGTTTAAAAAATGACATAAAATTTATGTTAATTTTAAATAACACTTTATGTGTGCGTATCTTTCTTAACGCTTAAAAGCGGCAAAAGCGTTCTTTGAGTATTACAAAATTTTGTATTGTAAATTTTCGTAAGCCTAGTCCAACTCATATGCCCAGTAAAAATGTTGACAATAAAATTTAAATAATTGATTAACATAAATTATATTTTGCATACGCACCTGCCCAACTTCTGACTTTTGGCAAATAATCATTCCAGAAAGCACAACGTGCCGCGAGTGGACCACGCTGCAATTTTTCAATTTTTTCATCGGTGCTGAAGATATAATAAACTGGATCCTCCTTGGAAAAATTCGGCCATTCTTCGCCATCTTGCGCTGGATTGCTATTTTTTAAATATTTGTGAAAAAAAAATATAAGTTAACAAATATTTAAAAATCTAGTAAAATTAAGTTTAATTTTATACATTTTTTTTTTTTTTTTTATTTCAAGTAAGTTTAATATATTTTTACAAATGGGTGATTGCTTCATATATGGTGGTGGTGGGTCTACATGTACGACTTCTCCTTCATTGCGATACAAACTTTCCGACAAACTGAATATCTGGCCGCGTGTTCCCCAATGAGCCAGTTAGTCTCGCAAGATCTTTGCGGGAGTTCAACAGTAGAGTTTTGGTACGTTTGGGGTCAATCGTGGGCCAAATAAGCTTTGTTTTCCTGCAGCTATTCAAATTTTGCCATTTTTTATTGCCTAAAGATGTGAAGTGAATCCTAATGAATGCGACCTTAGCGCTCATTGGGATCTGAATTGCAACTGGCTGTGATTCATCCGATGAACCCTGTCTAGCCAGTGTGTTTGCTTGATCGTTCTTTAAGAGATTTTTATGTTCCCTTACTAGCTAAGATTTGGTAATATGGGTATCCAGCGCCTTGATGGCAGCTTGGCTGTCTGAGAAAATGAAAACCGATCTGTCCCGAATCCCCAGCTGTACAGCATAGATCTCCGCCTGTATCACACTGCAGAGATCAGGCAGACGAAAGGTCTCTTCCACTGCAACGTCCTCCGAGTGTACTCCAGACTCCACCCCGCAATCCATCTTGGACCCATCGGTGTAGAGCGACAGGCCAGCTTCACTCCCCAGCAGCCCCGCCATCCAGTTTTACAGTGAAGGTATTGTGGTTTTAAAGGATTTACTGAAATCCGAAGATTCGGACAGGAACTTAGTAGGGCCACTTAAATCTGTCGGGATTGTGGATACAACAGCACTGTGACCATAGCTTAGTGAGGACCACAAGCCTTGTTCTTTGAGTCGAAGAGCGCTGGTCGAAGCCATCTGCTTAATGAATATGTCAATGGGTAACAGGTTTAGCATTGCATTTAAGGCCTCGGAGGGACAGGTTCTAATTGCCCCAGTTACCCCAATACAAAACCCTCCTATGTATTGCTGGTGCACTATGCTATGTGCACAATGGAACTTCACCAAGATCTTCAAATACCGACTGTTACGGAGCAGATTAACCGATATAGCAGCAGTTATAATGATCGTCTTAAAGGTCATGTCAACCAATTGGCGGTGGCACTAACAACGAATTCATGCCGAAGGAGGTTGAAGCGATTTCACCCAAGCGACAAGTGGCATCGCTAGTATGCCCAATTTTTATTCTTTAAAAACCTTATAACTTTGAGTTAATCTCGAGTAAATCATTATATATCAAAACGATATTCGGTCAGGAGGTTTAATGGGAGAATCTCTCACTATGACCTGCACGATCCCTTAGACGAATACGCCAAAAAAGATTATACAGGCTAAAATTCTAAAGTTTTACAAGAATAACATAGAACGGTTTTTTAATAACTTATCAAAAATTTTATTAATGAAAAAATCAAAGGGGAAAAGTAAAAGAGAATGATTTTTCAAAATTAACGGTGAAATCAGGACACTTTTGTAACATACATCGATCCGTTTTTGGTGCTATCGAACGAAATAAACAGCCATCGGTCCGCGTTTTTGGTCATGCGCAAATACCAGACAGTGTCCTCAAAAATATCAAAAATTGTCCTCAATACCAGAAAGTGTCCTCATTTTGAGTCGTCCTGTACGCGAGTCGCCCTGTCAATCCCTCATTTTGAGTCGTCCTGTATGCGAGTCGCCCTGTTTTTCAATGGCACTTTAGCGCCATCTAGTCATGGTCATGTGTTTGTTGGTTATTGTCACGGCTGTGGTAGCTCAAATTTTTATTAAGAACACAAACCAGAACTGTGAACTGTACCTAACCTCAAGAATGGTTTCTGTCTATGCTTAAATAAAGAGTGTGCAGCTGTTATCGATAACAATCGAAAAGAACTTTCAAAATGATTTGATTGTTATTGTTTAAAATAAAAATAATCAATTCGTGCGCACAAATTACCGAAATATTAAATTTATATATTTAAAAAAAAAATGACAAAAAAAATAAAATACAAAATATTGGTCGTAGTCTTCGTAGTTAACTTGACCACAGTTATACTTTTTCTCTTCTAAAAAACACGAGAACACATCTTCATACTCACGACCTCACGAGTTCTCTGTCCCAGTTCAGTTTAGAAATGAGTTACCTCATGCGGCGGATGACGGGACAGAAGAACGTATAAACTCTTCGTGGATATTTTATTTGTATTGTAGCTCACTTTAACATAGTCTTCATATTTAAAATCAAAATGTATACTTTTTTAATTTGAAAGAAACTAATGCTAAAACTGAATAGAACCCCCCAACTAATCATTTACTTATGAGTTAAAACAAATGTATTAGGGATGACACCGAAAACACGTCCACTGGAGTTTTAAGTTTTACATTTAAAATAGAGTTGTAAGGTTTCATTTTCAGTTTGTCGGGTCGCAAATTTGAATGTTTTGTATAGAAATTAAAACTATTAAGTATTTACAATAAAACTTTGAGATGTCGGAGTCGTTGTTGTAGAAAAAGTTGACATTATTTTTCAGTGCAAAAATTTTGAACTCAATATGAAGGACAATTTAAAAAAAAGATATTGCAATCGGCTGAAATTAATTTTACTATCCCAGCGGTACTAAAGATTGACCCATAACTAATCAGTTGACTAGCTCAGCGTTGTCAGCACTGGCCCACGAGCTAGGCAGCCTAAATGTTGTTTGCTATTCCATTTTTTTCATTGCAATGTCCTACAAAAGCTGTCGCGTCCGGTTCTGCGACAGACTGGGATAGTCGCTGAACAGCACTGAGTCGACTCTGTAGCAGCCGTGACCAACCCATGACGAGATTGCTTGAGTCAGTCACTGACTGGCTCATGAGGAACAGTTGCTGATAGACCTACATATGTTGGACAATTACTGACCAACTTGTGTGGATCAACCACTGCCGACTCATGTGGGACAATGTTTGACCTAACTAAGTGAAGACTGGCTCATATGCTTCATTTGCTGACAAGGTTTTCGTTCCGAAAAGGGTAAAATTATGAATAAAAAAATGCTAACTTTTTAAATAAACTGATTGAGAACTAGGAAGTTTTATTAAATGTAGAGACAACCCAACGCTGTAGTCGAGAATACTCGACTTCAAGGCCCCCTGTACCCAAACGTTATGTACCTTAAGTAAAGTCCTATCTCATTGTTAATACCATGCCTCATTGTATTCGATTTTTATAAAAAAACTTAAAAAAGTGGAATATAATTGTATGGTGGCTATACCTTCCATTTTTTTTTTGATCCTACCTATATTGGGATGTTTCTTTGGGACTATCATAGACATAATTTATACCAAATTTAGATTTCCTAGAATAAGAAACAATGACGTTTTTATGCAAAAAAAACAAAATTTTGGGGTACATATGAATGGAGGTACCCCTTAAAATGGGGTTATAGAAAAACCGTTTGTAAGTGCACACTTGACGGCTTAGGAGAGTCTACGTATCAAATACGTATCATACGGCAGACATAATGACGGACGGACGGACATACGGACGATTAGTTCGACTCTCCTTCCAATTTGTAGGCTACTACAATCAGTTTCAATTAAATGTTTAACATTGCTCCCCCAAAAAAAAAAAAATATTCTTTAAAAAAATTGTTTCCAAAAGTTTAAATCTTGATAAAAAAAATAGGATAAGCAAACAAATTAAGCCAACCTTCACGTGCAGCATTTTTAATTAAATTGAATGCGCTTCATTTAAAGCGTTTATTTTTCAACACAATTTTAAGCATAACACACGCCGTCCCACGTTTACTTAATCGTAAAATCTTGTTTACGTCCGGACACATTGACACTTGTTAAATATTTTAATAGTAAACTTTAATTTACACCGTAACGCCTTCTTCATGCAAAGAAGGACAACGTAAAAATAAAAATAAAAAAAAAATAAATAAATAAAAAAAAAAAAACAAAGATGAAGGCAAAAACGTTTTGGACATGGCAATTAAAGCTGATCATCCACATCATGCTTTGTCGCATGATGGCAGCTTATCGCAACGTATCGCATCGTATCGCAACGTATCGCATAGCTGCATGCTGTACATTTTTAATTTACTTACCCAGTTTTTGCAAATTCGATAACTGAGTTAAGCATTCGCTTGCCAAGTTCACGCTCAACCGGCCTATATTGTAGCGATGTGTTCAACGGTTGACCAAAGAAATATTCGATTTCATCGCCGTGCAGCACGCCCATCCATTCGCCCCACAGTGATGTGCTGGTACGCTGCAAAAGAAAAATAATTGACAGATAAACTTGAATAAGCGAGCGAGCTACCGAGTGACGATGCAAACGACAATTTGTTAAGGTTTAAAACTTTTTTTTTTTTTGTTTGTGAAAACAATTTATTTTTACAATAAGGACGTCGCGAATGTCCTTTATAGTCAAATTAATTTATTTGTTAACGTTTGTACGCATTGAAAATGTTTAAAATGTGTTCGTATTCCATAAACTACGAAATACTGTCCATTCTAGGACTGTGTGATTAATCGATTAATCAATCAGCAAGCGATTATTTTGTATAATCAAGTGATCTACTAGTTCAAGAATAAATAATCGATTTATCAACAATCAAGTACATACTTGATAGTGGACAATTAACAATCGATTATTTTCAACAATCACACAGCCCTAGTCCATTCTATGGACTTTAATAATGCTTTTCGATTATTTTGACATTACAAATAAATTTCAAGAATAATTTTAATAGCAAAATATCTACAAAGTATCTTAAAAGAGCAAAATATTCTAGGGTACAAAAACAAATTGCAGTTCCTTACACGCGCGCACACACACATACACACACACATATATATACAAATGCACAGAATTTTAAAAGAGTAAGAAGAATGCATGCAGACACACGTTTACCACAATTTGTCACACGAAGCAAAAACACACACAACGCACAACGCTGGCATTGTCAAATGCAGGATATAATGATTTTCTACAATGTGCACTTGGGTTTCCGTTTCCGCTTTTCAATTGCAACTTTTGTGCATTTCTGCAATCTCTTTTTCTTTTACTTTTTTCGAGGTTTATGTGTGTGTGTCTGTGTGTTACACATTTGAATGCATTACCCGTGCTGCGGTTGCTGTTAGTGGCAAGAATTAACAACTTTACTCTGTGTACGCAAAAAGTATCTCATGACGCATACAAATTTACATAATCTTAAATAAATTGACGCATCATCGTCATTGTCGTAAGCGTTGCCATTGTCAAATTATCGCTCATGCGAAAGATCTTTGACAATTTGAGGCTGACTGAAAAATTTGTCGGTTGGCTCTTTCATAAAAGACGTCAATACGTTGTGTATATGCAAATTATACAACAACGTTGATGATGATGATGTTATCACAATATGTTTTATTTGAAAGATTTTATTCGGTCTATTAAGTTAAATTAAAAGCGAATACTTAGTTATGCAAAATCCATTTACATTAAAATTTATGAATTTATGTCCACTTGACGAGATGATACGTTTTTTTGAACTTTTTGATCACAGGCACTAAACTTTTCTTATACCATTTCGAAGAGAATCGAGCCAAAACAAAGTCAGAATGTCATTGAAGTCGAAACAACTTAAGTCAAGTACAGAATTCTTGATTCCTATTTAGAAAACCAATATAATAAGAAGTGTCAGGGAATCTCTAGTAATTCTGCCTTCGGTTGGTTTGTAAATCTCTAAAATAAAAACTCGGTGTCACAGAACTTCGAAATATTTCATTGTTCGAAGACAGTTTTGTGAATATCTGAAAGAGGTTGTCATCACATCATATTTGTATACTTTTGTAGACTTTTCAATATCATATTTTATTTATATTTTTTATGACCCAACCTACAAAAGTTTAATTTATGTTAAACAAGCAAAAAAAAAATTAATATCGAATTTATGATCATACTTTTTAAATTAAACTAAAAAAAATTTAAAATAATTTCACCGCCAAATAAATCAAGTTGCATGACAACTCTGCTAAGTGCATTATTGTACATACACACATACATATACATGTGCGCATAAATGCAAGTGTGAAATTTCTCACTCGGGGGTTTTCGGGGTCACTGAATCCCAATTCAATGCCAGAATTTTCAACTTCAAAATGGCGGTTGCAATATGGCGACTAAAAATATAAAATCTGATTCACTTTCAGTTAGATACATGGAATTTGGAATCAGTGACCCCAAAAACCCCCGAGTGAGAAATTTCGAGCAAATATTAGATGTTTTTTTTACCCTCCCCCCACACTATCTAATGTATCCGTCCGTCGGTCCGCATGTCACGCTGTCCGGCGTATGAAAACAATTATCTCGGAGAATTCAAGAGATAACCCCCACCACTCATATTTGAAACAAGCCGACAAGTAATCATTTACAAACGAGTTTTCTCAAGCCCTACTTTAAGAGGTACACCCTATACAAATCTACCCCAAAAATTTTGGGTTTTTGCATAAAACTTTATTGTTTCTTTTTTCCAGCAAAATTTTGTACAAATTAGTCCCAACCAAATATCGCAATATGGGTGGAATCAAAAAAATTGTAGATATAGCCCCAAATTGACTCCTTTTTCGAGTTTTTATTTTAAAAATCTAACAAGAAAAAACGACTTCGAGATTCGAAAAATGAGCATAAATTTATAATGATTCAAAAATTTTGTTCTAAACATTTATCTCTTTACCAGAGTGGATCAATTTTAACCAACAACGAAAAATGAAAGCAAAATTTAATCGAAACTTTATATTGTATAACTACGCAATGAATTGAAAAAAGGTTAAATATTTCGTATCAAACTAATAAAATCACACGAGTTGCCTTGAGTTTTTTTTTTGAACACTCAAAAACCGAAATCAATAATTTCATTTACTTCGAATAATTCATTCATGTAAGGAAAAATAAGCGACGACAACGTTTAACTAATTTAATGTAATAAACAATTATGTAGAAAAACTTTTACAGTATATAAACTAATAGACGAACAATGAAATAACGCACACATGTACATGTACATACATGTATAGAGTGTATGTGAGTGTATGCACATTTAACACTTGACTACTGCATAATGTAAATTTATGCTAACAGGCATCAGTTTTAATTTGTCCATCAGCGACAAAAAAATAAAGAAAACGTTTTTCATATGACTAACAGCAGCAACGAAAAAAAAAACAAAATAAAGGCAACATTAGAACAACAACAAAAAGTAAAATGCAGTAACGGAAGTAAGAACAACAACAGCATCGTTCTTTGGCAAACTAACTTCCGGTTACACACATACACACACACACACGTCTATAAAATAGAAAAACTAAATTAAACTCATACAACACAACGGTCAAACAGTGTAAATGTGTAAAAAAGCAACAACAACAAAAAAAAAACAAAGAGAGAGAAAGAAAGAGAGATACTAAAGAAAAACTTTGTGGCGCCATTAGTATCCGTTACCGGACAGCCAGTTAGGTTAGCAAGTGCCAATGTCCGTGCACTGCGCAACAGAAACAACTACGACAACAACAATAATAAAAATAATGGCAAATGCAAGCAACAACAACAAAAGTAAAAGATGAGTGTTTATGCCACAGCAGTACGCCATCATATACCATTGCATACTTCATGGCGCAGCTAAAGAATTTAGCAATGCCAACTTATATTGTACACCCTTTTCCCCTTATAGTACTCATCGAAAAGATTGTTGAAAATTTATGCGCACACACAGCTTTCATTTGGACTTGTTTCAACTTTAACTACTTAGATTCTGTTCGCCTTTTCGCGCAAATAATGAAAAATATACGTGAAGGATACACAAAGTTTATTTATTTATTTTTTTTATTTTATTTTTTTTATTTTTTTTTTTTTTTTTTGCAAAGGATAAGGGCACGAACGAAAATATTATGAAATTATAGCAACTCATTTAAGTGTAGAGCACGTTGTGGCAGCTGCACTGACTCAACACAACGATGCGACGACGACAACGACGACGACGACCCAGCTAAACTTGACTCAATGCGACGTGGCTATGCTTGGTATTTAATGCCAACATTATGACAGGCAACTAGCTTGTCTAGGCTGTTCAGAGCAATATGAACAAATGGAAAGATAGTGCTGCGTTGTTGTAGTTGTTGGTGAAGGCACTTTTATGGAGGTTTATGGTTTAAGAAGCGGCAACTGGGCATCAAGCAATCTAGTTTTTTTTTTTTTTTTTTCAATATAATGAACGTTCAAGAACATTGCACTATGAAGCAGTGAAGCAAACAGCCTAGTAAATAGTTCACGTTGTAGTAGTGGCAAACACAAGGCAAGCGTGAAAGATAATAAAGCTGCAGTTAAGTAACTTCGATTATGAGATACCCTGCATATATAACTTGTAGTTTTGTGGTTTTTAAAGAATCTATCTGTAGTACATATTAATTCAATGAGCACCAATTTAGTGACTAGGCAGCCTTCATGTAATCTCCCATACTATCAATCATTAAAATGTCACGTCCGAAATCGCATCACAGGTGTTAGCAACCACAAATAAGAATGACCGCGTAGAATAGTTACTGGCCAATCCATTTGGGACAGTCAGCGACCAACTCAGTCATAAACCGACTAATATGGTAAAGTCCCTGAATACCGGTACATAAGCTATAGGCTAGTTGGCAAAAAATTCCTTTCGGCCCATTAACCCTGTACAGTATTACCTGGTCTTTTCTGCTCTTTTTACAATTTCACTCCTTTTTTAGGGCTATTCATGTGTTAACTGTATCTCCAAATAAATGAATTAAATTTGACCAAATTATGTCGAGCGCATTGAACCAAAACTTTGGACGCATTTTAGAATATTCTTATCCGTTTAAGCGAAAAGCCTCAGGGTCCTACTAGTCAACGCGTAACGTAGCCTAGCGTCTGTAACGTCCTTTATAATGTCGTATAGATCTAGGAAATCTTTTTCAAACTAAATAAATATCGAAACAGTTCAGATATTCATTTTCGGGATTTTTGGTTATATAATAAAAAACAAAGGGATCTAAACGAATGATTTTAAAGAAATTAAAAAAATCTTTATCAGCGGTGTCAGGGAAATCTCTACCAAACCAATTCCAACCAAAAGAGATTTCAAGGCGTCACACAAATCTCTTTGGGTTGGTTTTAAATCTCTCAAATTTTTGTTAGCGATTTAATAGAGTTTTAGTAAAATACACCATTATAAAAAAAATATGTCATAAATTCGAGATTAATTTAATTCTCGTTTAAAATAAATTAAACTTTTATATGTTGAGTATGTAAAATCGGAATAATATGTGAAACTGAGAGTTCTACAAAAGTCTACAAAAATGTTCAGCTGTGATGACAACCCCTTACAGATATTGGCAAAACTGGCTTTGAAATATAAAATCTTTCGAAATTCTTTGACACTAAAGATTTTATTTAAGAGATTTACAAATCAACTGAATTCGAATTTACTAGAGATGTCCCTGACACCCCTATATATAAGTTAACGTAAGCTGCACTTTGTTTGAAAGGTATTTACTTGCTCTATGCGACACAACATGACACCAAACTTCGAAACGAGTGTTTTCAATTCCGCTGGCATTTACCTTATTTTTTTTTTTTTTTTTTTTGAAATGCAAAAAATTTAAAAATTGGCTATAATATAATAATAAAAACACTCGAAGTATCGTGAAGTAAATTGTCGACTTTTTACACCAAAAAACACTTGCACCAAAACTCTGAGATTTCGAGAACACCCCTGGTACAATACTATTTCTGTCAATTGAATGAGTAGTGTTAGTATAAACTACTTTTCATGTGACCCTAAACTGCTATCTAGATGGAACATTGTTAAAATTAGAGTTCCATCGAGTTTTAACAAATTGTTTTAACGATTTCAAAAGTAAAGAGTTAAGCTCTGAGAGCTTAAAATAAGCCACTAAATATTTAGTAGCATCTATTAATTAGAGAAGTTGGAATATTTTTTTTATAGAACAAGTCCTTCATAACTAAATGTTTATTATGGCATGCAAAGGCAACACGTCTTTAGTTACTAACATTCTACTCAAAGCTATTTAATTTATTAAACGTTTCAATTCGAGATGCACTTTTACTGAATCTGCTAAATATTGTTGCATACTTCAAGGCGAAAGCAATGTGTTGCATTGCTATACTCAGAAAGTTTATTTTTTTAACAAACAATAATTAAATAACTTTTAAGTTAAATAAAAAAAGGTATATTGAGGTTGGTGCATATAATATAAAATTAAATAAAAATCTTTTCAGTAAAAAATTTTATAAAATTTGTTTTAAATTGAATTGAGAGGAGAGAATGTTAAATCATTATTTACGCATGATTCGCCATTGATGATGTAACGCCCATTTACAAACACATATCGACATAATAACAACAACAACAAGGAACACAACAACGAAATGAACATACACACACACACACACACACAGGATACTAAAAAGGAAGACACGATACGCTTCGACACTTTATTATAATGAACGAAAGTAAAAAAAAAAAACAACTTGATTATTGACTGTGTCTGTAAAATATACTCGTATTGTACACTACGCCTTTGGTTAGGCGTGTTTCTCAACTTGACATATAAAAGCAGCTTTTTAACTTGGTCATCTGTTTACATTTCAAATGTAATGTAAAGTGTAGGTATAAACAGATTATAGTACGCCCACACACACACAACATGGTTATATAATCTGGTTTGTGTGTGTTTGTGTGCGTTAAATGTATTTATGCTGCTCAACGTCATCAACGTTATCGCCTTTGTGCCTTGTCAAATGGAAAAAGCAACAAATCAGCGTAAAATGAATTAATAAGCGATAAAATCATGTGTGACCAACCGATAAGTAACCGACCAACCCAAACCCAAATCCAAACCCAAACCCAGAAATTGTAACTAAGCAACTAACCAACCCCAATGAAAAATATCTTAATGCTTGGCCAGTGTGTGTTGTCTGTGCTGTGTAGATACATACCTAGTTATATACTGTACATTGCTTATGTATCTATGAGATTGTAAAATGTTTTGTGTTTATCTTAAATGTTATAAAAATGCTATCGTATGTTTCCCAAAGGATATGACATTTTATTTCGCGTTGTTCACTCATTTGTTTTATGTCCGTATACACTAAATTTCTCTATTTATCGTTTTGACTATTTCTACGTTTGTTTGTATGTATTGTATAATATCTCTATCTGTCTGTCTGTCTGTCTGTGGGAATTGCTCTATAAATTGGGCTATTGCATGAATAATAGAATAAAATATTGTGCCTCTACTAATGGCCTACTATTGATTTTTATTAAATTGTTGTTTTTTCGATTCGATTCGATTTGATGAAAATTATCTGCACTGCCGGCCTCGTCAATTATTAAAACATATTGAATTTGTGCAAACAGTTCGAATGCAGAAATGTTTTAATCTATTTGTTTTATTGAAATATTTGATGAATTTTATCAATTCTATTTTAAAGCTAAACTGAGTTCGAAAGTTTATTAGTTTACTCCTGGAAACCCACTTCCTAGAAGCTCGAGACTCAACGAAAAGAAACCATTTTACTAGAAAAAAATGGTGATTTATGTAGAGAAATGTTTAGATGAGATACTTCCAATACTAATACAGAACAATTACTATAATTCCAAGAATACTACGGGCTTTGACCAATAGTTAAACAATGAGTTTCATTCCTATTCCATGGTAGAGGGCGAGAGAGAGTAGTTTTATACCTAAAGCAAATAAAAATGGATTTTAAACTCTTAACATCGTTTTAATTTGTAACTTTGAAAAATATGATAGATACGTTATATTAGAGAGACTGTTCTGACAAGAAGTTTGCTATATCAGGAACAGTATGCCTACAGAATCCTATGTTTTTTATCGTCCACGAACCGATGGCTAAGTTGATATATTAAGTTTGTGTAATGTACCGCACCAGCGGTTGTAATTCTCCTGCCAATCGATACCAGTCCGGGATACCGATCTTGCAGATGTCCTCCAGGACCTAATTCTCCCAACGCAACGGCGGATGTCCTCTCTGTCGCGCTTTTTCGATGTGATTTACATCTTGCATATAAACTTTTCTAGCCAGAGCCTCTGTATCCATCCGACACAAGTCTGCGTCGTGTAAATTGTCTGTGTTTGGATACCTAGTACTTACGTCCAGCTCTCGTTCACCGTTAGCCCCAGTTTACGTGACTTTTTTTGTATATCTAAGAAAGCCCCAATGACTGCACGATCATTTTTGCCGATTATGTCTACTCGTATTTCGTCGGCATATACGAGCAGCATAGATCCTTTGTAGAAAATATTACAGGTCACGTTTGGGTATTGTTTCAGTATGTATTCTGAAGCCTCTCTTGGTGTCAAAAGGGGTCGGAGAAATATTTACCGACCCTAACAACGCTTTGGGTGTTTGTCAGTGTCATCATACAAAGGCGGACGATTTTTGCAGGGATAAGAAGCTCAGTTAATGATGCAGGCGTAATAGATCCTATAAAGTATGTATATTCTTTCGGTCCGTCCGTCCGTGCATCTGTCTTTCCGTCTGTCTGTCCTGTTATCTATTATATGAAATTGACTATCTCGAGGACTAGATATAGAGCAACAATTTTGGAAATTCACAACTTACAAACTGGTTTTCTCCTCAAACATTTTAAATTTTTCTATGAAAACGTCCCCATACAAAGTTATTCGAAGAATCAGAATTCTTATAAAAAAGTTGATCAAGATTTTATCTTTTTTTTTTTGTAACATTTTTTTTTGTGAAAATCAAGTTAGAACTTAACTTAAGGTACATAAAAATTGAGTACAGGGTAACTCGTATCAACGCTGATAGTCTGTACTTCTACAACATTGAAGTTCAAATTTTGTCTTCTGAAGAGGCTGGATCATTTAAACTAGACTACTACTCAATCTTTGCAAATGCCTCGTTGAGTTTTGAAAATGTGGCCCGACCAGAAGATTATGGAAATCTGTCTGAAATCTCTTGGTACCGAATAGCTTTTTTAAAATAGTGCCAAAAAAATATTTGTCCGTTCCAGTATGTTTTATTACCAAAATTCTAAACCTTAAATATTACTCGGATCTAAAAGACAACATATTCACATTCAAAAATATACTTTCGAACCTGGAAAATTCACGGATAGTATACTCGAGCACATAGACGCGATCATGACCAGATCTCTAAATAGTTTTCATATATTTCCAAAATAAATGAAAATTTATCAAATGGAGCCCGAATTTTGGGGCTTTTTTGCATTGAGGATTAATAAGTGGGGCTATTTTTTTCGACGGAAAGTAACTAAAAACTTTAAAATTTTAATTGGTAAGCCTTCAAAATGGCGCTTGTGTAATTTTACTTTATTATCACGGGACCTTGTGTTTGTGTTTAATAAAACTTCTAAAGTTAAAGCAAAAAGGAGTTCAATTCTTTAAAAAAAACTATTTTACAGCGTTTAATGCAAATCACCACAGTCTACGGTTTCTTTCTTGTTTAAGTAAAACGCAATCAAAAAGATAAATTAAATGAAATTGGTGACATGGAAAAAAAAATGTGAAATCGATTCGATACGAAGAAGAAGAAGAAGTGCAAACCAATCTACTTAATGAATTTGCTTGAAAAGCTACTTGACAATTTCGCCTTCAAGTAGTAACAACTCGAAAAACAACTCTGTTCACTGTCAGCTATTGACCTCGAAAATCAACCTCATTAAGTGACAAGCAAATGTGTAAATGAGTAAAATTAAAAAGAAAGAGAAAAAGAAGAAAAATGAAAGAAAGAAAGAAAGAGAAATGGCGCAGAAAATGAAACCAACTGGAAAAAGTATGAAGTGGCAGCAAACGAGCAGCAACAGCAGCAGTAACAACGATGATGTTGCTGCTGAATGTTGTTGTGCTGTGCTGATAAGTGAGGGCGGTCGTGTTAAAACGTGTAATTTTCGATTCGGCGTTCATATTCGAGTTGTAGTAGGCGTGTGATGGCCTAAATTGTCAATGTCCACAGAGCAATAAGTGTCGCTTTATATGCGTGTGTGTTATGTGTGTACATACTCGTATATGTATTAGTGTTACTGTATGCGTAAGTGTGCTATTCAATAGTAATTATGCTGGTCAAGGACACAAATGGCACCAATTGTAGGCTCGTCGTTTTTGTCGTTGTTTTTTTTTTTTTTTTTTTTTGTTTGGTCTGTTCTGCTGCGTATTGTATTAGGCCAAGTTGTCGTTGTTAGCTTAATTGAGCAATGCGTGTTGTGTTGGACATGCACAATTTGTTGCATGAATGAGAACAGAATGGCTACAATCAATTCACACACAATATTGTGGTACACAAAAAATAAAAAAAAATAAAAATGACATAGAAACAATGAACTAATCAGAAAGTTAAAGATTCATTTTTTTTTTTTTTTTGTTTTTACTAAAAATTATTGCAATTTGAAAATATGGAAATACGTTGTTCAGTTATTCGATATGCTTGTCTGTCTGTCCCAAAGAAAGTACGACAGACGAACTTATGATAGCCAGTTCATTTAGTCTCATTAAAGAGTCTCTAAATTATTATGTTTGAAAACTTAAATGAGTACAAGAGTACAAGAACGTATCAGCGAACATAGCTATGAGAGTCAGGGAGACAGCAGTCTGGCTTAATTGCAACTATGGACACTCGAAGATACTTAACCTTTTAGTGGCCTCGCCACTAGCCACGGACAACTTTACGACATACCCAACATTTGGTAAGAAGTACAGAATATCTATCCCAACAAAAGCACAATGGGAAGACCTACTCCATTATGAAACCAACGCCATTAATATTTACATAGACGGGACCAAACTCGAAGGAAGGCTGGGAGAAGGTATCTTTTCCCCGGACCTGGAGATTAGAGAATCTTTCAGACTTCCCGATCACTGCAGCGCTTTTCAAGCTGAAATGAACGCTATACACGAAGCCATCCATTATCTGGGGTACCACTCAGGTTGTAGGCATAAAGTACACATCTTTTCGGATAGTCAGGCTGCCCTAAAAGCACTTGGCTCTTACAATAACACATCTAAAACTATCTCCCACTGCTACACATCTCTCAACGAGATGGCTGAGAAATGGGATATTTGCCTCACATGGGTTCCGGGTCACCAAGATATATTTGGTAATTGCGAACAGATAGATTGGCCAGAGAAGGTACAAATTCCGTTATTCCTCCTGGGAGGAGTTCGACTGGAATTCCCATGGCCTCTCTGAAGCTGCGATTGAAAAGGAAATAATCAGAATGGCAGAGACTAGGTGGACCACAAATCCGAAATATAATATCTCAAAACTAATGTGGCCAGAGTATAGCACTAAACGAACAGCCCAACTCATGCTCCATAATAGACAGCCCCTATCCATGATGTTTGGCGCTCTCACGGGACACTGCCTGGTGGGAAGAAATGCCGTCCGACTAGGGATTGCGTCAAATGACTTCTGTAGGAGCTGTAGAGACGAGAAAGAGGAGGAGACAGTAGAACATTTTCTCTGCCATTGCCCAGCCCTTGGGAGAATAAGGTTTACCGTACTTCGTAGGCCGTTTCTTGATAGTCTGGCGGAGATTGCATCTTATGGTATCACAATGGGCCTTTATGGCCTAGGTGACGTCGCGAGATTTCGCGTCGGCCATTCTAACCTAACCAAAACCTCGCCGAACATGTGAATATGGCACATTGGAAAGGAAATAGTTTCAAGGAAATATGCTGTTTCGCTATGTTAGGTTCAACATTTTACTGACTCTCAACTAAACAAGTCCTTCCATTTTATACAACGCAGTTTATCATTTTTCATTAAACTAAACTAAAATTAGCTGCAGGCGCTTTTAAAAAGCAAAATTTCTATTTTGAGACAAGTGCACACACACACACGCATACATATATATTTAGGTATGAACATTTAAGAGTGCAATTTGAGTGTATTTGTCTGTGGACTGCCTTGTGTAATTCATTAAAAATTAAACTGGACAACTACTAAAACGTCAACTACGAAACAAGAAAAAAGTCTACCAACAGTTTTCACTGTTTCCGTTTGTGTGTTTGCAATGCAGCTCATTGACACACACAAACGCACACACACACGTGCAGTTAGCATTTGTTTTGTTTAATGTGTTAGTATGTTAGCCTTGTTTAAAATTTTAATGAAAAACAAATTGCAGCTGTTCTTTATATATGCAAACGTTTGTATAAATGCGACCCTAAATCGCTAAAAATCTCTCATACAAAAAAAAAACCGTAGCATGCTTCTAGGCACAGTTAAGCAATCAAGCAACACAACGTAAAGAACACCAACGTCATCATCATCGTCGTCATCAAAAACATTTTACTCGTTGTCGACGTGTCAAAGGCTGAGAAATATTTAATGACTTGCACCTTTTCAATCCGTAATATTAAAAAAAAAAAAAAATTATATAAAAAATAAAATAAAAAACAAGAAAGAACGCTGAAGTCGAGTATGCTCGACTACAAGATACCCTGTACCCAATCTATATGTACCTTAAGTTAGGTTCTATTTGACTACCATACATCATTGAATTGGATTTTCATAGAAAAACTTAAAAAATCGGGTATATCTTTGATTGGGTTTATACCTAAAATTTTGTTGGGCCTACCCAAATTGGGATATTTGATTGGGACTATCATAGACATAATTTATACTAAATTTGAATTTTCTAGAATAAAAAACAATGACGTTTTTATGTAAAAACCCAAAATTTTGTTGTACATTGTATGTGGGCTATACCTAAAGTTTTGTTGGTCCTACCCATATTGAGATATTTCATTGGGACTATCATAGACATAATTTATACTAAATTCAAATTTTCTAGAATAAAAAGCAATGACGTTTTTTTGTAAAAACCCAATATTTTGGGGTAAATTTGTATGGGGGCTATACCTAAAATTTTGTTGGTCCCAACCATATTGGGATATTTTATTGGGACTATCATAGACATAATTTTTACTTAATTTGAACTTCCTAGAATAAAAAACAATGACGTTTTTATGCAAAAACCTAAAATTTTGGGGTACATTTGTATGGGGGGTACCCCTTAAAATGGGTCTAGAGAAAACCGTTTGTAAGTGCACACTTGACGGCCTAGGAGAGTCTAAGTTTCAATTTTGAAAGCTCTACCTCTTATAGTCTCCGAAATAATCGTTTTCATACGGCAGACAGCATGACAGACGGACAGACGGACAGACGGACGGACGGACGGACGGACGGACAGACAGACAAAGCTAGTTCGACTCCCCTTCCAATGCTGATCAAGAATATATATACTTTATAGGGTCTATCTTGCCTCCTTCTGTCTGTTACATACATTCGCACAAACTTAATATACCCTTTACCCTTTGGGTACAGGGTATAATGATTACGTTAAACCCAAACATATAATTTCATATGATGACCGCATTTCTCTGCATACTTACATGTGTAAAGTAATAATAATGCACATCGGCACCTCGCTCAGCCAGCGCCTGTGCGTATTCATTTGTTGGGCAAGTAAAGAAATGATCGCCCACTGCACGTCCAATTTGTTGTTGATTCTGATAACCAGGATTACCTTCCCAACTGGTGTGCTGCAAATAAAATAAAAAAATTTAAATATAAAAATATTTTATAAAAAAAAAAAAATTATTGAGAGCTACATGAGAGCCAATGTAAAACTATTGAAAGCAATTAAAAACTTATGTTTCATATGTATGCTTTCTGTTTCTCTGTTGTTTTTAATTGAATTATTTTTATTCAATTTTGTTTTTCATTTTTTTTTTTTGCTATTTTTACAAAAAAGAATAGATACAGAACATATGCTCGACTGCAAGACACCCTGTAACCAATCTTTATGTACCTCAAGTTAAGTACTACCTTAGTAACATAAATTATTGTATTGCATATTTTTACAAAAACTTAAAAAATATGGTGAATTTGTATGCGGCTATACCAAAAATTTTTTTGGTCCTACCCATTATGGGATATTTCTAGGATAAGAAACAAAGACGTTTTTATGGAAAAAGCCAAAATGTTGGGGTAGATTTGGGCTACAAATAAAACGTTTGCAAGTGCACACTTGATGGCTTATAAGAGTCTACGTTTAAAATTTGGTAAGTCTATCTCTAATAGTCTCCGAGATAATCGTTTTCGGACGGATGAATGAACAGAAGGACATAGCTAGATCGACTCTCTTATCAATGCTGATCAAGAATATATATACTTTATAGGGTCTATCTTGCCTCCTTCTGCCTGTTACAAAACATTCGCACAAGCTTAATACCCTTTAAACCCTTGGAAACATGGTGTAAAAATAGTTGACTATATAAACATAAAATAGTAATAACGTTTCTATGTCCGCTATGGACGTTAAAATCATCCAACCGATGAGTCCCAAAGTACACTATATTTGTAGCAAACTAAAAGATCGTTAAATTGATTTATTTTAAATGTGATCGCGTCTTTAAAAACTTTTGAGTAACAACGTTATTTAAAATCCTGTTGACTTCAAAAAAATTAAACATAAAATTTTGATTTCAGATACGCAATCAACAACCCTGTAAGCTCCAGAATAAAAACCTTCGAGCGAATTTAGACAATTTTCAAACGAATGCCTGCCAAAGTTGGATGCCCCTTATTGAATTTTGATAGTCCTTTATCAGATTTGTAATCAGCAACCCCGAAAATACACGAATAGTTTCAAACAAATTCATAAAATATTTAAAAATATTTATTCACAAATATGTAAAGCTGCCACACGCCCTTATAAAGGCAACCTTATTCTGGGCTTACTTTTTTTCCCCTTTCACATAGTGTGAACGGGTATATTCAGTTTGTCAAAAGTTTGTAACGCATTGAAGGAGGCATCGGAGACCCCATAAAGTATATATATTCTTGATCAGCTCGATGAGACGAATCGATCTAGCCATGTCCATCTGTCTGTCCGTCTGTCCGTCTGTCCGTCTGTTTGTTGCTATGCGATCTTTTCGATGAAGATATAAAGATATTGGGCTGAAATTTTAAACTTAAGCTTTTCTCGGCAACGACTAGGTTAAGTTCGAAAATGAGAGTGCCACGCCCATTTTTAGGTATAGCCCCCATACAAACTTATCGATTTTTTCGATTTTTTTTTAAATAGTAATTATTTATGAATGTACTCGCTCCCAATTGGGTAAAAACATTTTTTTGGTCATCAGGGTCAAAACCAAGACGACACGCCCATGTAACGGGTAATTCAGCTCGGTTCCACCGAAGTTAACGTTTTTCCTTGTTTCGCTTTTATATTGTGTATTGCTTTCAGATCTTACAGGGCCACGCCCTTGGCCCATATCTTTAAAGGATCATACTTCTCTCGTTTCTTAGTTTCATTCCTGTTACTCAAATTTTTCAAAAAAGTGACCACACAATATGGCATTTTTCCAATGGATCATAATTTTCCTTTCTTACCAACATGTATTCCGTACATTTTTTTATACCCGCCAATCATAGTATGAAGGGTGTATTTAGCTTGTCTGAAAATTTGTAACGTATTAAAGGAGACATTATAGACCTTATAAAGTATATATATTCTTGATCAATACGACGAGACGAGTCGATCTAGCCATGTCCGTTTGTCGGTGTCTGTCTGTCTGTATTTGTGCGTTTCATTCGCTTAGTTTTAAAGATATTACCTGAAATTCGAAACTAAAGGTTTTCTTAGCCCTTAACAGTTCAAGTGTTAAAATTAATATGCCACACCCTACAGCCAGGCTCCCATTTTCGAAATTACTTTTCAAATAAATTCTTATAATTCTCAAACAGTTTAAGCTTAACATTTTAGTTTCTGCTAGATCGGTTGCGCGTGGTCAACAAGGGAACAGTTGCGGCCTTTCAATACAAGTTTGACAAAGACTACCGATCGAGCAGAAACTTCTATATTAAAATGTTTAAACTATTCAAGAATTATAAGCTTATAAAAATAAAATAATTTTTTTGAAAAGAAATTAAACACTACTTTCGAAAATGAGAACCTTACTGATTACATAATTTATTTCCGTAAACGGTTGAGCGTTATAAACGGAGTTTTACAAATTTTCGATAAATATATACAGTATACTCCTACAATTTGCATATAAATAAAACCATTCAGCATATAAATCGGAACATAAATTCATTTTAACTCAATAATTGGGTTTCATGTTGCAAACGTAGTGCCACACCACTCAAGCGCAGCAGCAGCAGCAGCATCACAGCGACCAACTGGAACTGTCTGTCAATGCAGCTAACAGGCAGTAAATTTCATTTCAATGCAATGGAAATTGTTATAATTTAATAAACAATGACAGCCAAAGTAATTTAATAAAATAATAAAATTGGAAAATAGGCTTCAATTTCCAAATCCATTGAAATAAATATAAAACATACAGTATGCAGGCATATGGAATTGTAGAACTTAATTTGAATCAATGTGTTTGAAAATTAAATTACAAGCTTGTCAAATATGTTCACTTCCGAAATTAGTGTTAGAAAAATCGTTATTTATTTCGAAAAATCTATAAATGCTGCACTTATTTAAACTGCTTTAGTTGAATTAGTTAAATTGAGAGCCTAAAAAATAGGCAACATTTAACTTAGACTGCATTGTGTGACCACAATGCGTATGGATTAAACTGCATTTAGTGGTTTTGCCAAAATTTTTTTTTTTTTTGTTTTTCTCCTATTAAACCCCGATTTTTCTCCCCAAAAGGGGATTTTTTTTTTTTTCCCCCTTTTTGGTTATTAGTTTTTTTTTTTTATAAATTTTTTTTACCCCGTCACATAAAGTGTGAACGGGTATTATCATTTTGTCCGAAAGTTTGCAACGCATGGAAGGAGACATCGGAGACCCTATAAAGTATATATATTCTTGGTCAGCTCGATGAGACGAATCGATTTAGCCATGTCCGTCTGTCTGTCCGTCTGTCCGTCTGTCCGTCTGTCTGTCTGTCCGTCTGTCTGTCTGTCCGTCTGTCTGTTGCGATGGCTGTTACTCGAAAAGTTTTAAAGATATTGACCTGAAATTCGAAACTTAAGCTTTTTGTGCTCCTAGTTAATTTGTATACCAGAACCAAGGTGCCACGCCCATTTTTAGATATAGCCCCCATACAAACTTAGCACTTTTTTCGACTTTTTGTATGAAAAAAGGTATTATTTATAAATGCTTTTACTACAATATAGGGTAAAAACACTTCTAATGGCATCCAATATCAAAAGAATGTTGCCACGCCCATTTTCAGATATAGCCCCCATACAAACTTAACGCTTTTTTCGATTTTTTGTATGAAAATACGTATTATTTATGAATATATTTAATCCAAATAGGGTAAGAACACTTTTATGTCATCCAATGTTAAATCTAAGGCGCCACGCCCATTTTTATGTATAGCCTCCATACAAACTTACCGCCCATTTTCAAGTTTTTATATCAAAACATTTACTATTTCTGAATGAATTCAATTAAATTTGGTAAAATCAATTCCAATGTCCACCTAAGTGAACACTTTCTATATGGTAAGGATCGGGCAAATATAACATAAAGCCTCCATACAAATTTGACCAAATTCATCGTGAAATTTAATCTAAGCAACTGGTGAACATATGAACTATTAAAAGTGTTGTGTAACGGGTCATGTTCAAACTTGACCAGGTCGTTTCGCAACAAAGTTTAAGTTTCAAATTTCAGCTAAATATCTGCATTAGTCTCCGAGTAAATCGCGTTGAAATAAAAAGTCAGACAGACGGGCAGACATACAGGCGGACAGACAGACCGACATCGACTCGTCTCATCGAAACTTTTACGACGTCTCCATCAATGCATTAAATACTTTCAGACAAACTGAATATAACCTTCAAACTGTGTGGCTGGTATAAAATTAGTCTTCAGCTGTATTTCTAGATGTGCAAAAAGCTTTTGATAAAGTCTGGCACTCTGGCATTCTCAACAAAATTAAAAAAATTGGCTACCTGCTCCATGTTTCCCTATACTAAAATCATATTTATCAAATCGTGTCTTTTAAAATTCCCATAAAATTCCGATGTCTTATCAAATTTTTATAATCAATTAGTTGAAATACCCGGCCTTGCTCGGAGGGCACAAGGCACTGCCATTAAAGATGTATATTTACAAAAGTGAAGCTCAAATAGTTGAGACCGACTCATTTTCCAGTATTCCAAAACGATATATAGCCTATGGTCAGCTGCTGTTTGGAAAGATCCCACTATAAAAATTAATAAACATCGGTTCAATAATTTGCAGGTTTGCACACAATTTTTGGTTGCTGAGTTTGAACAGGTATCCAAAAAATAATAACATACATTTTATAGGGTCATCATCATACTTATAAATTGCTTTTTAGTACGATACACACAGGTAGATAGAGCGTCATTGTAGAAGAACCCGTATTTTGTACCGATGGATAGGTATTGAAGGACATGTACATAACAGCCTCTTTACCTAACCGCTAAATACAGGTAGACAGCACTACCAGATGTTGCTCCCACTTTCCAATTTTTTATGATATAATGCCACGTGCATAAAACCTTTTTTACCTGACCGTTAAATGTAGGTAGACAGTACTACCAGATGTTGCGCACACTTTCCAAAATTTTTATGATATCATATAATGTGCAAAAACTTTATTACATTTTGTATGATATTCAAATTATATTCAAACGGGATTTAGTTCTTTTGTGACTTCTAAACTGATCACATTAAAGTGCGCTTGACAAACAAAAGTGAGAAATTCACTAAAAATAATTCAACAAATTATTAATAAAATTATAATCAGTGTATTAGAGTGTATTAGAGTGTATTAAATAGCTAAAGTGTAACCAGTGTTTTAATTAAAGAGTGTATTAAATAGGAAAAGTGTAAAAGTGTTTTTATTAAAGAGTGTATTAAATAGGAAAAGTGTAAACGTGTTTTTATTAAAGAGTGTATTAAATAGGAAAAGTGTAAAAGTGTTTTTATTAAAGAGTGTTTCGAAAATAATTCTTCTTAATTAAAAAAAAACAAGCAAAATGCCGCGTCTAAATAAAAAATCCGCTGAGCAACGTCGATTGGAACAACGTAACCGGTCCCAACAACATTATTCCCAAAACCGGCCACAAATAATTACGCGAAATACGACTCGTCTTTCCACAATTCGTTTGGATCCAATTTACCGTGAAGCTGAACGACAACGCGACGCTGCCGCCCATTCTCGACGCCGCGCAAATCCCGAGTTGAGGGAACTGGAACGTGAACGCGACGCTGCAGCTCGTTCGCAACGTCGCGAAAATCCAGAATATAGAGAAGAAGAGCAGATTCGCAACACTGCACAGCATTCTGAACGCCGCGAAAATCCCGCGTTGAGGGAACTGGAACGTGAACGCGACGCTGCAGCCCATTCAGAACGCCGCGAAAATCCCGAGTTGAGGGAACTGGAACGTGAACGCGACGCTGCAGCCCATTCTGAACGCCGCGAAAATCCCGAGTTGAGGGAACGGGAACGTTTACGCGACGCTGCAGCCCGTTCGCAACGTCGCGAAAATCCAGAATATAGAGAAGAAGAGCAGATTCGCAACACTGCACAGCATTCTGAACGCCGCGAAAATCCCGCGTTGAGGGAACTGGAACGTGAACGCGACGCTGCAGCCCATTCAGAACGCCGCGAAAATCCCGAGTTGAGGGAACTGGAACGTGAACGCGACGCTGCAGCCCATTCTGAACGCCGCGAAAATCCCGAGTTGAGGGAACGGGAACGTTTACGCGACGCTGCAGCCCGTTCGCAACGTCGCGAAAATCCAGAATATAGAGAAGAAGAGCAGATTCGCAACACTGCACAGCATTCTGAACGCCGCGAAAATCCCGCGTTGAGGGAACTGGAACGTGTACGCGACGCTGCAGCCCGTTCGCAACGTCGCGAAAATCCAGAATATAGAGAAGAAGAGCAGATTCGCAACACTGCACAGCATTCTGAACGCCGCGAAAATCCCGCGTTGAGGGAACTGGAACGTGTACGCGACGCTGCAGCCCGTTCGCAACGTCGCGAAAATCCAGAATATAGAGAAGAAGAGCAGATTCGCAACACTGCACAGCATTCTGAACGCCGCGAAAATCCCGAGTTGAGGGAACTGGAGCGAGTACGGGACGCTGCTTCTCGAACCCAACGTCGTCAGAATGAGGACATTCGGAATGAAGAACGTCGACGAGATGCAGCCATTAGAAGAACTCGACGATTTGATGCCATAACAAGACGAGAGGAACAAACTATAAATACATCGCAAAGAAGAGTAACACGCCAACAGGCAAGAGAGCGTGCACAGCGGATTCAACAGATGGCTCTGGATCGAACAATTGTATACAGGAACGACCCACAGCACAGAGCAGAGGTAAACGCCAGGCAATCAGCAAGGAATATTGCCAATAGGCAAACGTTATCACCTGAAGGACACATGGAACAACAACAGCGACAACGGCAACTCAATAGACAGAACTTGGAGCGAGTCTACATCAAAAACATTAAAGAAGGACCTACGGAAATTTGTGTTTGCTGCGGCGGATTATGGTTTAAGCATCAGGTGAGTGCTTTAAACAAATTATTTATTAGCAATAAGCACCCATCCCTTCCCCTCGATAAAGCCTTTTATTTGTCCGACAAGTTTCCCAGTCCCACAGGAAAATTTACTTTTTGTATAACATGTCACCGCACTGTAGGTAAAGCAGGTAAAATTCCTAAAATTTGTTTGTCCGAAGGATTAGACTATCCACACGTACCTGCTTGTCTAAGTGATCTAACCCGTCTTGAGGAACGCTTAATTTCTCCTCGAATTCCTTTTATGCGCATTATCGCACTTGGATATGAACAACAATGCGCGATAAGGGGCGCAGTTGTTAATATCCCAATTTCAGTCTCTGAGACTGTCACGTCCCTTCCAAGGACATTTAACAACACTCATGTCATTCAGGTAGCACTGAAACGCCGCCTTGAATATGAGCAAGATTTTATGCTTCAAACCATCCGCCCAGCTAAAGTTATAGAGGCCCTAAACTTCTTACTCTCCTCCGAACTTTATAGAAAACACCAAATTCAATTATCAAATGAATGGGTTCAGTCTATGAGCGATGAAGATGTAGTCCCTTTCTTAGCAGATCAGGCTGATGAAGGTTTAATTCGTCGAATTGAAAGCGACAACTCAGATGTAGCAGAAGCAGGTAGATTTGAGGTTGATGGTGACAATGATCTTAATCCAGGTGGACAGGAAACGCTTTTAGAAAACGAGCAGATAGAGAATAGACAGATAGCTCGTGTAGCTATGGCTCCTGGCCAGGGCAGGATACCAGTTGATATAACAGGTGATCAAGATGTAGAGGAGCTTTCTTATCCCACCATTTATTGTGGGGTAAAACGAAGTAGTACTACTACGTACAGCAAAATAGCCAGGTCCGAGATTAGACGTTTCGATCGTAGATGCGCTAGAGTAGATAAAGTGCTCTGGGCATATAAGTACTACGAACTTTCTCGGATTAAGTCGGCAATTTCAACTTGCCTTCGCAAAAAGTCTAATGTAAGGGGTGTAACTGCAGAAAATGCATTAGACGATAATTTTGTCAACAACCTCGTGCAGCACGATGAAGGTTACCACATTTTAAAAGGATTGAGATCTTCTCCGGCACATTGGGAGGCTGAGAAGAAGAAAGTATTGGCAATGATTCGCCAGTTTGGTCTTCCGACCTTTTTTATAACATTGTCCGCTGCAGAAACAAAATGGCTTGACCTCTTAATTATTTTGTCCAAAGTTGTAGATAATACGGTTTTGACAGAAGAAGAAGCGAGCAATCTTGAAGCCAAGGAAAAAGCTCGACTTATAAGATCGGACCCTGTTACCTGCTCACGCTACTTTGACCATCGTTTTCGTCAACTATTAAAACTTTTTAAGTCCCACATCTTTTGCGAACATGAAGTTGTGGATTTCTATTGGAGAATAGAATTCCAACATAGGGGGTCCCCACATTGCCATGGGATGTACTGGCTAAAGGACGCTCCTAAATTTGAAAACTCGACTGCAGTTCAAAATATTCAGTCGATTGTAGAATTTGTTGATAGGTTCATAACGACCGATGGTGACAATTTAGAAGTGTCCGATGTCATTGAATATCAACGGCATCGGCACACTCGCACTTGTAAAAGGCAAGTGCAGGGACAAAACACATGTAGATTCAATATGCCATACCCACCCATGGCCCAAACCGAAATACTTTTCCCTCTTGAGGAGGACGCAGATATAGAGACTCATAAGTCACTTTTTAAACACATTAAAGAGGTTTTAGATCAACCAAATTTACCTTCTGATGAAATAACTCATCTCAATACTTTCGATAATTTCTTAGAAAAATTATCAACTAATTATGAGGCTTATAAACTTGCCCTTCGATCAAGTTTAAAAAGCCTCAAATCTTTTTACGAAGAAAGTTTTCTGACAGAATGCTTAACGCATATAACTCCGATATTCTTCGCTTACACAAAGCCAATATGGACATTCAGTTCATTTTAGATGCATATGCCTGCTGTAGTTATATTATTAACTACATTAATAAGTCTAATAGAGGCGTGTCGAAGTTGCTTCAGCAAGCCATGCAGGATATTAATGAAGGCGATTTTTCCATCAAAAGAAAATTGCAGCACATTGGCAATAAATTTGTCAATGGAACAGAGATTTCTGCGCAGGAAGCAACTTATAATATTTTAGGCTTGCATCTCTCGGAAGCTAGCCATGGCGAAATATTTGTTAATACTTCGCATCCTGACCAAAGGGTTAGGATGCTTAAGTCGAGGCGAGAACTTGAACTTCTTCCGCCTAATTCTACGAATATATACGTTTCAAACTTGTTGGATCGTTATATTGAAAGACATGATGCGCTGGAAAATGAATGTCTTGCTTCATTTGCAGCAAACTATAAATTTTTAAAAGATGGTCGATCAGTAGACAATGACGAATATGATGAGTTAAATCAAGAAGATGAGGTAATTGAATCGAGGAAATATAAGCAAAAAGATAATTCTGGGTGGGTTCAAAAGAGGAGCAAGCCCTTGATTTTGAGGTGGAGACATTTTAGTGTAGAAACTCATAGGTCAGACTACTTTAGGGAAATGAAAATGCTCTTTCTTCCGTGGCGCAATGAACAGGATGAACTTCTCACAAACGATAATGAGCATTCCTGTTCTTTGCATAAAAATATAATTGAGAGCAACAGGCAAAAGTTCGACAAGTTTGAGGAACGAGAGTTGGAGCGGGTACTCCAGGGACTACAACTCGAACAAAACTTGGACGATCAAGTTGAGGTTGTAGGCACTCCGTTCCTCGATGAAGAATTTAGAGCATTAGCTGTGCCTGAAATTGACCCAAATGTTAATGTATTTGAACCTAATTTGGTCGAAACTAATACAGTACAGGAAATTCGCTTAATCAAATTGCCTGCTCTAATTCCTGAAAATGACCTTTTTGCTATGGTTCGTTCCCTCAATGTTGACCAACGCCAGTACTTTGCTCACGTTATGCACAACGTGAAAGCAAAGCAAACATTTTATGAATATGTAGGTGGTGGTGCTGGTGTTGGTAAAAGCAGACTCATTTCGGCTATCTATCAGTCTCTGACTTTTAGAGCCAATCAAGTTGCTGGTATAAACCCAGATTCGGCGAAAGTTCTTCTTTGTGCGCCAACTGGGAAGGCTGCTTTTGGTATTGGGGGACTAACTCTTCACTCAATATTTTCACTGCCGGTCAATCAGTCTTCGACCGAGTTACGTCCCCTCAGCAATGACGTTGTTAATACAATGTATTCAAAATTGATGGACCTTCAGGTAATCATTATTGATGAAATATCTATGGTCGGCGCCAAAATGTTTTCATATTTGGATGCCCGGCTTAAACAAATTTTTAAAAATAATGATTTTTTTGGCGGAATATCAATTATTGTGTTTGGGGACCTCAAGCAACTTTCTCCAGTTGGCGATCGATGGATTTTTAAGCCCAATAGGAGCGATCCCTATAGTGCTATTGTTGGAAGCACTCTTTGGGACTCTTTTAAATTTTTTGAGCTCACGGAAATTATGCGTCAACGTGAAGACTCAAGTTTTGCAGTAGCACTCAACAATATGTCTGAGGGAAAAATGACTGAAAATGACATTCAGTTATTAAAACAGAGGGTTGTCCAAATGAATGCGGTTCCACGGGATGCCATTCATTTATTTTATTCAAATGCTGAAGCATGTCAGTACAATTCTTTAAAACTTTCTCAAATAAACGAAGAGGAGTTCATTTTCATTGCAAAAGACACAATTAAGGCGGGTTCGTTATCTGAAAGAAGCAAACAGCAAATTTTAGAAGCTGTAAAAGAGTTTAAAACTTCAGAAACTCAAGGGTTGTGCTACAGGCTTCAGTTGAAGAAATCAGCTAAGTATATGGTCACTGTTAACATTGATACCAATGATGGTTTGGTCAATGGCGCAACAGGCGAGCTTATGCACATTGAGCAAAGAGTGCATGGATCCCAACATGTCATAAGCTCACTTTGGGTGAAATTTTTTGAACCTTCAGTTGGACTTATCGCAAGGTCAAAAAGAAGTCACCAAACAAACAGTGACTGGACCCCAATTGAAAAAATTGTTCGAGCTTTTCAGTTCAAAAAGAACGAACAAGTATCCGTGGAACGAAATCAGTTCCCAGTTGTTCCTGCAGAGGCAATAACTATTCATAAGAGCCAAGGAGCCACTTATGAACAAGTAGCAGTACATACCAGAAAGGGTATGAGCAGAGCTGCACTTTACGTGGCGTGCAGTAGGGCAACCAGTGCTTCTGGGCTTTTCATAATAGGAGATTTTGATCCACCTAAACCATTTGAAACTTCAGATGTGGTTCAAATCGAATTAAATATTCTTCGAGATAGAAAAGCCTTGAAGCCTCAATATAAATACTTGTCCGATGCTTCAAATAGGTCCCTTACTGTCTACTATCAAAATGTTAGAAGTCTGAATTGTCGTATTGAAGACATTCGTTCTGATAGCATTATTTGCTCATTAGGTATTTTGTGCTTCGTCGAAACATGGGCTCTTCAAAATGAAGAGTTTAATATAAATGGCTTCGACGTAGTAGGAAGAGTTGATGGCCAACAGCGCGCAACCAGGAATCGTTCCAATCGTCCTGCAAATGGCATTTTAATTTATGCCAAACAAAGCATTTCCCAGAATGTGGAGTTTTTGTTTGACAGAAGCATTAACGATTCTGGTAAAATTTACCAAATGTTGGCCATTAAATACTTGGATACATCATTTTTAGTAGTTTACAGGAATCCTTCTTTTCCTGTTACAGAATTTCGAAATGAAATTCTTAATGATGTAAAAAAAGTTATAGATGAGCAATCTGGGAAAGTAGTAGTTCTAGGGGATTTTAATATTGATGCATTATTAATGACTGATCAGCTCCAAGTTCAGTTAGAAGAATTGGGCCTCATATCACATTTGGGTAGAGTGGCCACTACAAAGCAATCAACGCAGATTGATTGGGTTTTTTCAAATTTAGTAGGTGGGCGATGTGAAACCTATGAAACCCCATACAGTGATCACGACGGGATAGTTTTAAGTTGTAGTATATAAGTGTAAAATAAGTAATTATAAATATTAATGTAAAAATTGTAAATATACGAGTAATAGTATCAATTTGTAAATATTATCATAGTTTTAAGATTTCTAATTGTTAATATTCGCTTTAAGATTCTATAGTTCTAATAATTAAATAGAAATATATCGCGTTGTTATCAATTTACTTATTTTTTACATTCGTGTGACGGGTATTTAAGCTTCGGTTCCACCGAAGTTAATGTTCTTTCTTGTTTTTATTTTTATTACGTATACGCAGCGTTAAACTTATTAAATTTATGCAGACAAGTGCAAAATATTACAATGATATAAGGAAAATTTTAGTTTCAGTAGAAACAAAGCATTAATACCGAACCACAAAAAACATTTTTTTTTTCATAAAATAAAATTAATTGCATACTTTTCGGCAATCATATTTTGTAGCTTTGAAAAAAATAATTATTTTTTTTATTGCCAAAAATGTATCAAAAAGTTACAAATTTTCCTTGTAAAAATATTTTATGGGAGCTTGAAACTGTTACAATCTTTTCGAAAAAATTTTTAATATCCATTTTATGCAAATTATGAATATGAAATATAATCAATTCAGTGTTTAATTAATGCATGTTGAAGTTGTTTGCTTATTTACATGCGAAAATGGATTTACATAAAATATATATATTTTTTTTTTTTCAGAATTTATTAAAATATTAAATTACGTAATCAGAAACTTTTTTTTTCGTTTTCAATAATTTAATATAATAAAATGCAATTTAAAATTTAACTTTTTTTTAAATATATTTGAGTTTTGTTTAAAATTTAAAATAATTGCTCAACTCACCTGAAATATAATAGCTTCACGTTCAGCTTGTGTTGCTTTACCAAAGATATTATTCATTATTTCCAAATATTTGTCTCGTGGCAATTGAGTCGCTTCATCCTTATCAAAATAATCAATAAAATCGTATAGCAAAAAATATGTGCCTGAAAAGATACAATTAATATAATTTAGTATAGAATATAAACTAACAAATTAAAAACTAGATAAATTTTTATGTTTTATTCAATTCAATCAAAACTATTCTTCTCATAAATTATTTTTTGCAGAAATATTTCATATAATAATTCACAAAGATATTAAAAAATCCTTTAAGATACTTTCCAAAAAAAAAAAAAATTATTTTTTAATTTTTCTTAATTATTTTCTCAAGAGAGTTGCTTGTACGTGATTTAACCCATTAAAGCCCTAAGACAAATAACAATAAGCATAGTTAGTAGGCAAACATAAACAACAACAACAACAACAAAAAACCCCAAAAAAACAAAAAAAAAAGAATACAATGAATACTTGAAACCAAGAATAACAAAATAGGAAAAAAAAGAGAAAACTTTTGGTTTTGTTTACTTGTGACGAGGTCGAGCTGCAATGAGACAATACCATGCAACCATTCACACAGATACATAGGCACATATACAAATAGACAATCATCTAAAATTTAACAAAAACAATTAGTTTTTTTTTTAATTTAAAGCAAGCTATAGTTAAAATTTGGACTGACAAACTTGGTTAATACTAAATATAATCGTAAAAATCTATATTTCATCCAGATTGAAATAAAAAGTGTGAAAATATCAAAAATATGTAAATTAACATACTTTGAATAACCGTTTGTCGTCAGTCTATTCTAGTTAGCTCATGAAGGCTGTCCAAAGAATGTGTCAGCCATCAATAAAGATTTTAAAAATGGTCTTGCAAAAATCGAAGGCAACGCCTCTTGTGCAAATAAATTTGTGCAACTCTGCAATCAGCTGTTCGTGACTTCAATTTATTTGTTTCAAAATATATTTCAATGATTTATGAAATATGCCACAAGAAAGCATAAAAATTATAAATTATAAAATAAACTAAACTATTCGCGAAATAGAATTTATTGAGGTTTTACGTGTATACTGTTTTTCTCACTTTCAAAACAAAAACTGTTTACTTATTTTTTTTTGAAGTCAGCTGACCGACTGCAGTGTTGCCAACCAAGTTACATGAGAATTGCTGAAATTCGGATTGCCATTTGCTATTCTTTCGTATTTATTTTGCAGTCCTAGCATTACACCGATGCAATGAAATTTTGGTCGTGCAAAGAAGATTAATATTTTTGTATGAAAATTGTTGTTGCTTGAGCAATTTTTTTTTATACCCTGTACCCAAAGGATAAAAGGGTATATTAAGTTTGTGCGAATGTATGTAACAGACAGAAGGAGGCAAGATAGACCCTATAAAATATATATATTCTTGATCAACATTGGAAGGGGAGTCGAACTAGCTATGTCTGTATGTCCCGTCCGTCTGTCCGTCATGCTGTCTGCCGTATGAAAACGATTATTTCGGAGACTATAAGAGGTAGAGCTTTCAAAATTGAAACTTAGACTCTCCTAGGCCGTCAAGTGTTCACTTACAAACGGTTTTTCTCTAGACCCATTTTAAGGGGTACCCCCATACAAATCTACCCCAAAATTTAGGAGTTTTGCATACAAATGTACCCAAAATTTAGGGGTTTTGCATAAAACGTCATTGTTATTTATTTCAGAAAGTTCAAATTTAGTATAAATTATGTCTATGATAGTCCCAATAAAATATCCAAATATGGGTAGGACCAACAAAATTTTAGGTATAGCCCCCATACAAATTTACCCCAAAATTTTGGGTTTTAACATAAAAACGTCATTGTTTTTTATTCTAGAAAATTCAAATTTAGTATAAATTATGTCTATGATAGTCCCAATAAAATAAACCAATATGAGTAGGACCAACAAAATTTTAGGTATAGCCCCCATACAAATTTACCCCAAAATATTGGGTTTTTACATAAAAAGTCATTGTTTTTTATTCTAGGAAGTTCAAATTTAGTACAAATTATGTCTTTGGATTTTAGGTATAACCCCATACAAAGATATACCCGATTTTTAAAGTTTTTCATGAAAATCCAATTCAATGAGGTATGGAAGTAAAATAGAACCTAATTTAAGGTACGTATAGATTGAGTACAGGGTATCTTGCAGTCGAGGATACTCGACTTCAGCGTTCTTTCTTGTTTTTTTTTTGCATTTTACTCCTTTTTTTTTTTTTTTTAATTTCATAATCTTTGAGGTCGTCAATAGATGATTTTTCTTGTTTTGTTTTGAACACCGGACTAGGACTCTCTTTTAGATTTTTCATCGCTGATTACGAATCTGGCATTAAAAATTTATTCCATGTTTTCTCGATAAACTTTGAAACAAATAAAGCAAAATAGCGAACAGCTAAAAGTTGCACAGAGTTGCACAAATTTATTTGCACAAGAGGCGTTCACTTTGAGTTCAAAGTTAATTTTTAAATTTTTTGCAAGACCTTCTGAATACCTAATATGTATATCTCTAATATATAAAATTCTCGTGACACAGTGTTTGTAACAAAACTCCTACGAAACGACTTGACGCATTCTAATGAAATTTTGTGCTTCTGAGAATCGGATCATTTATTTTTCTAATATTTCCCAGACAACTCAACTGATTTCAATAAAATTTTGTATATACAAGATCGAATGTATGTAATTTTAGAAAAAATGGGCAGTGGGCATGGCACCATAAATATAATCGATTCATCATTATTTTTTTTGGAAACAATTAAATTAGAAGTCGGGCCTTTTTTTTCTTAAATTTTCGTATTGGGTCGGGCTAACAAGGCCCATCCCCATCTCTAGTACAGAATATTTCGTAGTCAAGCATACCCGAATAAAGCACGATTTCTTGTACTAAAAGAATTAACGCTAGAGCAGGGCATTGTCAATAGGTGTATGCAAATGTATATGTAACTCGATCGATGCTTTTGTTTTAGTTGTTGTTGTTGTTTTTGTTGTTGTTGCTGTTGTTTCTCTTGTCTTAGCTGATGCTGTTGTGGTTATTAATGCAGTTGTTGTTAGTTAGTAAACCGAAAGATACTTATGTATAAACTAAAGTCGTGTCAAGGACAATCTTAACATTAACCCCAACGTAAATAAAGCAGAAAAATATAATAATGAAAACAAAAATAAATGTAAAAAAAGACAAGAATAAAACATAATAAAGCATAAAAGAATTGAAAATAATATATAAAAACAGATAAAAATTACAAAAGCAACAACAACAACAACAGCAACAATCTAAGCATTCAAGTTGCCTTTTATTAGCTTAATTTTTTATTACACTTATTTTCAATGTTTTACTTTATTCTTCTCTTTGTTGTTATTGTATGCGTTTATATTATTTTGCTGTTGTTGTTGTTGTTGTTGTTGTTGTTGTTGTTGCGAATGCCTTTGTGCCACAATGCCACTTCAAATAACCACTAACGAACCATAATTGTTGCCTATGATGATGACGACGACGATGATGATAACAACAACAACAACAATGGCATAAAAACAATAAAACGTTCGAACGAGCAATGTCTAAAACAATACATATGCATATGAATGAGTAGGTGTAGTGTGTATGTGTGCAGGTTTATTGTATATGCACAAGAATAATAGCTAACAGCGTACATATTGCGGCATAGAAATATAACAAAAAAAAAAGGGTCAACCCAGGCCAAAACTTACGCCAAAACAATGCAATCAAAAAATTGTTTAAAGCTATTTTAATTAATTTTATTAACTAAAAATTATGTAAATCTTTATAAAATTCGTTTATTTCGTCTTAAAGATTGTCTTTGATTTAAATTTAGACTGTGAACTAATTGAGTTATTACGTACATTTTTCAATACTTAGAACCCATAAAATTTATATACCAAATATTTTTTGTTTAGTTTAGCAAGAATAGTCATTTGAAGCTACATGCTTATGAGCTGTGTACCTACGACTTATTAGTAGTATTGTATTTATTATTCATTATTAAATTTATTTGGTCTCCTTAATTAAATAAAAAAAAAATTAATTTTTCTTTGCCAAAATTTATCTTGACATTTCAATTCGCATCATTAATACTTGAATGAAGAAGGACATACCGCTTCATCTTCTTCTTCTTCGGTTTTATGATATTTGAACTTAATTAGAAACGTGTTGGCTTGGCACGATTTACAACACAAAAATATTGTTCATTTAATTTGCGCTAAATGTTTGTTGTTGTTGTTGTTGTTTAAACGTGCTATATTCTCTTAATGTATTTGTTTGCTGAAGTTATTTAAAATAAAACAAATATAAGACTTTTATGGTAGATAGTTAATTAGTCACACACACAAACACACACACATACACACAAAAGTAACGTTGAAACATAAATGAACTTATATGCAGCCTTGTCGACTAACTTTGAGTATAAATAAAATAAAAAAACTTTAACTTTGCTAGAATCGATGCTCAATTACGCATCTCTCAAACTCAGCTTCGAATGGCTTCAGTAGCGTAGATAGTATTTCAAAAGGACGGATGGGGTTAATAAATAAAAACATGTTTAGAAGCATATATTTCAAATTTTAACTAAAAATGCTAAAATTAATTGTATAACAATTATTTTCTTGTAAAAACCTAAAATTAGAAGTTATGTTTGTATGAGGGCTATACTTTAAAATTGGCGTGGTACCTTGGTTTTGACCTATATTTTTGACTGAGAAACAAAAAAAAAAATAACATTAAGTTTTAGATCAATATCTTTAAAACATCCCTAGTAAATGATTTGGTGATGATAGAAAAAATACTCAGCTTTCTTTTTAAAATATAAAAAAAAAGAAAATAATCTCACTCGAAGATGAGAAAAAATTGAAATTTAAATTTAATTTTCAAAATTTTTGTTAAAAAAAAAAAAAAATTCAAAATAAACATTAACTTCGAATTTGAAGGAAAGGAGAAAAATGGGAAAAAGAAAAGGAGGAGAAAAAGAAAAAAGAAAAGGGTGAAAAAAAGAAGAGGAAAAAGGTGGGAGGGGAGGAGCAAAGCCACGAATACCTGCACCCGTTCAAAGCCGGGGCGAGTTGCTAGTTTAAAATAAATCGCTTCATAAAAAACCCATATTTTCAAACAAATACTCAAAAATTAGATGTAATTTTCTAATAAAATAATGCATATTTCACGTTAAAACTCAAAATTTGGTGGTAAATTTGTATGGTTGCTATACGCTATAGTGGATCCACCCCAATCATGGACTGCTTTTATAAGTGTTTTTACAGTATTTGACGCGTCATAAATAAACTATTTCTAATAAAAGAAGGAACTGCTAAAAATTGGCGCGGCCCTTTGGTTTTAACACTTTAACTGCGTAGGACTGAGAAAAGCTTAAGTTTGGAATTTCATCTCAATATCTTGGTAACTGAGCAAATAAAACGTTTAACAACAGACAGACGGGACTTGATCGACTCGTCTCTCGAGCTAATCCAGAATATATGTGTTCTACGGTGTCTCCTTTCATGCGTTACACACTTTTTGACAAACTTAATATACCCTTTCACACTCTGGGTGACGGGTATAAAAAATTAAAAATCTGAAGAATCATATACTACAAAAGTAAATCGAAGATAAGAATACAATAAATAACATAAATAGGAAAAGTAAGGCATGTCATTCAAAAATTTTAAACTTTTCAGCCCTCCCTCTCATTCAATGTTTGATATGATTGGATGATAACTTAGTAACTTATAATGAAACTGACAATCCGGGTGAAATAATTACAGAAGCTCTATACCAGACACAACTAATGCGTTTAAGATGCGAATTAAAGGAAAAGCGTCCTCAATGCCAGGAAAAAAAGATAGAGTGATTTTTTTTCACGACAATGCTACGCACCATATTGTTAAATCGATCAAAACCTTATTGGGAAAACTTAATTGCGATGTTCTACCTCACCCGCCATATTACCCAGACATGTCAACCTCCGGTTTCCACTTTTTCACGATTCACGAAACATGGACTGACTGAGCAGCACTTTTAAAGATGCCAAAAATTTGGTTGCTTTGTGATACGCCACCAAATACGATGTATTTTTTCTTTGCGGAACTCGTATATTGTCTTCAAGGTGAAAGAAAATTATGGCCGGCTATGGACAATACTGAGAAGCATAAACCTTTAAGTGCCACCCCAACTTATAAAAACAAACAATTTTACACTCCAACTTGCCAAATATTAAGATTTATAAAAATGTGGTAATAATTGGTTTAAAAATATTGGTCACCATGTTTTTCTGAAACACTTTAAAATAAACAACAAAAATAAAGAATGCAATTGATTTCTTAACAGCTGCTGCAAAATAAGCTGATGACACTAAAATTCATAGCATACTTTCAGGCTAAAAGTGCATACTTGACAAAAATAAAACTAAAACAAACAAACAAATACAAAAAATGACTGCACAACTTAAAGTAACTAATAAAATAAAACTTGAAAAGAGTTAAAAACGTGAAGGAAAATATTTATATTCGATTACAAATTTTTGGAAACACAAACAAAAGTTGAAAAATATTTAAATAAAAAAAAAAAAATAAAATAAATAAATAAATCGAGGCAGCACTGGCGCGCTATAAATTGTATTTGTATTGTTGTAAATAGTAAATGACCTTGAACTCACAAACACACGCAACAAACAAACAAACACACACACAAAAAGGCAAAGAAAGGTACCAGGTAACATGCACGCACACGCCACGCTAACAAAGCTAGACAAACCAACAAACAAACACACAAATGTGTGGGTATAATATTTGTATTGTTGTAAATAGTAAATGACCTTGAACTCACAAACACACGCAACAAACACACACACACACAAACGCAAAGAAAGGTACCAGGTAACATGGCACCACACGCCACGCTAACAAAGCTAGACAAACCAACAAACAAACACACAAATATGCGAAGCGACATAAGAAACGCACGCGACATAACATACACCTGTGCTAAGAGAATAACAAACGTAAGTAAAGAGCCACAACAAATATAAAAAGAGAATAAGAGAAAGAGCTTTAATAAAAAGAAAAAAAAAAATGAAAAAAACAAAGTACATATACAATAGCTTAAAAGATTATACTCGACAAAAGACAAAAGACAATAATATAGAGAAAGAAAGGAGATAGAGAGAGAGAGAAGAGAGAGAGAGAGAAAGCATTCAAAAGCAGCAAAAACAAAATTCTGTTATACGCAAAAGGAAAAAATTAAAGTAAATAATAAAGTAAAGAAAATAATGAGCACACCGCATGAAGAACAACTTAAAAAAAAAACAACGACAAATGAAAATGGAGAAAAGAAAATTAAGGAAGGTGGATAGAAAAATAATAAAACCTAAATTTCATAAACTTCTACATATTTGCTTTGAGTGTTTAAATTGAAAATACGAAGACTGTTAATAGTATTGCAGTTCCAGAAAAAGATAAAGTTCAAGTCGAAAATTCACTATTAAAATTAGATCAGCATTAAAATTAGTCTTGGACAACAAATTTCACCAGGATAAATTCAATATTTCATACCGGACAGACGGACAATTGATAATGTATGCCATCAATATTTTGAAAAATGGACTACCAGCTTTTCAGTCCTATATTTGGAAACCTATTTGTTCTATTTTCAAAACCAAATTGACTGGTTTTGATATTTTACAACGTTGGAATCATACTTTTGTTTGACGGCCGTCTGCCCAAATGCTTCCAAATTTAAATTGTTTTCTGAGAATTTTCCATATTATTCATACTTCAAGTAGATCTAGAATTGATTTTTTGGTACAGCTTATTAAATATTTTGCATTTTAATTTATTGCTTTTAAAAATATTTCTTTTCAATTATCCTTAGCCAGCTCTAAAATAAGTTTTAGCCCAGACAAATTAAAACTAAATTGAACAAAGTTTCGGTTGAGCAAAGAAAAACAACTTCAAAGTAAACTCTCGTATAAAAGTTTTGTTGTGCATGTTTTTCTTATCTTTTTATTTCTTTCTCTCTTTCTTTACTTTATTTTTCAAAAAAAAAATAAAAGAAAAGTACAATAACAAAACTTAAAAAGAAATAATAAAAAAAAGAAAAGCGAAAGCGAATTTTCTGCGTATGAACTTTTGTGTTATTCTCTTTTTTTTTTTTTTTTTGTATTGTGTATGTGTGTGTTTATGTCCTTATTTATTTGTATGTCCTTAAATATTTGTTTGTGTGTTTTTGTGTTGTTTCGCATTTTCTTAAAAGCTTTTTTTTTCATGCCTTCATGTTTGTTGTTGGTTTTCATTTGTTTGTTGAAAAACAAAATTATTGTTTGTGTTTACTATCTAAGTATTTGTTGTTGTTTTTTGTTATTCTTTCTCTGCTGCTTATATAGAGACCCAAACACACACACACACATACACAGAAATATGCTAAGGCACGTGTAAACATTACTCATACGCAGCATTTTATCTTTTTTATAAAATGACAACAATAACAAATAATTTGATAGCATTAAACAGCTGAGGTACCGTGCACATCTAAATAGAATTAATTTTAAGCCACAGCAGACTAAATTGAACTCAAGTTGACTTAACTCGACTTGATTTTTAAATTTTTTTTTAACGTTGCTTAATTTTGTCTGATGCGCTTTGCTAATTGTGTGATCATTAGCCGTGGTCCCGTAATCGTAATCGTAATCGAGAAAATTTTGCGATTTACTTTTTAAGACAGTGTTCCGGCAATCACAAATCGATATTTCCGATGTCGACAAACTTGCGTTAAATCAAGTAAAAAAAAGGCAGTTAGTTATGGGATAACTTGCATTAACACCGATTTCTCTTATCGGTTCGATTAATTTGGCAATCGTAAGTTGCCCACATTTATGAAAAAAGCTGACAAAATAACCGAAAAAAAAAAACATTTAACCAGACGCTTCAGCTGCATGTATCCTAAAGATGGCTTTTCATTTCATGATTGTATTGGGCAGCAATTACTAAAGCTGCAACACCAATTATTAATAAAATTCGATTAATAAAAACTATATTTCAGAAAAAAAAAAGTTATTTTTTAATACTGTACAATTTGTTTACTACATAACGAACAAAATCAGCTGTTTGAACTTGAACACTAACGCAAAACGCAATGGCAACACTACTCCGCGTTTTTCTATAAATTATTAACGCGATACCAAAACGCGGGCCAGTGGAAATGTACTATTAAAGAGTACAAAATTTAGTCAAAGCAAAAACAGTTTTCGACTTGGTTAGACCGATTACCAATTAATTTGTAACCGATAGCGGTATTTGTCGTGATCAATGCGAAGAAACGTTTTGGAAATGAAACATAACTTTTGCGATTGCCGGATTAAGAATAATTTGAAATAGTACGAATTTACTAAATCGAAAATTGGATAATTTTTTTTGTATATTTTATTTTGGTTTTAGGGCTGGATTAATTCAGAAGCAGACAGTACTATTCTATTCGTAATTTTGAAAAGAGCTTCCAAGTTATCAATAAATTTTGAAAATTAAAAAATCTGTTTAAAATTTTTTAACTACGCCCGTCGAGAGAAAGGGAGAAAGCGAAAGGAGGCAAAATCACAACATTTTACTTTTTTTAGTGGACCCCGAAAGGAGTACAGGATTGAACAGAATAGTTTTTTATTTTTTTTATTTTTTTTTTTATTTTTATTTTATTTTTTTTTTTTTTTTTATATTATTTTTTTTTTTTTTTTTTTTTTTTTAATTCTTTTTATACCTGTTACACTAGTTTAAACAGGTATATTCAGTTTGTCGAAAAGCTTGTAACGCATTAAAGGAGGCATCGTATACCCTATAAAGTGTATATATATTATTGATCAGCTTGATGAGACGAATCGATTTTGCCATGTCCGTCTGTCTGTCTGTCTGTCCGTCTGTTCGTCTATCCGTCTGTCTGTTTGTTGCTGCGCGATTTATTCGCTCAGTTTTAAAGATATTGGGCTGAAATTTTAAACTTAAGCTTTTCTAGATCCTGTGTACTTGCTATGTTTAAATCAATATTTCCTTGTAGTTATTCGTAATGTTTTTGTTTTATTTTTTCAGAAGATCATGCTAAAAAATGTTTCGAAAATTTAAAATAAACGATTCATCTACTTTATGCCGTAATCATTTTTTAATAACAAAAATATTGTCCAATATTTTTATTCCTTTTTTTCAAATTTTTTTAAACAATTTTAAAACAAAACTAGAATTTTATTCAACAAATATAATCAAAGTAAAGCTAACTCATATTGACTTGTTCAATAAAATATGTATATAAAATTTTTGTGCATATTTAGAAGTAAAGAACTGTGGCAACAGAACAAAGACAAATCTTTTCAGCGCTGAAATGGATCAACTAAATCTTTTAAACTAGCACATTCAATCGCATTATATGGAATTCCATGTTAACAAAAAACAAAATAATATAAAATATAAAAAAGAAAAAAGCTAGATAAATCGAGTTTGTCAACGTAAAAGATAGATGCGGACAAACTGAAATAATCTAAACAGATTTTGGCATTCTGGTTACTTATTTTTGTTTCTGATGTGGATTTTATTATAGTTTTTTTTTTTTTTTTTTTTTGCAAGTTTCATTTATATTATTTGAAATACAAAATGGTTTTTTAACAAAGCGCTCTTCTATACAAACTAAACTTGTGCTGCATGCCTTACTGCCCCTTAAAGTATGCAACATTGAAATTAAGTAATGATGCCAAAAAGTAATAATAATAAAAAAGCAAAAAGAAAAACAAACAAAAAAACAAAAAAACAAATGCATTGACAAAAAATAGAAAGAGAAAAAAAGAAAAGAAAAACAATAAAAAACGTAAATACCCTACATGTATATTTTTGGGGTATATTTTTACTGCTTGAAGAGTACTTTCCAACTAGAAACTGTATTTCAGTAGAATCTAGCGACAAAATAACGAAATAAAATAAATCAAAATGTTACAGAATAAGTAGAACATAAAACTAATATACCCTAAACAATTACTATTTGGGCAGGGTGCTTGTATAAAAAAAAAATAATAATAATAAATAAAAATTTCCAAAAATATAAATGACAATATTTTTAGTTCAAGTCCGTGGGGCAAAATTTTTGCAATAAACTATAGAAAACTACGAAACAAAAGCACAATACAATAAAAGAGAAAGAGATAGAGAAAAAATGGAAAAGAGCAATCAGAGAAAATGGCACAAAAACCAAAAAAAAACCAACAAAAAAAAAAACAAACAAAATAGCAACGAAATGCATTTTGGAATAATAATAAAAAGCGCGAAGCGAAAAGAATGCAAAAGGACGAAGGCACAAATAGATGAGAACAAAAAAAAGTAGAAAGAGTAAAAAAGTGGGTAAAAATACAATGAAAGTAACAAACATGATTTTGGTATTTTAGTACAAACGAAGCAGAAACATATTTGGAACACTGCTGACGTCAGTAAAAATGCTGCTGCAACAATGAAGACCAAAAGCAGCAGCAGCAATGCTAGCCAAAATGATGCCAATGATGTGCATGACAGTAAGATAAGAAGAAAGTAAATACAAAGAGAGAGAGGAGAAGAAGACTGTAAGCCATGAAAAGAATGTTACATTCGCAGCGGCGCTTATTGAGCAAAAAAACCGAATGAGAGTGCGAATCTGGTGCTGGTCTTTATTGGCATTGTTTGCAATAAGCATGCCAAGTACGCGAATTGTGGGCGTGGCATGGTAGATAAGCACAAGAGTGGGTGTGCTACTGCTGCTGCTGCTGCTTATGTTTCAGCTATAAAAAATACTTTTTAAGATGACTTTTATCAAAGTTGTGCGCTTAAGTACAGCAACAGAAGTGTACGCTGCAGCAGTTGCAGTATGCAGCAGCATATTAACAACATCAACGTACAATAAGTACTTAAGTAGTAAAGAATAAACCGCTCTACTATATAAAAATTCTATTTTTATTAAGCGTACAAACGCGCATATTAAATTCATTTTGATGAGCCCCACATAAATAAAAATAAAAATAAATAATTGAAAACTTACCCTCATCTCTGACATTGCCAATGAGTATATCGTAACCCTTAAGATCGGCAGATTTGAGCAATGTCATTGGATCTGCTGGCAAAAAAGCACCATCAATGGTTGGCGCCGATGGAAAACTTAGTATGCCCGAATATGAGTTCCATTGTTGCACCGAAATTGTCTTTGCATCAACGGTGCGCATACAATCCATGACGCCGCGTGGATTATCCTTTAAATTAAAATTAATTTTTTATTATTAAATTTTTTTTTTTTTTTAAATATTTTTCATCCGACAACTCACCATCAACATTGAAGCATTACAATTGCAATCATTGACCAAAGCTTTACCAATTTCAAGCGCCTTTTCCGAGGTCATATGACTCCAGGGTGCATTCATAGTCCCCGATTGCATCATGCCACGCTTAACCAGACCACGTGTTACCGGCGACATTAGCTGCGCATTAACTGAACTCGAACCGGCCGATTCACCGAATAAAGTCATCCATTCTGGATTGCCACCAAATGAATGTGCATTCTCTTTGAGCCAGCGTATAGCAAGCGTTTGATCCCATAGTCCGACATTACCGGGTGCATCTTCTTCAAAACCGGTTGGCATGCCTGGCGATAAATGTAGAAAACCAAATGCGCCAACACGATACTGAAATGAGGCAACAACAACATTGCCAACAGCTGCCATTATATCTGCATTATAGATATCCAATGTTGCAGAGCCGGTCATGAAACCACCACCATAAATCCAAATTAATATGGGCAAACCATTTGTTGTATTCACTGGATTGCCATTGCCATGTATCAGATGATCGGTATCGGCTTTGCCCGCATGCTACAAATTAACAAATTAAAGGCGTCATAATAAACATTTAGTAAAATTAATATTAAGCATACGCCATGTTATATATATATGCAAATTATGTGTGTACACACCTCACCACCATTGGCGCCACGTCCATGTCGTAGTCGTGCCTTTGCCGGTGCCCAAATATTAATGTACAAACAGTCTTCAGAGACATTGGTATTTGGATTCCAAATTTCCTCACCCGAGAAACCGGGAAAATATTCATAACTGTGAATTAATGAAAAAAAAAAAAATGAAGTATATACATTTATATAAATTTATATACATTTATTATATACATTTACTATAAACAACAAGCAGCAGCTGTTCGGCTTTACAAACTTACTAACTGGCTACTTTGACTGACATTTAAATCACTACTTCCGCATTTTATTGTTTGTGCCAATTACGAAAAACTAACCAACTGTTTTATTTATGTTTATTTTCATTCTCTTCCGTTTTCCGCATTGCATATACACACGCACGCACTCTTCTTGGCTATATTTTATTCTTTATTCTATATACCTCTTTCTCTTTCTCTCTCTCTCTCTCTGTTTTTCTTCGTTTCTTTCTTATAGAATATAACTTTATAAAATTGTAATGACCAAATTCACATTCTCCTCGTACATATCTCGTATACATTCTGTCCCCCAAGAACTTGTATTGGTTTCATATCATGCAAATGTATTTTTATGGTTTAGTAGCACAAATCGATACAACTACGCATTTGTAAAATAAACGAACGTCCAACGATGTCCTGTGTCTATCCTGTATACGTGTAAATGTATAAAAAGGGTAACTATAAAACTTTAAATTTACACTAGTCGACATAATTATTTTGACAAGACAAAAAAAAAAAACATATCTTTTGATTTTTATTCCTACAATTTATAGAATTTTTTGATCTATTTTATTATCATTTTTAATGTAAAACTAGCAGTTACCCGCGGATTTGCTCGCGTTTTTTTTTTTGCTTCTCTTTGGTGGCTAAATATAAATTGTTCAAAAAATGTGGGTTCAAATTTTGGAAATCCCCTAAACACGACTAACCATCATTCAAATGCGCCCAGTTCAGTCAAGTCTCTACGTCTATTCAATCCAAATGTATTACTTTTTTTAAAGACTTTCATTAGGCCCCGTTTCAAAATTTTCTAAAATCCCGTCTAAGTGCTCACCTGTAATAAAAATAAAAAAATTGGTCAAAAAATCTTTATTGGGTCCACATATGGGTCCCAGGTCTAAACTCCGGAAATCCCTTGAATATCATGAACGCAAAAAATTTTATTTAACCATCTTTTAAATGAGCCCTGTTTCAAGTCTCTACGTCTATTCATTCCAAAGATATTGCTTTTCCGGTTTCAAGGCCCCCATTAGGCCCCGGGTTAAAATTTTCAAAATTTTTTTACTTTCTGACCACAAACTAACAAACTTATCGCAAAATTTTACATTTCTATAAAAAATAACCCAGAATACAACATGTTGTGTTCCCCTATCTTTTTTGGTAATTAACTTAAGCAATACGTAACAAACACGGGATTTTATTTGAATCTCTATAATTTATTTGGTCACTTAGGGAAAATGATAAAGACCAAATATCCATACCGCAAATATTTACAATTTATCAATATTTTCCATTACTTTTAGCAGCATATCTCTGGGAATAAGAGCAATTTATCGGCAATTGTTGGCTTTGAGCTGGCTCAGGGACTCTAGTTTATAGGCATAAACTTTTCGCTTCAGGTATACCCACAAGAAAAAGACTGGCTGTGTCAGATCGAAAGAGCTACCACGGCCTGTCATCGCCACTTTTCGTATTAAAGACTTTGAGGCTTTTTGGTTGGCAATCATTTTTATACGAGATCAACTTTAAATCGACCTTCAAAATGTTCCATAGGTTCGTTGAAGCCAAGTCGAATTGTTGTGCTCGTCGACGATACGAAATATCCGAATGCGCCTCAACTTCGGTTCGTACAGCATTAATGGTCTTGAAACTTCTGTGTTTTCGGTGACGAGTCTTAGGCACAGACGTTACCACTGTACCGGCTTCACACCTTACCTTAACACAATTGAGCTGTTACTCGCAAAGTAAAATTCAACAAATTTATAGAACTATGAGAAAAAATACACAAAAATTTTACAAATATATAATCGAGTACAGCGAACGTTGTCCCACCCCCGTCTGGTGTACTATTTAATTGAGTTGTTTATTATTTTAATCACAGGTGTCTAACCCACATTTGCATCTTGTCTATGTCTCTATAAATCAGCTCAGGTCCCCATCAAACATATCTTTAACTTTGAGCTGAATGGTCTCAGTTGTCTGTGGGAATTTGCATTAGAAAAACACTTTGATGTACGTTATGAAAAAAAAACCCTATCACTCAGGCTCCCATTTTCGAAATTAGTGTTTTACTTGTTTAATAAATTCTTGTAATCTTATAATTCTTAAACAGTTTTAACATATCAATATAAAAGATTCTTCATGATCGGTATTCTTTGTTTAATTTTTATTAATAGACCAAAGACAACCATAGAATTTAAAAAGTTCGTTTTCCATGACCCTTGCTGACGTCACTCATTGTTATGCTTAAACTGTTTGAGAATTATACAGGTTTTTTTGCTTAAAACCTCTAGTTAATTATATTAGGTTGTAAGACATTTGTCCACATTAGGGTAAAAAAGTTTTTGGGTTACCCTCGCAAAAAAATGTAGTGTTAGTTTTTTTTTTTTTTTCTTGTCTTGTCGTGTCCATTAAAATTAACTTTTCTTTTGTAGCTGTTTCCTTTGCTTTATTTCTCTTTCTATTCCTCTTCTGTTTCTGCTGCTTCTTCTTCTTATGTTATTCTGTCCGCTTTGCTTTGACATCGCAAATAAAAGTAATTTATCACAAACAAAAAAAATTGCTTTTCCCGTTTGTGAAAGCCATTTATATTGCCTTATATGAATGTATACACTTTTCCAATTTCCGATTTGACTTTGATTTGCTTGCTTGCTTGCTTGCTGACTTTGCATTGAAGTTTTAATTAAGAGAAGTGAAATTTTTCATTCATCAACTTTATAGCGAACGAATCGCCAATGACCGAACCGCCTCTAACTGATTTTAATTAAATTTGTAAATATTGTTCAAACGAGTACCTTTCCTGTTTACTCTTATTTATATTTCGTAGCTATACATTTACGAGTATTATGCTTTGAAATTCTGTTAACTTTATAAATTTATTGAAACTTTAAAAGCAAATTAGAAAAGTTATGAAATAGTTGAGTAAATAATATAGTTTATTTGTAAATTAAATTAGAAGTTTTATGCCACGCATATATGTTATCACAGACCAACTAAATACTTTACGAGTATAAATCAAATTTTGTTATTATAAAATAAATAAAAATGACAGCAGCAAAGTCTTTATTTAATTTTGAATGTTAATAAAAAATACAAATATTTATGGCATAAGTTTTTACTAGGTCAAGAGAAAATAGATTTAAAAAAAAAAAAGAGAAAATATGAAATCGTTATTTTTGAAATAACCGAAAAAGTAATACTCTTTTCGCCTTTGTTTGTCTAGAGTGAGATAAACATATTTCCTGTACTCTTTACAGCACAGTTTGATTTCATATTCCTAAATAAAACTCACCAAAATATATAAGCAAAATGGAAAGAGACAGTGGCTGAATATTGCAACTGTTTATACATATGTTGCAACATGGTTGAATAAAATATTATTTCTGTGATGCCTTCTATTTTATGTTACAAAAACTGCAGCATAATTAATATACTTTTTCAAAAATTCTAAATCTACAACAATAAAACATCAAATGCAATGCATAAACTAGTGGCTTGCTTTAAATTTATATCGATATATGTACGTACACTTCTAAGTTTTTATGTAAGTATATAAAAATTTATTATACCAAACTATGTGTGTGTGCATATGCATAATTTAATGCCGCATGCTAGTTGCGTTTACCAATGACGTCATAACTCGCTTTGCATTGGCAAAAAAAAAGGAATTGGGACAAATGCAAATATGATAGAATAAACTAGATATTTTGTAGGTCAGAATAGCACATAAGAAATTAGGTTAGGAAAAGAGAGAGTTTAAGAGCAGTTATCAAAAATTTAAAAAAAAATTAATCAAGGAGAGCTTTATGCCTAAATGTTCCAAAAAAATACCAATTATTTAAATAAATAAGTAAATTGATAAATTAAATTCACTTGTTTCTCTATGCAAAATTCCGACAGACTACTGACTTTTTGTCCAAAATTTCGGATTTTAGTAAATCTTTTAAAACTATAAAACCTACACGGCATGACTGGATGACGGAGCTGCTGGAAAATGCGGCTGTTCCGTCGCTCTATAGAAATGGTTATAAGATGGATTGCGGTGTGGGGGCAAAGGACTTGGAAGTGGCCGAGTCTCTGCAGTGTATTCCAGGTGGAATTTCATGCTACTACATTCTGGAGATTCGGGACAGATCGGTTTTCATTTTCTTAGACAGACAAAGCGCAGGATAACCACATTACCAAATTTGTATAAGCTAGTAAGGAAATGTAAAACCCAGCACAACACACTTTGGCTTTTATTGGTCCCAGGGCGTTGTGATATTCCCCGTAATAACCAGCAAGACATCACATACTGGCTAGAAGGGTTCATTGAGTAAATCCCAGCCAGTCGTGGCACAGATCCCAATGAGTGCTACATTAGAAATCACTTTGCGTCTTTCCGCAACAATAAAAATATATGGCAAATCTAAATAGTTGCAGAAAAGCTTAGCTTATTTGGCCTACGTTTGAACCCAAACGTACCATAATATTACTGTTAAACTCCCGTAAAGACCTTGCGAAACTAACGGGCGCCATTAAGAGACATTGGCCCATCGGGGAACACGCGCCCTGATTAGGTATTCCTACAAGTTGTAAGGCAGAAGACACTCCAGAAACATTAGAACCCTTTATCTTTGTGTGTTCTGCACTTACATCGAGTAGACCAAGGCACTTTAAACAAGAGTCCCCCCAAACGACAGTCCTTCATTAAATGTACTTTTTGGCTCTGAACCTACAGAGTCTATCACGTACAAAAGTTTCCCTAATTGATCAGTATATTATACAAAATAATCGATTGTTCATTGAATTATCGATTAATCGATTAATAAAACAGTCCTAGATTTGGTTTTCTCGTTGAAAAAGAATGCCAATTATGTATTAATTAAGAAAAATATTGACGATCGCATTTTATACTTCTGTAAACGATATTTTTATTACACGAGCTCAAGCAGCTATTCCTATGTATATTATATGTATAATAAAATATACTTTTAAATCAAACCTTGCTTTGTACATAAAAAAAAACTATGTGATTCAGTTTACTAAATGCCTCACTTACAGCCAAGCTGATTATGATATGCTTTGCTTAATTTTCCTTCAACTCACCGTTCTTGTACACAAGTTGGCGGCAAACGTGTCGCATCGTATACGCCATGCCATGGTTCCACCGGTACCGGTTTCTTAAAACGCAAATTATCGAGTGGCGGTTTCGCATAAGGTATACCCGTATACACGTGCACTTCACGGCCTTGCACTGTCACCGAACGTCCGCGCACCGGGCCGCTTGATGTCTGTACAACGAGACGATCGATGACGCCATAAACGGAGGACAAACGCAATAAAAGTAATAGCAGCGCAAAAATGCCGCGATTGACATCAAAACAATCAGCACGGGCAGCCATTTTATTGAAAGCGCAAAAAAAATCAAAACAATAACAAAAAAAAAAAAAAAAACAAACAAAAATGACACGAACAAATGCACGCACGAACGCGAATGTATAAACGTGAGCGTGTATTACACTCTGACGTCACAAATTCTTTTATAATTTTTTTTTTTTTTTTAATTTTTTCACTTTTCAATTTTCTTCTCTTTTTTTTTTGTTTTTAGTCTAAATGCAATTGTTCAAAATATTGTTGCTGCGGCTGCTCCTTGCAATTTCTCCTTCACACGCAGACTTTACAAATTCTACCAACAACTTCCGTTTCTACTACGTCGATTTCCGTTGCACGCTGTGCTGCTACATGCCAACAACAGCAACAATCGATTGAAGCACGCAGCTGCTGCTCTTCTCGTTGTTGTTGTTTTGCTATGTGTAATGCAATTTCTTGTTGTTGTTGCTGCTGTTGTTTTTGTTGTTGTTTTTCTTGCATTTAGCGGCAGTTATACAATGTGTCTCACATCCGTTTCCGCTGCGGCAACGTTTCAACTTTCGTTCTGATTTTCGTTTTGCCACGTTTTAGTTCTTTCTATTTTTTTTTTTTTTTTTGTTTCTTTTGTTGTTTTTATGAAAATGTAGCTACATGCTTTGCATTGCAATGTGATGTGCTCAGTCTCGAGTGCTACTTATTATTGTTGTTGTTGTTGTTGCAGCTTATTAGCCTACAATAAATGTTGCTACTGTTGCTGTTGTTGCTTCAATTGATGTTGCACACATGTGTACATTCCACTACAAACGCACACAGACAAAGACATTCTTTGCTTTGCTCTTCAATGCTTTTACAACTTTTTCCTTTTAGAGCATCCTTTTCCTTTTCCTCTTCCTTTTCTAATTATTATTATTGTTGTTGTTGTTGTTTTAAGCACTAAAGTGGCTTTTGCATCTGTTGCACTTTTTTTTTTTTTTTGTATTTATTCTTTATTTTTGTTATTATTATTATCTTTTATTTGCCTCTTCTATGTCTAATTCTTCGTCTTCTTCTTTGTTTTATTTGTCTGCAAAAAAAAAAAGAAAAGTGAAAAATACGATTTAAAAATTTTGTTGTTCTTAGTTGAAGTAGCTTAAAAGTTGTATGCAAATAATATGTTTGTTGTTGTTGTTCTGGTTCTAATTCAGCATTTACATCAATGACAACAAAATATATTTTTTTATTTGCTTAGCTTCGTAGATTTCTTTAAGGTTTAGCTGAGCTAAATTTTTTCCAGCTTAATCTGATTTACGCTTTTAAATAATATTATAAACTAGCTGACTTTAACTTTGGAAAGCGATAAGATGTATTTCTCGCTAAAGAACTCGTTGAAGTCGAGCATACTCGTTGAAGTAGAGCATACTCGCTAAAGTCGAGCATACTCGCTAAAGTCGAGAATACTCGCTGAAGTTGAGCATACCTGCTATAGACGAGTATGCACGACTACCAGAAGCTCTGTACACAATTTTACGATTATATTTTAATTTCTTGTATTGGATTTTTTATACAAAAAGTAAAAAAATAAGTAGAGTTTGTATACGGACTATACCCATGGTTGTATATTTTATTTGGACTATTGTAGGCATAATACTTGCCATATTTAGATTGCATAACATACAAGTTTTCATTGAAAATTTAAATTGTTGGGGTATCCCTTGAAAGTGATCACCTGGCGGCTCAGTAAGTTTAAAATGGTGGCTCTGTCTTTTTTAATCTCCGAGATATTCGTTTTCATACGGCTGACATCAAGACGGAGAGACAGACACAGCTATATCCACTCGCCTTTCAATGCTAATCAAGAACATGTATACTTTAAAGGGTCTATCATGCCTCCTTCGGTCTATTATAAACTTTTGCACAAACTTAATACACTCCTTTTTTAACTCAAGTATTATCGAAATCTATTTTATTGACTTTTCTTGTTTTCTTGAGAAATGATAGTCAAATTCGAAAACCTTGTTAACCCCAACAATTTAAAATATTCTTGTAGCGGAAGATTCAAGCTTCAATATAAGCCTAATTTCGGATTTCTATCAACTCAGGTTCATCTGCTATATATGATTAAAATCTGTTTTTTTTTTTTTTTTGAGATTTTAAACCCATTTTTCTTAAAATCTTGACGTAATGGAAAATTTTTGACCAGGTTCGCATTCAACGATAAAAATCTATAAGATAGGCCTAGTCTGATGCTTCAATAAAAAAAATTTTTTTTTCTCGACCTGTGTTATCTTCCTGATTTTATGTAATGTTCCTATTAAATCTGGCGTGTAAAGTAAAAAACAATAATTTTGATCTATTTCTATTTTATATGTAATATTTTTGTTAATGTATAATACAGGCAAAAAAGTTGTGCCAAAACCCATAAAATATGTTTATTCTTGATCTGTCAGCCGTAGAATCTTGGACGCACCATTTTAGGAAGGTTTAATCTGTCAAGTTTAAGCCAAAAAGATTTGGTCTAGACCAAATTGTGGACTTTTTCGTTATTTTATCTACAGAAATTTCAACTCTGATGAACTCAATAAAGTATTCGTATGTGAATCATTTAATTAACATGATTTTATAAAGATATATTATACATTTTCTTTTTCAATTTATCATTTGAAGACACTCCCCCACATTTTGCATACCGAATTGCATATCGAATTTTCTGCTTAAAACTGCCTAAATATACGAAACAATCTTTATGAATCACAGCCAAGCATAGTGCTGCATACCACGGCAGCTATTCAGCAACTTAGAACTGCCTGAGCAGATGCATATCTCAAGTGTTTGTATCACTTTCTTTGTATCTATTTTGCTTTCCCCATTTTTCTTATTTTCTTTTTTTTTTGCACACTTTTTTCCCATTACAGAATTTATATTCTCAACAAACTTTTGAAATATTACTAACGAGTTACTATCTGCTACTTGCATTTTACACTTAAGTTCTAAAAGTGCTACAAATATTGCATGTTTTCATATTTTCTTCTGTTCTTTCTTTTCTGTTGTAGAAACATCGCTAGACGAGTTGTTTAGACGTTGCAAAGATACTTGACCGATATTTGCATCCTGTTGTCCTATCAATGGCGTCAGAATCCTATTTTTTTCATATGTTGTCTTGTATGTTCAACTTAAAGCTTGTCATATTCTCAAATCTTAAGTTGCTTTACTTTCGTTATACGGCAACATATAACTTAGGAACACGTACGAATATAAAAGTATTCAACCTTGTAAAATGCATTTAAATTTCAATCAGAAAGTAACAGCAACATTGCATGTCAAACAAACAAACAAACAAAAAAATAACAATGCGACAAGAATGACTTCAAAGTAAAAGCACTCGGTCAACTCAATTTAGCTCAACCCAATCCCTGTTTTTTTTTTCTTTCAAAGAATTTAAGGTTTTCGTTAAGAACATGCGCTGTATCCGTTCTCGCAGTACTTTGTGCATAAAGAATAAATAGGAGAAGTAAAGAATTTGAAGTACATCAACATTGCATAGTGCACCATTTATTTCTTTACATTTCATTTTTATTTGTTTGCATTTCAAATGCCATTTTGATTACTTATGAGGGTTGTATGTAAAGTTTTTAAATTTAAAAAAAAAGTAAACAAATTAAACAAAAACAGTGGCTTGTAAAAAAAATTTTTGATGTTATGCGTGAGAGGTCAATAGTCCGATACAACCCAAGCTAAAACACAATATTGGGGTTCATAAAATAAGCATTTAATTAAAATTTAAAGCTAAAATATAAATACACATAATAATAATTTTCTTTAAAAATCAGGCGATGGAAGATGAGTTTGCGTGGGGGCCTTATATTATAGTGGACCGTGGGTATAGTTTGTATATTAAGTTTTGTGTAAATGTATGTAACAGGCCGAAAGAGGTAGGAGGCTTCGAAAGGAAAGTATATTGTTAAAGAGTAGCGATGGACATCGGGACGGGAATGCCGTGGGTCCCGCTTACTTTTAATTATAAAAACCCAAATATTTGTTTGATTTATTAATCAAAAAGTTTAAAACTAACAATAAGGAGTGCAGTATCACTACATAGAAAGATAGTTAAAAAGCATTTTTAGCGTTCAAGGTGTTTAAGGGAGTTCCGGAATTTGGTCCTGGGACCCATATAGATTTTTTTGACCAATTATTTGTTTTTTTTTATTACAGGTGAGCACTTAGATGGGATTTTATAAAATTTTGACCCGGGGTCTAATGAGAGTCTTGAAAAAAAGTCATACATTTGGATTGGATAGACGTCAGAGACTTGAAACTGGACGCATTTGATTGATGGTTAGTTACGTTTAGGGAATTTCCAAAATATAAACCCAAATTTTTTTGAGCAAAAAAAAAAAACGCGGGCACAGCTGCGGGTACCTGCTAGTTATAATATATAAAAATGTACAGTTTCAGTTCAGCGGGACCCACGGAATTCTGCGAGATTTCCGTCCCGACACCCGTCTCTATTACAGAGTGTTACTTTATGAAAAATTTGCTTTTAGAAAAAATTTATTGACGGATTTTTTTCATCAATCATGCGTTTTACTTATAAATGTGCATACTTTTAAAAACTGTGTGCTGTAGATGCAGCTTTAAAACAAAATGGTGTAACTAAATATCGATTAATTTGAAAAATTTTGAAAATACTCAAAGATAGGATCTGAAAATAAGTCCAGATTTTGGTGGTGATCCCCAAATTCAAAATATGCAGTTTTGTTTTACTAGACCAGATTTTTTAGCAATTAAATTGAAACCCCAAAATTTTAATCTAAAAAATAAATCAGAACGATTTTAATTCTTACAGTTTTGGAAGCTAGAAATATATACGAATCAAGAACCAAGCTCGGTTTTTGTCGTGATTTTCATTAAACTTGTGAAGCTCAGTGTGGCGTACGATAGTCCAAATCAAATATCCCAATATGGGTAGGAACAAAACATTTTTGTGGTAAAGCACCTATAAAAAAGTGTTCCAAATTTTTTGTATAAAAAATCGAACACATTAAAGTACAAAGATAGGACATAACTTAAGGTACATTTTCTGTATTTATTGGACACTTCCAACTTGACACCAATATTTCTTAAATTTAAAAATTTTGCGCGGATTTTTGTGTCATCATATAAAAAACTTTAGCATATGGTAAAGTCAAAAATTCAATTGTCAAAAACAGCTGATTTTAGCGTCACATAAATATATCACAGAAAACATTAAGGGTATTCAGAATAGTCTTTCAACTCTAGTAACGGAGTAAAATCCATGACCGGTGTATTCGTAGGGCTGCAAAATAAATACGAAAGTATAGCAAGTGGCAGTCCGAATTTCAGCAATTTTCATGTAACTTGGTTGGCAACGCAGCTGTCTGTCAGCTGAGTTTCAGTTTCACATACCCTCAATAATTACTGTTTCACGAATATTGTCTTTTATGTTAAAATTTAGTAATGTTTTCTTAATTCTTTTTTATAGCATTTTTCACATAAACATTAAATATATTTAAAAAATAAATCGTAGTCTCGAACAGCTGATTGCAGAAAGTTGCACAGTGTTACTCAAATTTACTTTCGCAAGGAGACTATTCTGAATTAATTAATTAATTATGTATACTCAAAAATTGTTTGCGTTGAGATACACTACAAATGGTAAAGTATGCTTAACAAGTTCTCAAGTCATTCTTTATGAACTTAATTAATTTAAAAAAGGAAATTAAAAAACAAAACTATTCAACAATATTTTATCAAATAGACCTCGTTTATATGAAATGCGATTTAAAAAATATAAAAAGCTCCAAGTGCACAACTTGACGAATCAACATCAACATCGACAACTACAATCTTTACGACAAGAATTGTACATGAATATGGTATGTACTACTACTAGCTGCACTGCAGAATGTCCTTGATGTAGCTAGAGAAAAAAAACAACAAGAACAAAAACAAAAACAACAACAAGAACGACAATAGCTGACAATCAGTTTGGTATACGCCTTGCAGTATTTTCCTAGTCGACAACAAAGTGCTTCTGCTATTTTATGCACTTTACTACAAAAATCACGTTCACTTTGAATGAGCGGTATGCCCAGGCCCAGGCTATGCCAGCTTGTGAAGAGGCAGCTCAGCTAAAACATGCTAACAGGCAGGCGGGCAAGAGCCAAACCGCAAGCCTATTGAAATGGGCAGCAGAAACAAGCAACGTTTCTTGTCGCCATCAACGTGAATATTGTACCTGATCCTTTAGCTCAAACTCTTATGCTCATTGCCAACTTGTAGTCCTTTCGATTTTTTTCTTCTTCTTCAAAGGGAAGTCAGAGAATGTTGGCAACGCAGCTAGCTGGCTGGCAGCCTGCCTGCCTGCCTGCCAGCCACGGACTGCCGTTGATTTGCATGACGGAAGCCCATTAGTTGACACTCGTGCATAATAATTCGCTGCGTCTTTGCTTTGCATTGTGTGTGTGCTTCGTTGCTGAAGCACAGCTGAAGCAAAGACCAATAACCTTGATCCTGACAGCTCCACGCCCCGTACCGCGTGTTGCATTTCAAATCGAGAGAGTCACACCATTTACAATTGTTATTCTTTTATATTGTTCCCTGCTATAATATTTAGATTTGTTCTTTGTTTTCAGCTCTCGAACAACAACAACAACAAAAAAATGGTGCATTTAAATGCTTCATTGTATTAGTCCAATTAAAATGACATTAGGTCATTATAACAATTTCTCACGTAGTAGCTACATTGTACATTAGCATAATTGTGCTTTTCTGAAGGATACTGCCAAGATCCTGTATTCATTCATTTGAAATAGGTTTTTAGTTTTGTTAAACGCTTAAACGCTTAATATTTGTTACCAGTGGATACCCGGAGTGGATACCCGGAGTATACTACGTTGTACGTGCGTTTCAGCGGCTCTTTCGAATCTTTGTCGTGTCGGTTCCAAAATACGTTTGGGGCTAGTATGAAAAAATACAAAAAAGGCTAAAAAATACCGTCTTTTTTTTTGATTGCAGCATAACTAAAATATGTTGACACTTATTTAAAAAACATACAAAAAATCATGTGGAAAGTTAAAATTCGACTTCATGAGTGCGCCGCATGTGCCTAATGCGTTGTTTTAGTGGTCTATAGCTTTACTTGCATTGTTACCTTTTAAATAAGACCTATTTGGAACTCATTGGTTTCATGGTTTCAAAGTCCAGAGCGGACATAGCAACATATTTAGTATTTTCAACACATATGTGTATAAATTTTAAAGTATATTTTTTCATTTTGGCTACATTGCACTCGCAAACAGCTTGCATCAACTTTATAAAATAAATATTATTTTCATTTTGTATATTTTATTATTACTATTATTATTATTTTTTTTTTTTTATGATGAGGGTGCAAATATTGAATTGTACATATTTGTTTCGTCTAGCCACAAGCATACATACACACATACAACTGCATATATCATATAATAGATTAATAGAGTCTTAATTTATTATAAACATTTAGAACGGATGTAAGTCCGCCAACGCCGTCGCTGTCAATCAAATGATTTGTTTGAAAAAAAAAAAAGTTGTGTGAAAACAATTTTTAACGTTATTTTATTTTAAGAATTTTATATTTTAAGAATTATTCACTTCAATAATTGTTCGATCAGAGCGAAAGTTGCAGGCTTTTCCAAAATTATCATATAAAATGGAAAAATAATAGTAGCTATCCTACCAACGAGTCAAACTGTAGAAGTAGTTCAAGTAAAGAAGAAAATATAGCTACAAAGTCGGAACACAAAAGAATAAAATTAAACGAAAAAGATGGCGAACGTTTTAGCAGAGAACGAATTTAAAACTTCGTCTAAAGTTGTGTTCAGACACACAAATAATTTGAATCAAAATTTTTGTGCAAAAAGTTTGATCAAATTATTGACTTTAATCAAACTCGAGCTTGTTGTTCAGACTCAGAATTTAGTGGAATTCATATATGTAGTAGTAAATTAACGTAAATTTTCAAATCCATCAAACTTTTCCCGTTGTTTAATACCCAGTTTATGCAAATTTTTGGGTCAAACCCTTTCGACCATCCATACAATGGTTCAAATAATGAACGAATTTATGATCCATTCTATGGGGCCACCCCCCAGCGCCTATTCATCCAAAACAATATATATCCTAACTTTAAAGTTGTACTAAAATATACACATCTACAAAATTTCATTGGCATCGTTTGAGTTGTTTCGGAAATATTCGATTATTTATGATCAATTCTATGAGGGCCACGCCGCTACCCATTTTTCCAAACTTTATATACTCCATTTTTTTAGTTGGACCAAAAAATGCACAACCTCAAAATTTCATCGAAATCGGTTGAGTGGTTTGAGAAAAATACGATGACGGAAAATTAAATTTTTATACCCGCCACACATAGTGTGAAGGGTATATTCAGTTTGTCGGAAAGTTTGTAACGCATTGAAGGAGACGTCGTAGACCCCATAAAGTATATATATTCTTGATCAGCTCGATGAGACGAATCGATTTAGCCATGTCCGTCTGTCTGTCCGTCTGTCTGTCCGTCTGTCCGTCTGTCTGTCTGTCTGTTTACTTCTACGCATATTTTTCGATGAAGATATGTAGATATTACGCCGAAATTTGGAACTTAAGCTTTTCTCGGCAACGACTACTTTGTATGTTAAAACCAAGTTGCCACGCCCATTTTTAGGTGTAGCCCCCATACAAACTTACCAAAAATTTTCGAATTTTTGTATAAAAATAGGTATTATTTATGCATGTATCCACTCCAATTTGGGTAGAAACTCTTCTTATGTCATCCAAAGTCGAATCCAAGGTGCCACGCCCATTCCTAGGTATAGTCCCCATACAAATTTACCGCACATTTTCGAATTTTTCTATAAAAATAGGTATTATTTATGAATATAATCACTCAAAATTGAATAAAAACACTTTTGACGACATCCGATATCAAAAACAAAGTACCACGCCCATTTTTAGGTGTAGCCCCCACACAAATTTACCGACCATTTTTAAATTTTTGAATAAAAATTGGTATTATTTACGAATTTATTTACTCCAAATTGGGTAAAAACACTTCCAAACCAAGATGCCACGCCCATTTTTATGTATAGCCCCCATACAAACTCATCAATTTTTTTTAACTTTTGTATGATTAAATGTATTTAAGCCACTGATGATCACACATAAACTATTCAAATATTCGTGTGGCGGGTATTTATGCTTCGGTTCCACCGAAGTTAACGTTTTTCCTCGTTTTTTTTAATGTTGAATATTAGAGAATGGCTGGACCGATTTGGATTTCAAAATTAACTAACCACCAACACTCTTCCCTGCACCTTCTCCTGCAATTTTACTGCAATCGGTCATGCCGTTCTCGAGTAATGGAGTGACAATCAAAATGTACACTTCTCTTTAAATATATAGAATATTATTTGTTTGTCTAAACGCACAGTAAGTCTTTTAATGTTAATAATTTCTTCAGTCTATGATAGTTTACGGTTGATTACTCTAGCGCTTTATCAAGCGGATTACACAGGGCATCATGATTTTTTTTAGTTTCGAAATGACACTATTTTTTTGATGTATTTTTGTGCGCTGAACACAAATTCGGTGTCAAAAATTGCTCATCACGTCTGGTTTTCGAGAAAAATCGTGTTTTTGTGTGTTTTTAACCCTACTTTTCTCTAGAGTTGTCTCAGTTAAATGGAACTTTAAATCCTGAGACTGGTTTCCGATGTGTTTTTGAGCGCTAAACTCGATTCTACTAACCAAAAGTGAACAAAACACTCAAAAACACGATTTTCGAGTTTTCGAGGCATCGGAGACCCCATAAAGTATATGTATATATTCTTGATCAGCTCGATGAGACGAATCGATCTAGCCATGTCCGTCTGTCTGTCCTTCTGTCCGTCTGTTTGTTGCTATGCGATTTATTGTTTATTGTGTTTTTTAGAGAAGTTTCACTGTACTTCGTCTTTCTTTTTCTCTATTTCTTAAAAAAAGTCAAAAAAAATTTAAGCAAAATTAAAAGCGAATTAAGAACAAGCAAGAACGTTAACTTCGGAAACACCGAAGCTCAAATACCCACCACACGAAACTATATTCATTTTCTTGAAAAATAAAAAAATAGAAGGTGAGTTTGTATGGGTCTATATGTTATAGTGGCTCGATCCTTGTCATATCGGTAACATATTCATAGGATAACAGTAAAAGTTATTTTACACAGATTGGAGTGAATATATCCATAAATAAGAACTATTTTCATACAAAATCTGAAAAATGTGCGCTTGGTTTGTATTAGGGGCCATATCAAAAAATGGGCGTGGCACCTTTCTTTTGAAATTGGATGTCATTAGAAGTGCTTTTATCCATATTTGTAGTAATTACATTCATAAATACTAAAAATTTTCATACAAAAAATCGAAAAAAAAGTAAGTTTGTATGGGGGCTATATCTAAAAATGGGCGTGGTACCTTTCTTCTAATATTTGATGGATGGATATTGGAAAAGAAGTGTTTTTACCCGATTTGTAGTAAATACATTCATAAATAATAACTATTTTCATAGAAAAAAATCGAAAAAATTGTAAGTTTGTATGGGGGCTATATCTACAAATGGGCGTGGCACCTTGGTTCTGACATACAAACTACCTAGGAGCACGAAAAGCTTATGTTTAAAGTATCAGGTCTATATCTTCGAAACTTTCCGAAAAAATCGAATTGCAACAGACAGACGGACAGACAGACGGACATGGCTAAATCGATTCGTCTCGTCGAGCTGATCAATAATATATATACTTTATGGGGTCTCCGATGCCTCCTTTAATGCGTTACAAACTTTCCGACAAACTGATAATACCCTTCACACTATGTTTGGCGGGTATAAAGATGGCGACTGTTTTAAAGTTGCGTTCAGACACACAAATAATTTGAATCAAAATTTTTGTGCAAAAAGTTTGATCATATTATTGACTTTCAATCAAACTCGAGCTTGTTGTTCAGACTTACAATATAGTGGAATACATATATTTAGTAGCAAATTAACGAAAATTTTCCAATCAATCAAACTTTTCCCGTTGTTTAATACCCAGTTTATATAAATTTTAGGGTAAAACCCTCCGACCAGCCATACAATGGTTTAAATAATGGACGAATTTATGATCCATTTTATGGGGACCAGCCGAAATCGGTTAAATGGTTTGGGAAAAATACGATAACGGAAAATTACATTTTTTTTTTTAATGTTGAATATTTTCAGGAAAAAAAATCATAACTAGAGAATAGCTGAACCGATTTGAATTTCAAAATTAACTAACCACCAACACTCTTCCCTGCACCTTCCCCTGCAATTTTACGGCAATCGGTCAAGCCGTTCTCGAGTAATGCAGTGACAATCAAAATGTACCTACACTTCTCTTAATATATATATGGAATACTATTTGTTTGTCTAAGCGCACCGTAAGTCTTTTAATGTTAATGATTTCTTCAGTCTATGATTATTTACGGTTGATTACTCTAGCACTTTATCAAGCGGATTACAAAGGGCATCATGAATTTTTCATTTTCGAAATGACACTATTTTCCGATGTATTTTTGTGCGCTGTACACAAATTCGGTGTCAAAAATTGCTCATCACGTCTGGTTTTCAAAAAAATCGTGTTTTTGTGTGTTTTTAACCCTACTTTTCTCTAGAGTTGTCTCAGTTAAATGGACCTTTAAATCCTGAGACTGGTTTCTGATGTGTTTTTTGAGCGCTAAACTCGATTCTGCGAACCAAAAGTGCCCAAAACACTCAAAAACACGATTTTTCGAGTTTTTTTTTTCTACTTTTTTCGAAAACCAGACAGAATCATGTTCAGCGCTAAAAAATACATCGGAAACAAGTCTCACATAACAAAAAATTTAAATATATGAAATTTTAGGTCCTTTATTATTCTTTTTTTTTTATAAATAGCTCGACTTTCTATGCCGATTAAAAGCATTATTTTTGTTCAGCTATGAAAATATTCGCTTATGGGGAGGACCAAACTTTGATTGATAAAAAATAGTTCTAGTTGATTGTCGACTGGATTGACTTAACATAAAATTTCTCCTCTGTGAAAGCTGTGCGGCTGTGGTTATTGTGTTTTTTAGAGAAGTTTCACTGTACTTCGTCTTTCTTTTTCTCTTTTCCTTTAAAAAAAGTCAAAAAAATTTAAGCAAAATTAAAAGCGAATTAAGAAAAGAAAGTCAATGTTTGAATATATATTTCTATTGTAAATTCTAAGTACTTGCGCAGAATTCTTTAATTTATGCGCGTAACTTTTTATAAACTTTAAGGTTTTTTTTCGCTCTTCAAATTTGCTGCGCCATTTTATACGCTCCAACGCGCTTTTAGCACGCGCAATTTTTTGTCCTTGTCGTGGTCTTTTTTTTTTTCTTTTTTTTTTTTTGCCATCTTTAACTTAAGCGCAGAGTTGTGCATGAATAAGAATTGCGGTTCGTCCATAAGATGCTGCTGCTGGTGACGGTTGTTCTCATCTTCTGCTAAGTTGCAACGAAGCGACGCATCGTAACTTTTCCACTTGGTTTTCTAGCAGACAAGAAAATTGTGCGGAAAAAAAATTTGTGCTGACTAAAGCAGTCTTCATTTTAATATCATTTTCTGCTTCTACTTCTTTCTAAAATTGTTTTTTTTGATTTTATCACTTTCTTTTTTTTTTTCATTTCCCCATTAAAGCAATTCATTATAATTTACTTGAACGTCTTATTTACTTGGAAGTGACTTAGTTAACCTAACTTAAATACTTTAATTCTTTTTGTAAATGTTATCGAAAGAGTGAAATTGTATTAATTTCAAACTATAAACTTCAGATCAGCTTAACCAGTTGAATAACTATTAAAGTAATTGGCGAATTCTATGAATTTGTAACGGATGAACTACGAATATGTAAGGCCATTGCAGCTTATTATAAGCCTGGGCATCACGTTAGTGTATTAACCCAATTGGTATGGTCCAATGACACTCAATACCAATTCCGGATCCCAGAGTAATTATATGGATTATATGGATTAGAATCTACCATTCTCACGACTACGTGAATTTAAATATTGGAAAGCTGAATTCCAGATGCTTACAGCGTAGAATTTTACTTTTCATTGAAATATAAAATTTTTTCCGCTTGTAAAGTGTATAAATACTTTGGTACTCTTTCTTATAACATAAGTTTCACCCTGTTATGTTAAAAATTTCTCTGTAAAGAGCAGATAAGAACAGTTTCCAAGTTATACTTGGAATTTTGAATAGTTTTAGCTATTTTTCAAAAAAAAAAATTGATTTCTTTTTTTTTTCAAAATCATGCAGCATCTTCCTTTTTTTTTTTTTTTTTTGCTGTGCTTACAGTTTTAAATTAAATTCCATTAAATTTCACATTAATTTTGTGCTTAAATTGTAATTGAAATTTAGTAGAAGATTGTATACGAAAATAAGAAATCAAGGCACATAAAACCATTTATGCTGTGCAGTTCTTAAATTATTAAATTACAACGGACTTACTTAGAGCTTGATTAAGTATGCATGTCTGCAAATGAACAACTTATATGAAAGTGGTTTAACTTTTACTCGTATTAAATTTTTTCTTTACCAACTTCGAAGCACAAAAAGAAAAAAATACACACACACACATACACATACATATACGCAGCAATAAAACTTTATGCTTTCGACTCAACTTTTAGACAGACAATCAGACGTTTATACAAAGAAGACATTCAGACAGACAGAAGGACTGACGGAAAGTACAACGCACACACATACATATGAACATGCTGCATAATAGAAAAACCCTCTTCAAATCTGTCAATGCCAGATACACCTGCTACAGCTTGTAACATAAACTACGTAATCTATTCTGTGCAACCCCATAGCCCATATTCATACTCCATTTCCACAAGTGTACCACAAGTGTATTATCAATTAACTTAGTTACTTTTCACATAGCCCTCTACAACAATCCACACATACGTATATTCCTCAATTGTAACTGTATAAGTCTACTCTACCCTCTTCAATTCACCAATTAAACTAAAACAGTGAAAAAAACAAAAGCAAAAACAAAAACAAAAATAATAAAAACTTGAAAACTCCAAGTTGCTGTCAATAGAGACGTTACGCTGCTGCTGTAACATGTTACTTATTTTTAGTAGATACAACTTCGGCGTACAAAAAAAAAAAAAAAATTTTTGTATCTACAAAAAAGTTTACTGTACTTATAAACATGTTTTGTTTGTGACTTTTTTCGATCAATAAAATTGTATCCTATTTTTATTAAATTTAGCAATTACCCAAAAATGAAGAATAAAGCTTTGGTACTGCAGAAATTTAAGTTTCCTCCTACCTTATACATAAAGTAATAACATGACTTGTATTAAAATTCGTCTGACAGGATAAAGAGATAAGCCAGTTCTTGAATGACATTCGCTTGAGACTAAGACAGGTAGAAAGCCAGAATATTACGTAATATGTAATACTAGAGTTTTTTTATTGCAATGGTGAAAATTCGTCCATATTACCTATTAACGAGAATTATTAATGAAATAAAAAATAAATACCATAAAGCTCGAACATTTGAAACTTGGATATAAAAAAAATTGGAGATATTGCATATATAAATAATATTTTTTTTTTTTATATAGAAACGAAATTGAGCGGTAGTTTTGTTCAGGGGTCAATATCTAAAAGTAGATGAGGCACTTTGTTCCTGACAAAAGTTTTATTTTGAAATATTTTAATAACTGAGTAAGTGAAATGTGTAGAACTAAAAAGACAGACGGACGGGCTGAAAGACGGACATTACTATATCTTTATAAAGTCTAAAATGTCTCCTAATAACGACCGGAACGTCAAAAAATGTCGCTCTCGCTGAAATTTTATTCATATTTTGCGTGGTTATTATTACATTACCTGAGAATAATTTCATGAATTTCAAAGAAAAATTAATACAAAAAATCCCTCAAAATTATCCCAGATATAAACAAAAAACAAGTAAAAACGTTAACTTCGGTAGAACCGAAGCTTAAATACCCGTCACACGAATCTTTGAATAGTTTATGTAGGTCATCAGTGGCTTATATACATTTATAATTATATATTCGAAAATAATTACTTTTTTAAACATTTGGTGGAAAATAATCGAAAAGTTTGTGTGGGGACTATAGCTAAAAATAGGCGTGGCACCTTGGTTTTGTTATTGGATATCATTAGAAGTGTTTTTACATAAATTTGAGTGAATAGTCTCATAAATAATACCTATTTTTATACAAAAATTCGAAAATGGGCGTTAAATTTGTATGGGGGCTATAGTTAAAAATGGGCGTGGCAGCTTGGATTTGACATTGGATGACATTAGAAGTATTTTTACCCAACTTGGTGTGACTACATTCATAATTAATTGCTATTTTCATACAAAAAAATCCGAAAAAAACGGTAAATTTGTATGGGGGCTACACTTTAAAATGGGCGTGGCACTTTGATTTTAACACTTGAGCTGCTTAGGACTGAGAAAAGCTTAAGTTCCGAGTTTCAGGTCAATATCTTTAAAACTGAGCGAATGAACCGCATAAATACAGACAGACGGACAGACAGACGGACGGACAGACAGACAGACGGACATGGCTATATCGACTCGTCTCGTCGTGCTGATCAAGAATATATATACTTTATAGGGTCTAAGAAGTCTCCTTTAATGCGTTACAAACTTTCTGACAAAATGATAATACCCTCCACACTGTGTGTGACGGGTATAAAAAAACAAGACAACATCTTGGACTAATTTATTTATGATCATCACTTAGGCTTACGTAAAATTTGGGTAAGCGTTGACTTGAATTTAATAGTCCGATACAAACAAAGTTTTAACACAATAATTGGGTGAAATGTTAAAACTTACAAAAAATGTTAAAAAATTAGAAAATGGATGGTGACTTTGTATGGGGGTATATGTTATAGTGAACCTGTGGATCCTTATAAAATCAGTAGAGTATATATAGGATGACATAAGAATTGTGTTTTTACCCCAATTGGAATGAATATATTTATAAATAATTAATATTTTCAAACCAAATTTAGAAAATGGACGAAAAATCATATGGTTTTATACTTATTAATGGACGTGGTTCCATGGTTTTGACATTCGATGTTTTTTAAAGTATTTTTACCAGAATTGTAGTAAATACATGCATAAATAATATATTTTTTCATACAAAAAAATCTAAAAAGGCCGTAAGTTTGTATGGGGCCTATGCCTTAAAATGGGAGTGTTACTTTGATTTTAACACTTGAATTGCCTAGGACTGAGATAAGCTTAAGTGTTGAAATTCAGATCAATATCATTAAAACTAAGCGATTGAAACGCATAAATACAGACGGACGAATGGACGAACAGACATGCAGACGGACATAGCTAGATCGATTCGTCTCGTCGAGCTGATCAATAAATATATATATATATATAATTTATAGGGTCTACAATGTCTTCTTTCTAACAAAATGAAAATACCCTCTACAGTATGTGCGGCAGGAATAAATAAATACCAGTTTCAAAAATACCAAAATTTTAAAATACCTGGTCTCAAAATCTCTTGACATGAAAATAGTAGGACATGAGCACATTTTTATTTTCAGTTGAATTTTGATTCACTACTTCAAAATTTTTTAAATTAAATCAAAAACAATACAAACAAGAGAGAACGCTGAAGTCGCTATTTATAGTATGCTCGACTGCAAGATGTATAAAAATTTTGAAAAAAAAAATTATTTTCCATACATTTTTGGACCACCCTTGAAAACATATATGTATTTACTTTCAGGGTCTATCATGTCTCCTTCTGTCGGTTACATATATTTAATATACCATTTTACAATTGGTGTACAGAGTATTAAACTGAGTATTAGGAAACTAAGTAATAAGGATGGGAAAAATTATGATTTATTGAAAATGTGTGTGTTGGGATTTGCTGTTTGATGTCACAAAAATATTTGAAAAGAACTATTTGTCAAACCTGAGCAAGGCCGGATATTTCGGTTAGTGATTATATAATATTTAATTTTAATTTTTTAAGGATTAAACAACATTAAATAACTAATAATATTGATCTATCACAAAAAATTGCCGGAATGTTCTACAAAGCAGACGTCACTTAACTATCGCTTATTTTGCTCAGTGTAAAACGTTTAAAATATTACTTTTTTATACCTGTTACACTAGTGTAATCAGGTGTATTCAGTTTGTCGGAAAGTTTGTAACGCATTAAAGAAGGCATCGTAGACCCTATAAAGTATATATATTCTTGATCACCTCGACGAGACGAATCGATTTAGCCATGTCCGTCTGTCTGTCCGTCTGTCTGTGTGTTGCTGCGCGATTTATTCGCTCAGTTTTAAAGATATTGGGCTGAAATTTTAAACTTAAGCTTTTCTAGTTCCTGTGTACTTTCTATGTTAAAATCAATGTGCCACGCCCACTTTTAAGTATAGGTCCCATACAAGAGTACAACATTTTGTCAAGTTCTTATAAGAAAAAAAAATTAATTTGTAAAGCGAATGGCTTCAAATATGGTTATACCAAATCTTCAGTTTAAAATTGGTCTAAATCGGACCGCGAATTCCTAAATTTTTAAGAATATATTTAATTTGTTTAGTATTTTTAAATAAAATTTAATACAATTGCTGCACACGAAGGTCTATCAACGTCAAATGATGTGTAACAGGTATATAAACTTCGGTCCAACCGAAGTTAACTTTTTTCTTGTTTTATTTTGTTTTTCATTTTTTTTTTTTTTTTTGCAAATAAATTGAGTTATACTAGTATCAAATTTGTTTCGACTTCTATGTTGCGCTGACTTTTAGGCTGATTGTGCCGCGACTGCTGCCATTTCTTTCTCACAGACACGCCATTTTTGGACTTGTTTGCTCTTTAGCTTTTAGCCAATGTGTCTCTGTCTGTCTGTCCGTCTGTACCTGTTTATTCGTTTGTTTGTATTTATCTAACTTTATGTTTAAATTTTTCTGCTGCCAAACCCTTTTTTAGATTTGAGCCAACCCAAAAAAAAAAAAAAAATAAAATATATCTATACATATATATTCTATGTTACAAGTATGTACAATACCATCGTATATAAATAATTTCAATTTTATTGTCACTTGACCTTTTGCCAAAGTCTCTATCAGAAGAGACAAACGCTCACGCTAAACAACAACAACAAAAACAACATCAGAACCAAGTGTTAAAGCCAAATAAAAGGTGCGAAGCATAAGCCAGATTCCTGCCACATTTAGGTGGTCGAACCTTAACTTCAGTTCGGTTCGGTCGGTTCGTTTATTCGTTCATTCGACATTTGTGGCCTTTTGAAATTTATAACTTAATTTGAGTGTCATTAAATTTTTTTCTTTCGCTTTATTTATGTTTTCTTTTTGTTTTTTTCTTCTTCGTTGTTTTCTTTTTGTTAAAAAATAACATTTTGTGGCTTATTTCGCTTTAGTTTTTCTTTTTCTTTGCGAGTTTTTTATTTAATTACTTCAGCAGTCTGAATTGTCAAAAATTATTAAAGGTTAAAGATATGAACAAGGAGAAAGAAGTTTAAAAGCATTCACCATATTTATTGAAAGGTCATAGAGATTTATATCGTTTTCTTTTTGTTGTTTCTTTGACCTTTTATTTTACCAAGAATATAATTTCTTGAATTCCGCTTTAAGAAGCATTGTGTTTTTGGTTTTCATAGTTTATGTTGTGTATTAAAATTATTCTTAAATTTATCCACTTGCAAAATATTACCAATGCACACTGGTCTCAAATTCAAATATTTTGACAGAAATTCGAAAAATAAATATACTGACCAATAAGTTTGTAGCAATTTGGCCACGCCCACTGATGGAAAATTAATCTGCTTCTTGTTTTATAACCGTCGTTTATCAAGGGAAGTGGATCTGAAGAATACATTGCTCTACAAAAAAACTTCATTCATAAAGGGGGCCTAGAAACCGGAAAAGCCATATCTTAGCATTTAATAGGCGTAGAGACTTGAAACTGCGCACTATTTGAAAGTGGTTTAAAAAAATATTTTAAGGATTTTCGAATTTTGGACCTGGACCCATTGGTTTTTTTTTTTTTTTTTTTTTCATTTCAAGAGACAAAAAGCAAATTATTTAATAATAAATACAACACATGAAAAGGGAACATCACAGGTTGGAGCCATTTAGCACAAACGATATGAATTAAAACTTTTTACAACAATAATCAAGAACAATAATCAAGTTCAATTCAGGTCAGGGGGTGAGTTCTTTTGAGCCGCCTTGTGGGTTGGCTGTTGTCAAGTAAGTTTGTCGCTAACTGATTATTTTATGTTGCTGCAGTCTAGAGATGTAGCGGGTTCCTAATTTACGAATTTCATTTCGCATAGACGTTACGTCTAGGTCTCTGTGGATGACGGAGTTCCCGACGTAGGTTGCCGCACCTATGATCCTGCGGAGCAGCTTGCTCTGGAATCACTGCATTTTCGATGACTTCGATGTTAGACTCAGCTGTCGTTCCCCAGAGTTGGATGGCATAGGTCCAAATGGGCTTAAGCAGCGCTTTGTAGAGCAGTACTTTATTGCGAGTGCTCAGCTCAGATCTCCTGCCGAGTAGCCAGTTCAATTTAACTAACTTTAGGTAAAGCTTCTTCCTTTTGACCTCAAAGTGAGCCTGCCAGTTTAGACGCCTGTCTAGGATGAGGCCCAGGTAACTCGCCTTGTCCACCACTGGAAGGAGTGCACCATGAAGGCTGACTGGGGGGGGCATGGGACCCATGGGAAGACCCAAAATAGATTTTTTTAATTATTTTTTTAATTATTTTATTTCAGGCACCAAGACGAAATTTTGAAAAATTTTGACTCGGGCCTAATGGCGGCCTTGAAACCGGAAAAGCCATATCTTTGAAATGAATAGACTTTTATGGTTAAATGGTTTAAAATATTTTAGACGTGTTCAAGGCATTTCCGAAATTTGGATCTGTCCAACTTTGCTTTTGAGATTTCAAGTGAGCACTAAAACGAGATTTCAAAAAAAGGTGGATCCAAAATAGATTTCTTGACCATTTAATATTTAGTCGACAAGTAGAAGCAAAAACCACAAAAAAAATATGCGAGAAAATCGAATTACTGTCAAAAAAAAATTTTATTTGGGACCAGCGTGCAACGTACAAAAGCCAGGCACACGACAACTATGAGTACAATAATTGATATGCTCTGCTAAAAACAATAAAAAACAAACATCCCTAACTACATTATTAAGTCTACTAAAGCAACACCTTTGTTGAGATTGAATTGCCACTGCTGTGGCATTTGTTTAATGATTCATACTACCTCCTTTTTTTTTTTTTTTTTGCTATGAATTGTTGTTGTTGTTGCCATTGGCGCTAGTGAAAACTTAATCAGGAACATATCACAGCACGGAACATATGCCCATCGCAATATACTATATATTTCGATTGGAGGAGCGCCCAAACACAGCACAAAGCAACCAAACAACCCCAACCTAAACGTGTGCCCACATGCGGTGCTGTGATTATTGAGTGGCTCCTGCTGTTCGTTGGCTTGCTCCATGGCACATACAAGTGTACACATGAGTATGTACAGCTTTATATGTATACTCGTTCCAAACACTTCGTCATCATATTTGTACAAGTTGTGTATTGGTTGGAGTCGAAAGGAAACTATTACTTCATCTCTTCTACGAGTATATCGTCGTCGTCATCGTTTATTGTGTGTGTCTTCTACGTCGCCATTTTTTTTTTTATAGTTGCATGGCGCCAAATTCATTTATCGACACAATAGGCACCTCAGCTGGTTGCTTTGTTGTAATTAAGTTCAAAGGTCACTGCTTATATGCTATGTATTCATATACATACAACTCGCACTGAATAAATATTATGTCATGAAATTTGTTGAAAACATTTTAAGAAAAATATCGACAAAAACTTATAAAATGCATCTGCGAGTTTCAGAAAATTTTATATTTCCAAATATTAAAATCTTTTTGTAATTAAAATAAATTCGGCAAACAAAAAGTGCTTAACAAGACATACATATGTACTTCCCATTCTATTCGTGATTGCTTCGAAACGTTATAATTTATTTACATTTTAATAAAAACACTTAAAAGTATTTAAAATGTATTTAGTTTGGTTTCTAAGCGCTCATAAAATTCCAACACATAACTACAATATATGCAGATTACCTCATCAGATTTAATTCTTTACTATGTGTGTATTTTGTGTTTTTTTTTTTTTGTAGTTTAGCTTGTGGCTGCAATTATTTTGAAATTTAAACTTTAATTACTTTTGATTTAATCTGATTTTGCGATTAACAGAAATTTCTACAACGCCATCAACGAGTCGAATCAAGTCGCGTCGCTGTTGTTTCTTTCATGCTGTGCCGCCTCATAGCGGGGGCATCTTAATTAAAATGCACGAGTTTCCGGTGTTATATCAAGAACTTTTCTGCCGCCATTTTCATCGAACGTAATTCGCATATACAACTACAAAACAAGTATGTATGCATATGTGTGTGTCGCTTTAGTGTTTTTGTTTTATAAAGTATAAGGTGCAACGACGGAAAAAATCGACTTTCCCATGTCCGTCTGTCTGTCTGTCTATTTATTGCTACACATTTCATTTGGTCAATTTGGTAGTTATTAAGCTGAAATCAAAAAATTTTGCTTCTCGTGGCCGAGAAAATTTTAAAAAGTTTTTTTTTTTTTTTTAATGCTTTTCTGAAAAGCCATAATTTGATCTTTTTTTCTATATATATATGTATGAATTTGAACAACTTTTTGCGTGGTAACTCCATAACTTAAGAAGGAATTTACCGGGTTTCATTCAACTTATGTTTAAAATTTTCTAAAGTACTTTGTTGAAGGTTGCTAAGGAGAGAAAAATTGTTAAAATTGTGCTGAAAATTAAGATTTTTCTAAAACACGTCTGCGTTCCTAAAATATTTCAGAATTAGTCCCAGATATCCAACAAAATACCAGTTCTTAATAGTCCCAAGATTTCAAAATACCTGTTTTAGCTGAATTTTAAATCAATTTTCAAAATTTTTTTTAAGTTGAGTCAAAAGCAAAAAAAAATCTTATAAGTAATCTTAGATATCCAAAAAAAGTACAAGCTCTAAAAACCCATGATTTCACAATACCTGGTCCCAAAATACCTTGACTGGAAATTATTAATATATGAGCAAATTTATATTTTCAGTTGAGTTTTAATTCAACCTCAATTTTTTTTTGAAGAGCAATGCTTGGTATTTTATCTAAATAAAAACCACAAATTTTACGGAAACTTAATTAACTCGTATTCTGGAAATCAAATATTATTTTTTATTTTTTTTTTGTCCCATCTTATACAAATATGTTACATGTACATCTAAATAAAATACAATACTAGTTTCCAAAAAAAAAAAAAAATTCATTTCATTCCAATACGAAAAATCCATGAGCAAATAGTAGAAGCAGCGAAGTCAAAAAAGTAACAAACCTATTGATTTTGTTTATAAAATAGAGTTTGAATATTTATCCGAAAACGATTACTTCGGATACTCAATATAAAACCGATTAGAGTAACTTAAGTGAACTGCTATGAAAAATATAGAAATGACTTGACTGCTTACACTTTGCTAAGAAGTTCAGAAGTTTTTTTCTCTTTATAATAGAATTGATATTATTTTTTAAAAATATAACTAAGTTGTTTCCAAAAAAATTTGTTTGATAGATGTTAGTTATATTGATACAGGCCCTATGAAAGGGCCCGAAAATGGGCCTGACTGCGGGAGGGAAATTTGTGCATATGAAAATAGGGAACGAATAAAGGATAGAGGTCAGTATCAGGCATTGATTAGCATTTTCCCAGGTGAGAAGGCAAAAAAAAAAAAAAAAAACGGTCTTCACTTATATCTTAATATATTTTTTGATAATCATGATTAATCAGCAACAATCGATTTATTTTTACAATCTTCAGCAATCAATTATTTCCAACAATCACACAGCCCTATTCCCTGGATCATATTCATAATATATATATGAGGGGCCGTGAGCGCCGGTCTGGACCGGGGCCCAGTTTGGCTCTCGACGGCCCTGTATTGATATACTATACATATAGGTCAATACCTTTTATTCTATCCATGTTCTTTAAATTTGATTTGCTTCATAAGGAAAGCAATGACAACAAACGATTATTCAATGATTTAATTAAAAACTGGAGTAATATCCAATATTCGGATAATTGGTTAAGAGTTAAACCAATTAATCGAATAAATTAATTGACTAAATTGAGGCGTTCTGTGAGTCCATTTGTCGGCTCGAGTCAATTGTAATTCGATCAAAGAGATAAACTTTTTATATAAAAGTTTCTTTTTTAATGAACAGACCGTTCCCATGAAACGTTCATAAAGGCTTTCCCAATAAAAACGATAAGATTTGAAAATGACCACCACGATTTTTCTTGCACTAGTTTATACGATTCTTCCAATTATCCATTACTCGGTGCAATATTTCCACTGGCTCGAATGTTGGCCTCAAGCTCATCAATTGTTGCTGGTTTGTTAACTTGAAACATAGATTTAACATAGCCCCAAACAAAATAGTCCAATGGTGTTAAGTCACACGATCTTGGTGGCCAGTTGCTAGGGCTATTTCGCAATAATATCGACTCACCGAACTGTTTACGCAATAAATCCATCATAACGTTGGCTGTACTCGTATGGCATGTTGCACTATCTGGTTGAAAAAAATGTGTCATCATCATCAATTTCATTCATTTTAGGAAAGAAAAAGTTGGTCAACAATGCACGATTACGTTCGTCAATCACGGTAACTGTGCGCCCCTCATTATTTTTGAAAAGTACAGCCCTATGTTACCTCTATACCAAAATGAACACCAAATAGTCAGTTTCTGAGGGTAGAATGGTGCTTCATGAACAAGTGTGGAATTTAATCCCCACATTAAGGAAAATTTTGTTTGTTGACATAGCCATTTAGCCAAAAATGCGCGTTTTCATAGTAAAATGGCAACTTCTGAAAAATCAACATATGTTAGATTTCTAAAATCCAAGATGGCCGCTATCACTAGGAACCACTGTAGTCCTACTCAATTGAAGTGCGCCTCCAATATATATGCATACTAACTTATGGTAATTGCATCTTTCTCCCTTTTAAAATGCTACAAGCTTCAAATTAAAAATTAATCCATTCAGCGCTATAAATGAACTGTATAAAAATGTAATAAACTATTCTAAAATATGAACAATATCTGTATGTATGTAAGGTACACATATATATATATCAAATAAATTAAATTATACGAATGCAATTATAAATTTCAGCTCATTTAAACTAATTAGCCACAATACTTTTATTATTATTATCAGCAACAACAACAACAATAATAAACTTCAAATATAAGCAAGTAGCGGCAATTCGAACAAAAGTAAAATTTATTTATTTTTTCATAATATAAATTAATTGATGTGTACAGCCAATTAAATTTTGATTTTTAAAGTATAGAACAACTCATTATAATTTGCGCATTTGCATAGTACGTACTACGGAATACAACACTTGATACTGATTCTGATTTTGATTCTGGTTGTTATTATTATTTCCATTGCAAATTGCATATCATAAAGACACATCGACAGACAGACAGACAGAGAGATAGACTCGAATCGCTGCAACATAAACTCATAACAACACCAAAACTGTGTACAGATTGCCGAGAGCAATTTAACTATTCTAAATTACGCTTGAAATATTCACATACATACACGTGAATATGTAAATATGTAATGTGAAGCGCTTATTATAATAATGAGCGTAATTATGGCATTTACGCTTCTATTAACTTATAAAATTATTATAACAGAACACAAGCTCTACGTACGTACGTACAAGTATTGTAAATTTAATTACTATTGACACAAATGAAGCTGATGCGGCTAGATATGCTGCTATAAGCGTGCAGCTATGATAAATGCAACGCGTGCTATTGATTAAGAGTGAATATTTATTTATTTTTTTTTTCAACGTAGGCCTTCTATTAAACAAATAATTACGTATATTACGTATACGTCGTGTGCGGCATACTTGAAGTGTTAATCAAAACAAACACGCAATCCTTATTTTTTTAAAATAATTGATAAATATATGCACTATAAAAAAAAAAATTTAATTTTAAGAGATTATTTCAATGATTTCAATTTACTACTTTCAGGTGCATTATTTCAATACTCGGTTAAAAGTAAATTTTGGCTTAACTAAACTTATCGTTTTCTCAATCAGCGGTGTCATACAAAATCTCCTTGGGTGAGTTTTAAATTTCTCATTCATTGAATTTATGAATAAAATTCACAATAAGTTTAAACTATATTTTTAAAAGTAACAAAAGCTGTAAATGTGTGCATATTATATTATTTTTTTTATACCCAGTGCCCAGTAGAGGGTTAAAGGGTATATTAAGCAGGAAAGTGTATGCAGCAGACAGAAGATGGCATGGTAGACCCTATAAGGTATATAGTCTTAATCAGCATTGAAAGGGGAATCAATCTAGCTATGTCCTTTTGTCCATCCATCCATCAGTCCGTCTGTCGTGTGAAAACGATTATCTTGGAGATTATAAGAAATAGGTTCACCCATGGTGAAATGACCTTAAGGCGGTGTATTTGTTTTGTTGGTTTTATTTAGTATGAATGCAAACTTCGTGGTGAGTGGTCGAATTATTGCCTGATTTAATCAATACACTGAAAGTATATAAATTTATCTTTATCTTTCTCTCTCTCTCTCTCTCTCTCTCTCTCTCTCTCTCTCTCTCTCTCGTTAATGATTAAAAAAATTTTGTTGCAAATTATGTTGCAAGAGAGAGCGAATACACCACCCCTTTAAGTAGTTCCACCATGGGTCCACCACATTTGAAAGGTAAACTCTCCTGAGCCAAGTCAAGTGGACACGTACAAACGATTTTTCTCTAATCCCAATTTGAGGGGTAGCCCCCCACACATAACTACAGCAAAATTGTGGGTTTTTGCCCCCATACAAATGTATCCCATTATTTTTTGATTTTTTGCATAAATAAAGTATGGCACTAAGATAAGACTTAATTTAAGGTACATAAAAATTGGGTACAGGGTTGCAGTCAATCATACTTTTTTTAAATTGAGGATTGAATTTAATTGTTTAATTATGAATCATATTCTATATTTCAATCTATGACATGACAGTGCAAAGTTTTTCGTTCATGACTTGGTCACTAATGACTGATTGATGACATCTTGTCGGTTGTGTTAACATGGTCATTGGTAACACAATCAACGACATATCACCAATCAGTCATTAGTGACCAAGTCATAAAAAAATTTCACGCTGGCATATGTCGTATAGTTTTGGTTAAGTTTGATCAGATATCATATAATTCCTAATAAAGAGATAGTTCCCATAATTAGGTACGCATGTAGAGATTTTCGAACTACGCTTTTGAAGAGTTCTCTGGGTGGACATGACGGTAAAAGCGAAACATTTATCTTATTCACTTAAAAATAAAAATAAATAAGTAAACCTGCATTGAACCATGGCTCTCAAACGAACCAAACCAGTTCGAACGCATATACTCCGATAGTTTTGGTACACTGAACTGAATAACCGAACCTGAATACAAAGCGAATTAATTATTATTTTTTTTTTTTTTAAGGTTCGGTTCACCCTGGTTTATAGAGAATAAAACATTTTAAAACTATGATTTTGCTATTATTTCTTTGTCTCTCCCAGGTAAACAATTTTAGCGACTTCAAAATTAATCAATGAAATTTTTTTTACAATCCAAAAAAAAATTAATTTTAATGACGTCAGTATTTATCGGTAATATTAAAAAAAACACATAAATATATTTTTTATCCACAACCAAAGAAATAATGCCAGACTATGAAACGAAAAAAAGGACAAACTGGAAACTGTATGCGCAACAAAATTAAATATTTCTCTCCCTCTCTCTCTCTCTCTCTCTCTCTTTTCGCATTTATAGTTGTTCTCAGCAAATGCGAATTTTGCATTTTTTTTATTAAATATTAAATTGCCGCAGATTTTTATTTTGCTCGACCGCATTGCTACAAAAAAAATTGTTTTTTTTTTTTCGTTTTATTTCCCACTTTGGTCCTTGCCCATCCAAGCGTTTATTGCGACGTTAACTCAGTGTGACGTCACATGTTGCCCTTTGGCTTCATGTGATGCGCATATGGCCTAAAGTCATTTCGTTTGTTTGTTCGTTCGTTCGTTATTTAGTTCATTCTGGTTGCCTTTTCGAGTTCGAGATACATTGTACGACATTTTATAACATCAGCATCGCATCATCACATCACATCAACAACATCAACAGAAGCAATATAAACGTCATCGACAAGGCCAGCGCGTAAAGAAAAAAAAATTATATAAAATAGGCACAGAGAGAGAGAACGGAAGAGAACGAAACGGAAGTCGAGTGTGTCAAGCATGAGAGCTCATAATATGACATAATGAAAATATTTTTGTATAAATATTTGGTTGTGTGTGTTCCATTTTAATATTGCTAAAAGTTTTTATTGAAAACTTTTTGTAGCAAAACAAAAGCGTTTGCGATAGATCGAAAAACAAAGTTTATGAAAAAATGTAAATTTAGCACAAAAACTTGAACTATAATTTGGAATTTTATATTGGCTTTTATTAATTTAGTTCATAAATATACAAAAAAAAAAAAAAAAAAAATTTATCAATGAAAGTTTTGAGCAATATTAAAACCAAACTAATACGCATTTTTCGCTAAAAATAGAATGCAGTTGAAAGAAGGTGTCGTTCTCCGCATCATTGACATTTTTAACATAAATAAAACAATTAAACCAGGGATGGAAATTCAAAAAAATCGATTCAAACATTATCCTGTTTTTTTTTTTTTTGAATCGAACCTTGGTTCAAGTAATTCATTTTTTAATTTTAAAATAAAATAGTAAAATGTCCTAATTATACGATTTCCAAAAGCACGTCTGCAAACCAGGGTGAACTGAACCTTTTTAAAGAAAAATATCAATACGGTTGGTAATCAGGTTTAGTGTACCAAAAATATTGGAGTATAAAGATTGGAACTGGTTCGGTTTAAAGCCATGGTTCAATGTAAAGGGTGGTTAAATTTCAAGGGCCAATGTTGAATGGAACCACACTTAAACGTCAAGTTTTTTCCTGCATTTCTTTTGACATTTCTCAACTTCAGACTAACTCAATTTGAACCATGGAAAGACACACATACGAGCAACGCGTTAAAGTTATTCAGGCCTATTATGAAAATGGGCGTTCAAATCAAAATGCATATCGTGCACTTCGTGATTTTTTCGGTCAATTTAATCGTCCAAATGTGCGTACAATCGGAAAAATCGTGCAAAAATTTGAGCAAACTGGGTCTGTAGGAGATGTGAAAACACCAGTGCATGCTCGTACAGCTCGTACTGCAGAAAACATTGCTTCTGTTCGCGATAGTGTGGCTGAAGAGCCGTCCACCTCAACTCGTCGTCGTGCCCAACAATTGCACCTCTCACGCTCGTCGTTGATGAATATTATGCATAAAGACTTGCATTTACACGCTTACAAGGTTCAATTGACTCAAGAACTAAAGCCTCTTGACCATTTCAATCGTCGTCAATGGTCAGAATGGTGGCAAGAAATGGCAACAGTGGATAATCAATTTTCGAAGGAAATCATCTTCAGTGATGAGGCACATTTTCACCTCAGTGGATTCGTCAATAAGCAGAATTGCCGCATTTAGGCGAATGAGAATCCAAGTGTGATTGTCGAAAAACCAATGCATCCACAAAGAGTGACTGTTTGGTGCGGTTTATGGGCTGGCGGCATCATAGGGCCGTACTTCTTCGAAAATGAGGCTGGCCAGGCAATTACTGTGGATGGTGTTCGCTATCGTGAGATGATAACAAACTTTTTGTGGCCCGAATTGGAAGATATGGATGTGGGCGATATGTGGTTTCAACAGGACGGTGCCACTTGCCACACAGCTAACGAAACAATGGATCTTTTGCGCGAAAAATTTGATGGCCGAATAATCTCACGTCGCGGCGATGTCAACTGGCTGCCAAGATCATGTGATTTGACTCCGTTGGACTTCTTTCTTTTGGGGTTATTTGAAAGAAAAGGTGTACGCCAATAAGCCAACAACAATTCAAGAGCTAAATGATGAGAAATTTCGGCATATTAACGACATTGAACCTCAATTATGCCTCAGCGTCATCGAAAAATTAGACCATCGGATGGACGTGTGCCGCCGAAGCCGTGGCGACCATTTGGCCGATATTTTGTTCCATACATAATTGAGTCACACCAAAAAGAAATGTCAATAATTTCCTAAATAATTCGTGTTTTATTGAAATCTAACCACCCTATAGTTCTATTGATTTTTTGGTTTTTTTTTTTTCTTTTTTGGTGAGCAAAAATATGTTTCGCTTATACCATTCAGAGGACTCTCCAGAAATGTAGCTCGAAAATCTCAAAATGCCTACCCAATTAATGGAACTACACGGCATATCCCAGCGGAAAAAAATTTTCTTTGCTGAATTGGTCTCTAATCACCGATTGGTGACATGTCGTCGGTTGTGTTACCATTGATGAGTTTATAATACACAATATGTGTATGCTATAATTATTTTATAAAGGAGAATGATCACAGTTTGAAAAAATTATAAAAAATCAAATTATCAATACAAAATTATTAAAATACGTAAACCTTTTATGCAAGACATGTCATGCATGAATTCTTGCATGGCGTGACAACAACACTTTCTATACAAAAATGTTAATTTACTTTACACTTTGCAGGAGCATGGGTCCCTGAATACAAAATTTCATTGCATCGGTGTAAGGCTAGGGCTGCAAAATAATAACAAAAGAATAGCAATTGGCAGACCGAATTTCAGCAATTTTCAAGTAACTTGGTTAAACCTATTTCACGAATATTTTTTTAATTTCATAATTTATTAATGTTTTCTTCATGCTTTTTCGTGACATTTTTCACATAAACACAAACAGCTGTTTGCATAAAGTTCCACAGAGTTGCACACTTTGCCTTCGAGTGCAAAGTTTAGTAACCTTAATTATGTTTATTTTTTATTTTTTTTTTTTTTTTTTCATATTACGAATACGACATGTTATACCCAATAATATAACTAAAATCTAAAATAAAGAAAAAAAAAATTAAAAAAAACATCAAATTGGTTTTCAAAAACACATAACACTAGCCTTATTCCTTTTTGCATTGTTTAAGATCCGCTTAAGGGGCTTAAGATAACTTTGTATGCATTGAATTAATTCATGTTTTGCAGTAAGCTGCAAAAAGCCATGCCCGCAGAAAAATAAAAATGGAAAGAAAGTAGAAAACACAATATATAGTATGCATGTATGTAAGCAGTAAAAATGAACGAAACGAAGAGTAAAATGGTATTAACTTGGAAATTTCATCAAAATGAAAACACACAACATAGACCATGCATAAGCTATAAGGGACAGAGGTCATATACGAGTATAGCTGCATATCGAGTCACATTTTATGGAAAGGGAATGTCCAGGCAACTAAACTAAACTAGAATCGTTCAACCAAGTGAGCAACAGCAACACAAACAACAACAACAACAACAATGAGACAGCACTGTTTCTGTGCAAGCAGCAATCATGAATACTAAGCCCAAAGTGCTTGCATAAGAAAATAAAATAAAGTTATGTGCAGCCGTAGCCATAGCCACAATAACAGCAAAATAGCAGCAGCTGCAGCGCCAATACATTTGTAAGCAACAAGGATTCGGTTTCTGTGTAGTCTTAACGTAACACAGAGACAGACACAGAGGCTTGAGTCATTTGTGGCATTCCGAATACAAGGAAGTATCTATCGTAAACGAGTTTTCTAAAATCGTTATGTTTGGCCAACAACTGTTTGCTTACGAGGGTTGTTTAAAAAAAAGCTTTAATTTTCTTTTTTAAAGTTTCCCGACCATTTGGAACTTTCCTGTATTTGTATTTATTGAAGTATAAATGTATCTGCAAGCGACTGTGTGTGTGTGTGTGTTTGATTCTGTTTGTATTGCAAACAAAAAAGGCAAAAAGTCATCTTTGCTATCTGCTTTCGAATGTCCTTTTGTGTTCTTAAATTGCAATTTATTTGCGCACACGTGTCACTGCATTTGTTGAATTTGTGTAACTGCACCTAAATTGTGTGTGTGTGTATCTATGCGTTTTCAATATGTATCTATGTGAACGTTTTATGTTTATACAACTGATTTTTCTGTTTGTTAATTTTTCTTCTTTTAGGTTTTATTTTACATTTTTTTTTTTTGCAGCTTTAAATTTAATTGCAATTTTCTGATAAATACGAAAATCATTTAAGCCAAATATTTTACAAAAAAATATACTCACTCTTGTATTGTATTACTTTTTTTATATGCATTTAATTTTATTGACACAGTTGCTATGCAAACATTTCAAATTAAATGCGCATCCGCTTCAATTGGCATGCATTGTGTTTGTGTTTATTGCTACAAAACTTTTCCTTGACAGCGAATAATGTATCTGCTGCATTTGCGTTTGCTTTTGAGTTCAACGTGCTCTTACACACATAATCGTTTTAGCTTTAGCCGCCGTTCAATATAGTATTCCATTGACAAAAGCAACAAGCAATACACTGAATGCAATACGAGTATTCTTTGAAAATCTTTTATACTCTCTCCTTTTGCAAAGAATTGCCTTAAGTGCAATTTTAATTGAATTAATTTAAATTATCTGTCTGACATGGAAAATGATTTCAAGTGTACGAGTATGTTTTGCATAAAAGAGCATTTATGATTATTTATTAAAGAAATTTCTATGGAAATTGAAAGTGACATAGAATGCCTCTTAACGAGTACCTTGCAGTTATTTTGAAATTGAAATTTATTATAAACTTTAAATTAAAAAAAAACAAGCAAGAACGTTAACTTCGGAAGCACCGAAGCTCAAATACCCGCCACACGAAACTTTAATCATTTTCTTAAAAAAAGAAAAAAAGTGAAGGTGAGTTTGTATGGGGTCTATATGTTATAGTGGCTCGATCCTTGTCATATCGGTAGTGTATTTATAGGATAACAGTAGAAGTGATTTTTACACAGATTGGAGTGAATATATCCATAAATAAGAACTATTTTGATACAAAATCTGAAAAATGGGCGCTTGGTTTGTGTGGGGGCCATATCAAAAATGGGCGTGGCACCTTTCTTTTGAAATTGGATGTCATTAGAAATGCTTTTACCCATATTTGTAGTAAATACATTTACAAATAATAACAATTTTCATACAAAAATTCGAAAAAAATGGTAAGTTTGCATGGGGGCTATATCTAAAAATGGGCGTGGCACCTTGGTTCTGCCATACAAACTGCCTAGGAACACAAAAGCTTAAGTTTAAAGTTTCAGGTCAATATCTTTAAAACTTTCCGAGAAGAACGCATTGCAACAGACAGACAGACGGACGGACGGACAGACAGACGGACATGGCTAGATCGATTCGTCTCGTCGAGCTGATCAATAATATATATACTTTATGGGGTCTCCGATGCCTTCTTTAATGCGTTACAAACTTTCCGACAAACTGATAATACCCTTCACACTATGTGTGGCGGGTATAAAAAAACAAATTTTTTCCCAACGCTATTCATAAATGCCTGCGAATTAAGATTAATTTGAATAAAATTTTGAAAATCTTGAATATGTTTGCCTCTATTAGAAATAAAATTTCAAGCTCTTAGCTCTTACCTCAAATGAAAAATGCAATGAGGCCTTAAACTAGATTTTTAGATGCTGCATTGACCCACGAGCCGATCATATTCCAGTTAGTCGCAAACTCGGTTTAAAATTTCAAGACCCCACATTTCTACATTAAAAATTTCATAGAGAATTTTATTACTGACATCTTACGATTTGTCATATATGTACAGACCCAGAGGGTAAATTTTACAGAAAAGTCTATAACATTCTAAAAGTATTTTAATTTTATTTTTTTTTTTTTTTTTGATCTAGCCAATGTTAAACCCCATTGATAAACTTTCAAAAGTCCTCAGTTACGCTATTAAATTTTAACAAAAATGTTAATAAAAACAGTTACAATCAGTTTTGGGTAGCTCCATGAGTCCGAATCCCACACACTGAGCTTCAAAAGGCCACAGGTTTGATGAAAATGTCGACAAATCAAAGGTTGGTCTTTGATTCGTATACATTTCAAGCTTCCAAATATGCAAAAATCGAAATTCTTGCAATCCAAAATTTCGTGTCTCATTTTATTTGCTAAAAAAAAAATTTTAAATAGCTGGGAAGTCTTATAGAAGTTGTTGTAGGTCCGGTCGAGTAAATCAAAACTGCATATCTGGAATTTTCGGAACATTCCCAAAATCTGAACTTTTCACTTATGTGACAATAACTCCGTCAACTATGAATTTTTCAGATCCTATCTGTGTGTATTTTTAAGGCAAACACAATTTTTTTTTTTTTCAAAATTTTTCACAGTGCACAGTTTTTAAAAGTCCGCATATTTAAGAGTTCAAAAAATGTTAAATAGGAAAAAATCCAAAAATGATTGACTAATTTATAATTATAGGATCTGAAATGATATAATATTAAGTTTTAAGTTTTTTCTTTTAAAAACAGTTAAAAAAATGTTCAGGGAGTTATTGCCACATTAGTGAATAAGGAGAAAAATAGTGTTTAAACGGTAAGTTCAGATATTGGGAATGTTCCGAAAATTTCAAATATGCAACTTTGTTTTACTCGACCGGAACTAAAACCCATCTAATAAGACTTCCCAGCTATACATTTTTTTTCAAACAAATATATTCATTTTATTTTAAATTGTGAAGCACTTTAAAAAATATTTCGCATTTTATTATTGCCTTGACTAAATTTTCTCTCTTGCGCGGCAGACCAGAGGGAACATTTCGTATAAATTTTGGGTCGCTGAATCCGAATCTGAAGTTAAAGTTCGGTTCTTGCTTTCTATCTAACCTCAAAAACTATTTTTTTTTGTACTTTCTTATGTATTTTGAAATTCAAAGATAAAATATATAAAGATCACAGAATAAAATAAAATTATTTTGCGAAAATCACTTTCGGGTGTTTTTCACAGTGATTTAGAAATCGCAGTGTGTGAACTGTGAACCTGATCAGTTATCGGCCATTTTGCGTTTCACTCTTCACGAATAATGTAGCTATTTAGTTATTGGTGATTGGTGCTTCTATAACTCTTCCCGCACAATGGCTCTGTTCCGAGGTCGGTGATTCAATCACTTTTAGCAGTGATCTAATCACTGTGATTTTCAAATTTCACACTGCGAATCAAAAATCACTCTTTTCGCCAAAAACTAGTCAATTAATCCTTATATTGTTTCACCATTTGACACATTCTAAATGGCACTTTCTTCGTTGTTTAACTGACCACCTTCTACAGGAATTATGTTTAACCAATTCTACTGGCCACAACTCTATTGAACGCGCCTAGTGCACTTAAATTTTTTTGTCCTGTTTAAAGGATGCTACAATTGAAAATATTGTTTACTTTTCTTTTTCTATTCATATAAAACATACAAAAATTCAACACACACAGACACAAAAAATTAAAAACCGGAACTACAACAGAACGCGCGCCATTTTGTACACTTTTCTTCATTTCTTTTCTTTCCGTTCTACGCTAAAAGTAAATCCGTTGAGATTTTAAAAAAAAAATGTTGCTGAACTAAAAACAGCGAAATACAAAAATCGCTTAAAGCGTGAAACTCTTGAGATTTATTTTACACTTTTCTATTTGCTTTTCTATTTCAATTTTTTTTTTTTTTTATTGCTTTCGTTTGTTTGTTTATTTTTTCGTGTGTTTGCCGTTGTTATTATTTATTATAATAATTTTTTTTTTTTTTACAATTTCCGCCTTCTTTGTGTTCTGAAAAAAAAAAAAAAAAATGTGTTCAAGTGTGTTTGTTTTTATTAAATTTTTTTTTTTTATTTTTTATTTTTGTTTGTTCCGTTTTTTTTTTTTTTTTATATTTGTTTCTTTTCCTGAAGTGCTCTGCCGCGACACATAAAATCTTTTTAAATAAAATATTTACCGAGGTCAGCTTCATTAAAATGTCATAAAAATTTTAGTTTCGTTAAAAAAGAGAATGCTTAACAAAAAAAAAAGAAGGTGCTTTTTGGCACAATGAGCGGGAATTTGCGGGGGGTAGGCGTATGCCGTAGGTATCATCAAAAGGAAAGCAGCGTGTTTTATTGTGACAAAAAAAAAAAAGTGAAATGTTCAACAAAATAAAAAAGGCACAAGGGGGAAAATATAATTAAAATAAAAAATAAAAATAAAAATGTGTGGAAAACTGACTGCCAAATTGTATTCATGCTGCTTTATGTGTGTGTATGTGTGTGTGTAAACACATACATTATGTAAATGTCGGCCTGCGACAAGGACAAAATTTGGTTTTTTAGGTTTAATAAGTGTTGTAAAAAACAAAAAAAAAAAAAAATTAAAGTATAAACAAATTTAATACATAAAAAGGTTAAAGAAAACTAATGACACACTATAAAAGTTATTGTATAAAAGGTAGATTACACGTGACAATATAAAAAGATTATTGCATCGTTCGAATGCGAATCCGTTTAAAGAAGGCAGTCTGTTAATTTATGAATATGATACATAGCGTGAGGTAAAGATGAGGTCAGAAGTCTCTCCAAACGGGTTATAATGTAATACTTTAGAAACACAAAATTATCGGAGATGATACTCGAAAACTATATCAAACTTTTGTATTAAGTTAATAAGCCTGAAGTCTCTTTTTCTACAAAGACGGTCATCAAAGATCTGTAAGCAATCAGTATTCAGGATATTCAGGATTCATGAAAGCAGCACTTGTTAGAAACGACGACAGAAACAATGCCGCAAACGGAGTCAAATTATTGGAACTATCAGTCGACAATAAGCTTTCTCTCAAATCAGAGGCAAGTATGGATGAGATTCACGCTGGAGTTATTCAACAACGGCGCTGTAGGTTTGGTTAGACGTATGCAAAATATTAGTTAGACAGTATAAGCATGGTTTTAGAACTTAGAAGTTTATCTTCGATTAATTATTTGCAAGGCATCAGATTCGGGTCTTGGGGTCATAAACAAACGTCAAAGGTTACAAATCATTCGGTGGTGAGGCTTTTCTAAACACATTAAAAGGGTATATTAAGTTTGTGCGATTGTATGTAACACACAGAAGGAGGCTAGATAGATCCTTTAAAGTGTTTACATTCTTGATCAGCATTGAAAGGGGGAGTCAAACTAGCTATATCTGTCGATCCGTCTGTCCGTCCGCCATGCTGTCAGCCGTGTGAAAACGATTATCTCGGAGACTATACGTGGTAGAACTTCCATATTTGAAACTTAAACTCTCCTAAGCCGTCTAGTGTGCACTTACAACCCCATTTTAAGGGGTACCCCCCATACAAATCTTCCCCAATATTTTGTGTTTTTGCAAAAAAACATCATTGTTTCTTATTCTAGAAAGTCTAAGTTTAGTAAATAAATTACGCCTATGATAGTCCCAATATAATATCCCAATATGGGGAGGACCAAAAAAATTTTTGTATATCCCCCCATACAATTTTAACACATTTTTAAAATTTTTGTTTCAAAAGTCAATACAATAAGATATATTACAAAGATGAGACTTAACTTAAGGTACATAAAAGTTTGGGTAGAGGGTATCTTGCAGTCGAGCATACTCGATCAACAGTATATATGCACATTATTGGATCTGCCAAGCCTTTTCTACATGTTGACTCAAATATAATATACTATTTTGCCACACTGTTCTCCCCACAATCTCAAAGAACAAAAATAATGATTTATAAAATGCTAAAAAGTCCTCCAATAAATGTTGTCATAATGCAATAATACCAGATGACGTATTCTGCCACTGTCTCTTTCTAATTTGGTAACAAATTTTGTTGAGTATGCATGTTATGGTGAATTTATATAATTTCACCTTGTCAATTCTTCTTGGTTTTGAGCAAACAGCGGATAAAATTAAAAAAACTGCATTTTTTTACAACTTCTTTATAAATTTTCAAAGTTTTTATATATTTTAATTTAAAAAAAAAATATTTTATAAAAGCACCAAAGCAACCGAGGTAAAAATTCAGAAAATATAAATTTTGCTTACTATTTCTTTCTCTAAAATATCTCTTACTCTTCTCTCCTGTCGTGGAGAGATTTATTATAAATTCACCACAAATCATGTTGTAAAACTTATGGAAGCAAAAAGATTCCCGGTATATTTGCGTCATACATTCTTTGCATTCTTTTTGTCTATAAGCTTTTGAAGAACACAACGACATATCTTCTCTAAATTTTTACCAAATTTCTAGCATTGCCATAGTCAATTTTTATTTTAAATTCCATTCTCCACAGTGTACACTCTTCAGTGTTGACATTTTAACTTCGTACCATCACCTTCTATAAATACACACGCAACATTTATCTCTATACACTCTACGTATATACTCGGATAAAAATTCGAAATGTCAACATTTGTCAGAAAATCAACTTCAACTATTCGTATCCATTCATATAAAATGATTTCAATACTGCAATATGCTGCTTAGCTGCGCTACAGCGAAATGCGAAATGAAAGTGGGCCAAAGCAGGCAGTTAACTGCAATTTTGCCTTAACAAAACAAATCAATTCGTTTGTGTTTGTTATTGAAATTTCATGCTTCAATTCTATTTTCATTGTTTTCAATTGGATTTTTTTCGCGAAAAGTTCTTCGCTAAAATATTCGAAGAACTTTTCGCTGACAGCTAGCTACACGTTTTGCTCAAGGACATTGACAAAAACATCGATGCGAATGTTTTTAATAGCACGAATATTGACAGACGGACAGACAGACAGACAGACAAAACGTGTGTATGATGGCTGAGAAAATAGTTTTAATGCAAACAGAAAATATGTTTTGAGCAGCAAATTTTTAAATCTCAAAAAAATATTAAATGGCTCTTCGAGGAAAAAAATGCCTGAATAAAAACTTACACTTACCTTTTATAAGAATTCTGTAATAAACCTTAGTCACAACTTGAAATTTTCCACGGATTTTAGGGTATGTTAAAGTATAACCTTTTACGGCCAATAATTGGCTAAAGCTAACGTCACTCTTTGTGATATCAGATGTCTGGTATCTGAGAAGGGCTCAGGAGAGTTTACAGATCAAGTTTCAAACACAGCGAAAAAGACAGACGGACGAATAGAGCTGGATCGACTCAGTTTTCGGTGTTAATAAAAAATATTTAAACTTTTGATTTTATCAAGCATTCTGGCATACATCCGTCCAAGCTTCATATACCCTTTAACCCTTCGGTCACAGGTTATAAAAAAGTTTGTAGATTTAATAAAAAATCTGAGGAAAATGTTTTTTCAATGTAAGCAAATCGAGAAAACTCTTTCGAAAATACTCAGAACATTGTTTTGAGAGACCATATATGCCCGGACCACTCAAAATAGTTTCAACCCGTGGGATTTTATCCCCTGGCCCTCCTTCTTTCTCATCAAGGTGAAAATAAAAAACCATTGTCTTAAGCACAAGTATTAGGACTTGACTATCGATGCTGATTAAATATATACATAAATGCCTAATACGATTTCTTGAAACGAAACTTTTATGATTCAAACCTGGTTCAAATTAATATAGCAGGATTAATTCGAACCAGGTTTTTGGACAAGGTTCAGATTCAAGGTACTAGGTTCGATTGAAAGAACTAGGTTCGATTCAAGGCGCTAGGTTCGATTCAAGGTTCGGTTTAAACTAATCATCTAGACTTGTAAACTTAATAAATACAATAACTATCAGCCAGGCCCACATTTCACTTACCTAATAAATTCTTATAATTCTCAATCAGTTTAAGCATATCAATTTAGTTTTTGAGAGATCGGATGTGATACGTCGATAAGGGACATTAAAAATTAACTTAATAAATAATGAGGATGTACCACACGAACCAATTGTGGCTTTTCAACACATATCCTATATTTATGTGTTTAAACTGTTTGAGATTATAAGATTATAAGTAATTTATTTGAAAAGTAAATAACTAATTTCGACTGTATTTAGAAAAATAGCGCAACTTTAATGAAATTAAGAAAATTTTAAAATCTCGGAAACCACTTTTCAAGTGTTACAAAATTGATGTAAAATTAAACACACTCTATATTTTATGTTAACATTGCTAAAACTATAAAGAGCTATTGCCAAGCATATAGAAGCACTTCAACAATAAAAGAAACTTTGCTGAAAAGAAAATTTTGCGAACTAAAACGCAAAATAAACTTTTTTCTATCGAAAGTGTACTCGAATATCACTTTATTAATTTTGAAAACATTTTCTTATTTTTTTTTTTATTTTTCTTTCCACAAACATATTTCTTTCATAGTCGGAATATTCATGTTGAACATGCAAAGCAGTTTGTCACCTGTTTTCTATATTTTTCCACTTTTACATATTTTCTTTATTTTTTTTTTCGCAGTTATTTGTCAAAGCAAAAACATGAGTTTAACGCCAGTATTTTCTGCTCTTCTTACCCGTAACGTTGCCTATTATTCGTAAGCTTTGTCCAAATTCTGACAGAAAACGCTTTATAAATGTCAGACAATGCAAAATAAATGTTGTAGTATAAAAAAAAAAAAATACAAAAAAAATTTCAACAATAAATAAATTTTTCGTTTTTTTTGGTTTATTTGCAAAGCTTAAATAATTTAATTCATTTAAATGCAAGAAATTGTCTCATGTTAGCTATAAAAATAAAAATCAATAAAAATCCCAACACATGAATTAAATAGTGCATAAAGAGCGCATACATACATATATGGTAAGTAAGTACATAGTTAGTAAGATAGTATAAAGTGACTTTAACTTGGAAACTGCAAAAGGAAAGGAAGGAATGAAGACGAGCCTTGAGCACCGAAAACGCGCATACGACGTGTATTCCCAGCGGCAAAAAAAAGAAAGCCTTAGATATGCGCTTGCAATATATTTTCGCATCTTTTTTTGAAAATATTATTCATTCTGCTTTCGTTCTTTAATATTTTTTTTTTTTTTTTTTTCTTCGCTTTACTTTGCTTTAGCTGCTTTGCTTTGCTATGCCACCATTGCCACTTTTGCACATGTCGAGTTGAAACTTATTCCCAAAGACACATTTCCCAACTGACGAACGAAAACGAGTAAACTAGCAAGCAACAACGGATTGGATTGTGTTTGTGTATCTTTAGTTGTATGTGTATTGTTTTTTTTCCTCTTCTTTATCTTTGAGAAAAACTCTACAGAAAAATGCTTATCTGCATATAATATAGAATGTTTTGTATTGTATAAATGCCGCAGTCGTTTTATAAAACTTCTTTGCTTTCTATTTGTCGTATTTTTCGCAAAGTACAAACCCAGCTTAAAGGATGCGCTTTACATTTAATAGTCTAAATATTTTAAAATAAAACGTTTTTCGTATTTAATGCTTTGAATGGTGCTTTATAACATAATTTTGCGGTTGTTGTAACACGAACGATTTGAAATCGAACAATCAAATTGTAAATCGAAAAAACCAAAAAATTAATACAGGAATATATTTATAAGTTATTTCATTTGAATCATCATAAATATGTTTGATATTAAAGTGTTGCAAGGTTAAGTAAAATCTGTTATAATATTGTGTTGTTCAATAAGTAATGTCGTATTTTTGTAATAGATGGCGACTCTTTAACATATCTTAGGTTGTACTAATCGCATCGGGTCATCTTGTACGGCGATTTAAAGAGGACACCCAGAGCTACAAGGACACCCAGACTGTGTTGTGATCATATGTTTCAGTCTCAAGTTATAGCGCGCCAAAGATGGAGTCCACCAAGCAAGAAATTCGCCATATTTTACGTTTTTACTACCTGAGAGGTAAAAATCCAACGAAGGCGGCCGAAAAAATTTGTTAAGCTTATGGGCTCGATGCTGCAACGGTTCGCACAGCCCAGCGTTGGTTGAATCTATTTCGTTCTGATGTAGTGGATGTCAAAGATGTACCCCGTACTTGTAGGCCAATCCTCGTAGAAACCGATAAAATAGTTGAAATCATCCAAGTGGACCGGCATGTAAGCACTCATTCGAATGGCCAGGAACTGGGTATAAGACATACATTTGGAACCATTTGCAGAAGTTGGGATTTCAAAAAAAGCTAGAGGTTTGGGTGCCACACGAATTAACGCAAAAAAAAATCTTTTGGATCGCTTAAACGCTTGTGATACGCTGCTGAAACGGAACGAACTCGACCCATTTTTAAAGCGGATGGTGACTGGAGATGAAAAGTGGATCACTTATGATAACGTCCAGCGAAAAAGGTCGTGGTTGAAGCGCAACGAGCCGACCCAAACCTTCGCAAGCCCGGATAGACGGCCAGTATGGTTTGGCTGTGTGTGTGGTGGGATTGGAAGGGAATCATCCACTGTAAGCTGCTCAACTATGGCCAGACGCTTAATTCGATCATCTACTGCGAGCAACTCGACCGTTTGAAGCAGTCGATTGACCAGAAGCGGCCAAAATTGGCCAACAGGAAGGGTGTAGTGTTCCACCAGGACAACGCTCGGCGTCACACATCTTTGATGACTCGCAAGAAGCTACGGGAGCTCGGATAGGATGTCCTATCGCACCCACCGTATAGTCCGGACCTGGCACCAAGTGATTACCATCTTATCCGGGCCATGCAAAAACGCTCTTGGTTTTACTACGTTGGCCTCAAAAAAGGATTGCGAAAAGTGGTTGTCTGAGTTTTTTGCAAATAGGGAGGGGGTTTCGACCACAGATTCGACATTACTTATTGATTTATTCAATTTTAAATCGAAATCATGGCGAAACGATTCGGTTGATTTCTTAGCTGAATGGAAACGATTGGCGTTTTTTCTACTCGAAATGATTCGGATCCTTTCTTAATGAAGTCAAAACAATTCGTGTGTTTAATTATACGAGTCGTACCGATTCGAAATACAAAAGCACATGTTTTATGATTTTTTGAGATTTTTGTTTAATTTTCAACCCTTTGATTTTAAATTAAAAGATTACATAAAAAATAAAATAGAATAGAGAAATGTATTGAAATTTATCAACAATAAAATTATGTATTTGAGCTAGATCGACTAATTTCCAGAGGACCACAGCATAATCGTATAGACTGTTATTTGTCGCTGACGTCTACTTATCCCAGTTAAAAGCTTTGTGAAAAACTTTAGTTGAGTAATCTATCTATCTATCTATCTATCTATCTATCTATCTATCTATCTATCTATCTATCTATCTATCTATCTATCTATCTATCTTCTATCTACTATACAAAATAGTTAAAATGTTTCTATGTCCGCAATTAACGTTAAAACCGTCCAACCGGTTACATTTGAAAGTAAACAATGCAAGTAAATTGAAATTCCACTAAAACAATGCCTAATGCATATTGGGTTCATTTAAAAAGTCGATTTTTTAAATTTTCCCATATAAAAATATTTTGCTTTTTTAACATAAACAAAAAACAAAAATAAAAAGCAGCTGATTGCAACTTTCCCCAATATACTTTGGGTAAAGATAAAAAAAAGTGATATTTTTTAGTATGTTTTTAAGTTAGCCTCGGCCCATTTTGGTTGCGCTACAAAAGAAGCAAATAGTAAAAATGCCAAACTGAAATTGCGCAAAACACAGAAGATACGAAACGGAAACGAGCTAAAAGAGTAGCCGAATCGCCCGTTCAACGTATGTACTAGCACACGCCGGGTATCTGCTAATTTAAAATAAATTGAGATATGGTATAGTAAATTTCATGTAAAACAGATTTCATTTTCATTCAATGAGTACCGGGTTTGAACCGAACCGAGTGTTAAAACCGAACCACAACTTTTTGAATGTTTGTTCCGAGCCATGAACCGAACTAGCTCTTTTGAAAGAAAATGTTTTTAAACCAAAAACTAAATCAAGCGGCGAAAGTGGTTTGGTTCGAACCAGTTCTCATTAATTAAATTCCATAATAGAATATGTTAAATTTTGTTGAGCGGAGCTGTTGCCATAATTTTTTTTTTTTTTTATAAAACTAGTTAAACCAAAAATGATCTGGTTTCTCATGAACAGATTTTCATTTATTTTGGGCGTAGATTTCAAAAATGATCACCAAAATATTTCTTTAAAAACTGGTTTTTGAAATATCCTTGTAAGTTATTCAAAACTATTATTTTCCATAATTTTAAAGGCTTTGCAGCTTGCTTTTTTAACCGAGTCTTACCATAAAATATATATTTATATATATATACTTTTTTTCAATTTACATAGTAAACTCTTTTAGTATAGATACATTTATATCTTCTACTAAACTTCTTAAGTTTTCGGTTCGTTGCGTTCAGTGTCATCATAAGACAATGATGAGGTTAAATGTATGCAATAAAATTGTTTTTCTTATTATTTTTATTATTTTTTTTTCTTATTGTTTTCCGACGCAACTGCCATACGCCGCAATTGTTTCCCACAATTCGCATTTTGCCATTATTGCCATTTCGAACGCCATTTCCATTTCGATACATTTTCTGATGATGTCGTTTCGAGGTTTTTGGTCCTTGCCGGCTCGTTGACGTTATACTATATCGTATAGCGTGTAGACAAATGAAGGACTTGCGTGTATATGTATACTATGCATACAGTTACATTTATATCTATATATACACACATGTACATGAGTGTGTGTTTGTATATTATATAAATTTGTCTGAGCGTATTTTGTTACTCACTTTACTATGCTTTTTTTTTTTTTTTACTATCTATTCTTTTTGCATGTATTTAAGTGTCTGTATTCGTATTGTTTTATGACATTTTATTTGCATATTTGCAAATTGTTTTTTTGTTTTTTTTTTTATACGCTTTAAGAATTTATTGCTTTATTTTATTTCGAACTATGCACGAGTTTAGTTCAGTTGTAAAAAAGTATCTATCTATTTAGATGTAAAAAAAATATCTACATTTATACAACGTAATAAAAAAAAAAAAAGAAAAGTAGCTTTAAACGCATAAAACATAAATCTCACTTAACCAGACAGATGCTTACATATGTATGTATTTATGTATCTATCAGATACACATATGAAAAACTATATTTTTTCTATTTATTTAATTTTTTAAAAATCATGCACACATGTATGAGAAATAGCAACACTTAGAGTCCATCATACCATTAAAATTGCACCCTCATCATGAATACTTATATTTCAACTAACTACAATACACTATATATAGTATGTATCGTATATGTATCTGAACTACTCTGTGTGCTGTGTACCGTATGCGTTCAACTAATCAATCTACAATTTAATAAGCCTTTGCAACGCTGCGTGGTACACAAATCACATCACATCACATCGCATCACATCATAGAACACTTAAGCGCAAGCAGCTTGTTTTTGGATTATTCTGTTGCTACCGCAGCAGCAGCTACTATGTACAATAGATACTTTACATATGTACACATACGTAACTACATAAGTACATATTTGTATATTGATAGTAACCGCCACACAACGATGGATGCTGCTTATGATGATTTTGCTGTTGACTATTGTTGACGAATAAAGTGTGATAAATCGACAGTTGAATTAACTATAATGAACGCTCGAATCTGCTGTATAGTATGTATCTGTATCTGACGATTTTTTACAAGCACTTTATTAGCACTTTTATAGTTGCTGTTTATTAAATCACAACATTGTAATCGATATTTGCATCAATGGGAAAACAAAAGCAGTGTTATATTATATTTTTTTTATGTGTACATACAGAAACATAAGTATGAACACCTTGAATGAACAATAATATTGTCACTAATTAAGCCGCAATTTATAGAATATATTTTTGAATTCTGAATGCATTGCTTCTAGAGACTAGATGATAATTAACCTTACGAGTATGTCCGAAAAATGGCGTTCTACTTGAAATAAATGAGTGTCTAAAACTAAGCTCTTAGTAACTTGAATTAATCGGGAATAGTTCGACTTCGGACGTTGCATTTCAATCGGGCTATCTTTCCTTGTAAAATTAATGCCGATAGCCAGAAATTTATCGCATACATACTTAAGTACTTTCAACATCGATATATATGTGCTCTTTCGAAAAGTTCAATATGGCGGCTTCAATACAACCTATGAAAGCATCTAAGCCTTCTAAACGAAGGTACATAGTAGTAAAAATGTTTCTATGTCCGCTATGAACTTTTAAACCATTCAACCGATTTGTTCCAAATCAGTTTTATTTGAAAGACAACAATGCAAGTATGATTATAGATAAGTAAATCAATGCGTAAGGCACATTCGACTCACTCATGAAGTTGATTTTCGTCTTTTCCATACATGTGCGTATATAATATGGCGGTTTATTCAATAGATTCGGCTAAAAATTGTTACTCAGGAATTGTTGGAATCGCTGAGGTCTGAGCCTGAATTATCCGCCATAGTAAATATGATCTCTTTACAAAACTGTCAAAATTTTTAAACTTGCATGAACAACTTTTTCTGTTACAAAAAAAAATATTAAATTTTGTATAACAGATTTTGACATTGGGCACAGTAAAATTTATGATTTGGTATCTCATCAAATTATATATAAACTTTTTGAATATCAAGCTAAGATCTGTGAACTACATCAAAAGATGATACCATACGGCAACACAACTGTATACTGAATACAAGTGTTGGCAAAAAAATCACTTTCGGTGATTTTTTCACTGTGATTTACAAATTGCAGTGCCACATTGCGACTGAAAGTAGTGATCGGTGATTTTCTTGTTCCTCAGTAAACATATTCAATTATCGACGAATTTGTGTATCATTTATCAGTGATTGGTGCTTTTATCACTCTTTGCGAATCGTTAAAGCGTGCAATTCAGTGAAAGCGGAATTTTGTACAAAAATTTTTAGCGAAATGCGATTTTATCACTGTTTGCAGTCACTGCGATTGTCAAGTCGCAGACGCTAATTGAACTGCTACCCAAGAAATCACTCTTTTTGCCAACACTACTGGATAGTGTAACTCGTAGACTTGCCTACTAGGCTGCAACGATATTTTTGTTACACTTCAAAATATAGCCAAATATTTTAAATAAATAATAAAGATTTAGATCCACCAAAATTATATCTTATCTTATTTTAGTGTAATTTTTACCGCCAAATAAGGTGTATGGTAGAAAATAGGTTCTTATTGTTTTCCTATATTCATCAAATTAACCATGGTGAAATAAAATTTGCATTTTCACCAAATGATTATAATTTTACCATAGTGTGGGGAAATTTTCAAACTTTATATGTAGAACACCATTTTATTCTTATATTTTAATTGTTTAAACTTTATTGAATTTTTAAAATGCAAGTTTCTAAAGTGAATAATCAAATAATTTCATATACATCAATTAAATACAATTTTACAAGGTTACTTTTAAGATACAAAATTCTGCATGTATGTGTATGTATATAAAAACAATTCATGAAGTAAAACTTTAATATCTCGAACAGAAACATACGAAAGTACATATTTCAACGAACTTTAGTTTTTATGCTAAATGTTTAAATGTGGCTGCTTGTGGACTTATAAGGCAAGAAAATATATATAAACACGAACAAACACACATACAATTACTCACACACATACATAAAATACAAATGCAAAAGAAATATTATCTACCTTAATATCGACCTACTAAACTAAAAGAAATACACCTGAATGTGTACCAAATAAAAAGTGCCTTTTCATCAGAATATTAAATTTGTATACGCAAACACACAACACACACACACATACATCGAAATAAAGTTACAAAAAAAAAACTTCAGTTAATGTAGCTATATGTGAAAGTGTATATATGTATTTGTATATAATTTTATGACATTGCGTGTTTGTGTTGGTGTATTTGTAAGGAGCCTAAATACCAAACAATTCTAGGCAGAAAGCAATACGATAAGAAGAAGCAGAAGAAGAAACAGAAGAATATAGATGGCATGAAGTATGAAACAGGAAGGCAGGCAAGCAGGTGCCTCGCTACGTGACGACCGTTGTTGCAATACTGGGCACAGTCAAGCAGCGAAACAGTGAGGCAGCCAACCAGCCAACCAACCAGCCAGCCAACCAACCAGCCAGCCAGCCACTCGATAACTATAAATACAAATACACACAAACACAAACCCACCGATACACAAATACTTACGCATATTATAAACGCACTGCGACAGACAGGCAGGACTGTTTGTCAGCCGGGCACATACACGCATATAAACAGCCAAATTATGAATTTATAAGATACTTTTGCTTCAACGCTTTCATTTCTTTTAACGCTTTGTCTGTCTGTCCGACTCTCTGTCCGTCTGTCTGTCGCGCGCGCACTTTATTTGTATCTGTGTGTTGGTTTCATTGTATCTTTTATGCCTAACGATGCCTGGCAATATGTTGGCCCCCAAAAAAAAAAAAAAAAATGCTTCGTTCGTTCGTTATGTATGTATATATGTATATGTGTGTGTGTTTGTTTGTATATAAAATTGTTGAAGACTTTACGGATCACGGTGCCCATCAAAAATCGTTAAATGCAAAAAATTGAGGCAAACTGAAGAAAAAAAAGATACAAAAACAAAATAAAATAAAACAAGCAAATAAAATTAAGCAGAAGAAAATAACTAAATAAAAATATATAAATATACATGGAAGAGAAACTGTCAATTTTGGGGGCACAGCATATTTAATACGCTTCACATAAATTTTTGTTATTTTTTGACAAACTTAGAAACAATTTATAGAAAATATTTTATAGCATTTTAAAAGAAAAGCTGCATTGAGAAAACTTGCGCTAATCATTTCAAAATAAGACCTAAACTTAGAATTGCTAAATATTTTCATAATTTGAATTCTTAGCTTACACAGGGTGCTCTATATTCTCCAACGTAAAGCTGCTATAAAATTGAAATTTGCTTTTGTGCCAATAAACAAGAGTTCCTTGACCAGCTTAAAGCCAACATATGCCTAGAAATTTCACATTTTCCCAGAGATATACTGCAAAAAGTGTTGGAAAATTCAGAAAAAGTGCATTTTTTGGCTGTTGAGGGCGGAAATTTGTTGTTTCATTTTTATTGTAACCAATATTTGATAGGAAGCTTCAATGCAAGCCTATTCCAGACCCAAAAAATCTTGTTTTTGCTTGTTTTTATTCCTACTTTTCTCAAAAATTATGACATGATAGACACTTTTGAACCCCATAATCGTGTTTGGCGCAGAAAAATACATATTGATCCTTGTTATTTTGAACAATCGGTTAACGGAGTTTTACAATAATGCTGTAAACTGGGCATAGCGTATCTAAAAAGTCAAGCGACCTTTCAGGGTGGAAACCATCAGTTTGCCGAAATGTTTTTAACGCATTAAAGGAGGCAGCCTAGACCCTATAAAGTAATATTGATCAGCATCGAAAGGGGAGTCGAATTAGCAATGTCCGTCTATCTATCTGTTTTGCTGTCTGCCGCATGAAAACGATTGTCTCGAGACTATAACATATTTCAAACTAAGACTCTCTTAACCCGTCAAGTGTGCACTTGGATACGGTTTTTCTCTAACCCCATTTTAAGGGATACTTTTTTTGCATTTAAACGTCATTATTTATTATTCTAGGAAGCCTAAATTTATTTCTAATTAAGTTATGTCTATGATACTCCCAATGAAATAGACCAATATGGTGGACCAAAACCAATTTTAGGTATATCTCAATAAAAAAATATAACCATTTTTTTAAGTTTGTGTATGAAAATCCAATAGGGTTGGTATATAGGACTTAACTTAAGGTACAGGGTATCTTGCAGTCGAGCATGCTCGACTTCAGCGTTCTTTCTTATTACTATTTAAGATTGGATTGTATCAGGTGGTTGAACTGACCTACACCCTTGTTAAAAATTATAAGTCCACTGAGAAGTATGTGGATTCATGAGACGTTTTTCGTGGTGTTTTTTTTTTATTAGAACATATAAATATGAAAAAAGACTAAAGAAGTTAAAATTTATAAAAATTTTCAGAAAACTTCGGGCCTTTAACCTTGGCAATCGGGTTAGTACGGCTGAGTACGACTATCAGTCAAATTTAAATAATCCTTATCTTTTTTAGTTCCCCAGATCCACAATTTCCCTAGCCTGCTTAAAGAGTGTTAACAAATAAAAAATTCAATTTTTTTTATATAACGGTTTCTTACATTGTAATGTCCTAAAAATAGCAATTTAAAATAAAGGTCCTTTTTATTTCATTTTTTTTTTTTTTATTTTGTAGAATGATAGCTTTTTTTATCAAAAATTCAAATACAAATAAAACAAATCTGATTCTTAAATCGTATTTAATGTGTTACTAGCTTTATTACAAAATTAAATCGCCTAAAAAATTATTAGAGCTCAGCGAACCAAACAAAAACAATAATCATAATGAATATTAAAACGAAAAATCTGATAAAGGACACTTGTTATGTGCGGTCAAGAAGAAAATTTATTTCCAAGAAAATTTTCTTGGGCATGAAAAATGAAAATGTACTTACGGTTTTTTTTTTTATCTAAAATTTTAACAGCTTCTGTGTTAATTTTATTTGCATAATTTAAAAAGTATTTAGCACAATTTTTTTTTTTATATTATAATTTTTTTTTTTAAATTGGTTTAAAATTCTGAAAATGAAATAAAATAATTAAATTTGTTGTTATTTAATACACGTTTTTTTTTAAAATTAGTTATGCACTTGTTTTTCAATTTTAACTTAATTTTTGCTTTTTTATATTTGTTTTTAATAATTTTATTTTTTTTTAGTTAGTTAGTTTTTTTTTTTTTTTTAATACACTTCGCGCTAGTTTTCACTTGATTGCTTACACACACACACAGCGCGCACCTTTGCATATGTATGTGTGCATGTGCATAGATATATCCTTTGAGAGTATATCCTGGCAAAAATACTTGAATTTTGATTTGAACACAAAATAACATACACAACACACACATACACCGGTGATAGAAGACACACACACACACACACACAAAGAAAGAAACACACTTATTAAGCGGCGTGACAAGTACAACAAAACTGTGTTGATGATGATTTTTAGTTTAGACCAGAACACACAAAGTGAGAACACACCAAAAAATGGCTGATCAGATAAAAATGTTTTTGCGTGTTTCGATTATTTCGATGCACGCACGACGACGTCTCTAACTAAACTCAGAAGAAAATCCTCTCGGTTTGTAGCTTATAAGTGTGCTACGACGACGATGACGACGACAACAACGACAACAACGACGACGACGACCCAGTAGCAAACGCAGCAGCGGTAACAGTGAGCCAAGCGCACCGCACAGCATTCGTTGACTCTCTTTCTCTCTATTTTTTTTTTTTTTTTTTTGCTCTGGTAAGCTTCACTCAATCTGTGCCGCGGCTTCGCCATTGTTTATTTATGTTTATGTATGTAAGCGTGCGAATGTGTGTGTGTGTATGTCATAGTGTTCTTTGGTCAGCCGCCTCAGGGGAGCGCATCATTTTGTTTTATTGATTTACTGTTATACTACGTCGAAGCTTTCTAAAAATGAGTGAGAAGAGTGTATGCATTATGTTACTCATACGCGCTGTTGTACTCTCATAAATTCTAAGCTTTTACTTTCTCTCTTTCTTTTTTTTTTTTTTTGGACAGCTCAGCTGCTTTTCGTTGCAGGCATTGCTATTAAGTTCACCAAAAGCTTATTACGCTCTTCATTTTTTTTTTATTTTACTTTTTTTGAAGTGTTTGTTTTTTGTTTTTTTTTTGTTTACCTTTTTGCGGCTCGTTTGTTAGCTTTGTTTTTTTTGTTGATGTAATTTTTAATGTTTTTGCATTTTGAATTTCTTATCGCTTTTTTTTGTCCAAAGCAATTTGATTTATTTTGCAATTATTTTGTTTACCCGTACTAATGATCTTTCTACAAATTGATAAGTTGAGAAATGAAAGATTTGTTTAATCGTTTTAAACTGAGACGCATTTTATAATTAATGAATTTGATGAGATGTAACCTGTAAGATTATTCTAGTTTATTTTGGAACCTTGTATTTCTTTTGTTATTCTAGATTATAAGTTGTTAGAATCAACACGGAAGATCGTTACCACACTCAATTGATGCGTTTGAATTGCAATAGCGCTTTTACCATTCAATCGTTTCCATAGACCACGCTTTTAGTGTATAACACGTTTTGACGAATCGGTCTGGCAAATGTCTCAACGAATTTTTAAAGTTTCGGTGTTCAATCGAATATAAACGATTTTCGAAGAGTGATAAAAGCACCAATCACTGACAAATGAACAGTTTCACTGTTCGCGAAGAGGGATGCACATCATTGCCGATAAGTGAGCATGTTTACTGAGGATCAAGAAAATCGCTAATGATTATTTTCAGTCGCAGCGTAACATTGCAATTTTCAAATCACTGTGAAAAAATCACCGCCAATGATTTTTTTGTCAATACAACCGGAATGTGTTTATTTATTGTCAGAAGATCAAGATTTTTAATAGTATTTTTCTTTAATAAACATTTTATCTTTTCATTTGTGTTCAGTCTAAAATTGTGTTCGAAGTTGTTACTACATTTTTTGTTGTTTCATTAAAAAAAAAGTTTATAAATTTTGGATATATTTTTATAGAGCCTATTTATTGAACATAACAAGAAAATAGTTTATCAGTATAATTATAATTTTATTATTGAACGTGACATTACCAAAAATTAGGAAGAAGTTTATATGGAAGTTATACTATACTAATTATTCGCTCTGTGCCAGATTTGGACATTCTTTTTTCAACTCATGGTTACACATTAAATTTGGAGTTTCTAAGACTCGAGAAAAGTATTCCAGATCGGTTGTCTCATACGGTGTACAGCAGTACAGATAGACATGGGTATATCGACTCAGCTTTTGACACTGATCAGAAACGGTGTAATTTATGGGGCTCCCATTTCTCCTTCAGCCTGTTACAAATGTACATTTGCACAAGCTTAAAAAATATTAAAGGGCATTGATTAATGGGACAAACAGATATAATCGAGTCTTAACTTACTCGAGCCGATAGTCGAATAACCGAACGCTTCGATTTAAATAATGTTTTTACTCGAAAAAATTATTTAACTCTAAATCGAATATCCGTAGTTTTAGTTATTCGACCGAAATAAACCGCTTAGTTTTATTTAACGTTCTTTCGGATATGACTCGATTTTTACTCGAGTTATTGAATAAATTTTTTTTTTTTTTGAATCTGTAGTACTTTTAGGACTAGAGACTAGAGATGGGGAATGGGCTAGGCTTTTTGTCGTAAATATCATTTAGAGAATCAGAAGAAAAAAATTATACAAAAATAAATATTAAAGTAAAGCTTAGACTAACATCTCTTATTAATTGCGTGTTAAAAATATATTATAATTAGTTTCTACTACAATTTTTAGTGCTCAATCGAGTGTTCGATCAACTGAATCGAGTATCCGAATCGATTTAAGTTGAAGTTGATCTTCTCGAGTCGACTCGTACCGAAGTTAATGGAGTCGAATCATTTGCGTAGCTGTAGACTTGAGTTACTCGAATCGTTTTTATATCGAGTATCCTATTTAACCGTTTTCGGATAATTGCACATATACAAAAAAAAAGAAAAAAATAGCTCCACACCTTTCTCGATTGCAGCAGGTCTTTTCGGTTTTCAACCTTTTTAGACGCCCTAAAAAATGCCAAAATTCAATATCTTTTTTAGTTTTCATGCCACGGCATTTCAATATTATTTCTCAAGTAAAATTTTCTACTCGGTCTGAATATAAAGTTTTTATACTTTCTACATAAATATAAGAAATTCAACAATTATTTGATACTTAACTTTTAATTGTCCTAAACCAATCATAAATTACGCATGAAAACTTCGATTTGAATTCGATTTGCATGAACGAAAACAAAATCAAGGAGAACTAAGTAAGCGAATGTTTAATCAAAGCACAAAGAAATCAGTGAAAGTGAAAGAAATTTCAAAGAATTGAACAGGTTCAAAGTTTTCACGGAACAAAAGTCAAACACATACAAACACGCAAAGAGCACAAGCTTTTACAACAAAACACAAAAAAAAAAAAAACAAAAGAGAAATAAAAACATTAAGAGAATTTACAATATTTGTAACAAGGACTAGTTTGAAACATTTACTAAGCCAGTAGACTCATTAACATCAATCAATTCAAGCAATATTCTCTTTTAAATCAATCAATTATTTAATTTTTTAAAACATAACTCAACTTGAAACAATGCACAACCGTTTGCTTAAATTATGCCTCCACTTATATATAACTCTAAAACTTTTGCAACAGACCTTGCTTAGAAATATATGTATACGAAACAAAAAAAAAACATCTGTGTTTGTTGTTGTTTGTTGTTACGCTCGTTTGTTTTATGCTAGCACAGAGAGAGAGAGAAAAAAAATCGATCACACGTTGTCACACGTCTGTCTGCTTGCACCGCTGTCACTTTTAGAGAGTTGTATTATCGACAAACAGACACATACACACACACACACATAAACTTCTCATCGATACTAAGCAACACACACACAGACATGCACATATTCTCACACACTCGCGAATTGCAGCTGTTTTTTCAAACTACTACTGCTGCTGCTGCCTTACTGAGGCTGTTCAAGGAGCTGCAAAACCTTTGGTTGCGAAGCCATTTTGCGCCGTAAAATATGCTATAGTATTTTTTTTACGCTGGTTTTTTAAGTTTGCATAATAAGCAAAATGCACAATAAAAAATATTTTCTAATAATTTATACTAATTGATTTTAAATAACAGCTGAAATATTTTTTAATAAAATATTTTTTATTTATTTAATTTATTATTTTTTGTTTTTTGCTAAGAACGCGTGTGTGTGTAAGCATTTAATTTTATTCAAAAAAAAAATATTTTTTTTAATAAAATGCACTTTTTGTTTACTACAAATAATTCCTTACGGCAACTAATTTTTAATAAAATTCACAATTTATAGAAAATCGCAAAACGGACAGACAGACAAGACGTCTACAGCGAAAGAATGCTCGCGACCGAATGTTATTTAGCACCTGCTAAGGCTAGAACCAAAGCTATGGCTACAGCTGCTTCTACTTCTGCACTGCTTTTGCTTTTATCAACGTTTTAGTTCATCCGGGATGAAATTTTCAAATCTTTATTATATGTACGTTCTATTGTATGTATTGTTCATATTGTACGTATGTATGTACATTAAATTAAATATGCATGTGTGTGTGTTTGCGTGTAGCATTGTTGTTGTGCTTGTTACTAAAATTAATATAAAAACATTTGCTAAAATAACAAATACAAAAGCAATTAAGCTCTCTAGCTTTTAATTTATCTCTCTCTCTCTCTCTCTCTTTATTTTGCACTCTCATCTCTTGTATTGTAGCATTTATAACAGTTTTATTTTGAAGAAGAGAGCTACCGGCCGGAACCTATTTTCGTCAAATGTTAACCAAGCGCAAATATGCCGTTAACCAATCACTTTTTTTTTACTTTACTCGAAATTCTCATACATGTTGCTTTTTTTTTTACTCTTTTTGCTTAAATTTCTCTTAACTCAATTTTGCGTTTTGTTATTGCAAGACAAAGTTTTTGTTGTTGTTATTGCTTTTACAATAATCAAATACCGCAAATTATCTTTGAGCAATAAGTTTTTATACCCTACAGATTAATAATCTAAAAGTTATAAAATTTATAAACAATAGTTATAATTACGAGAGTAGTTTGAAATGTGTTTTGCCTAAATTTAATTTCATTTGATTTTTTAAACAATCTTCTTTTTAATTGTAGAATATTAACGATTGGGTTGTATCAAACAAATTCAGATCGTCCAAGATCTTTGGTCAAAAAACTGTTCACAAATTTATATATTTAGATTTATCAATTTTGAGCGATTTTTGAATAGTTTCTAACACAATAATCTGACGACAAATTGTTGTTCCGATGCTTTATAGGAACTAAAATGAATCTGATATCTTAAGTTGACAGTTAAATTTAAAAAAAAAACACTTTTTTTCAAAAACTTAAGAAGTTTTTGACAACGATATCTCCAAAACCGTTTAAAATAATTGGTACAATATATTGAATACAATATATTGAATACCTATAAGTTGGTTTCATGTAAATCCTAACTTATGTTTTTTTTTTCATCTTGTCAAAATAATTGTGCCTACCAGTGTAGAATCATCTTTTGTCTAAATTATGGGTGAAAAGTAGGTTTCTGATATGGGATTGGTAACTTACTAACTAACTCTGTAACAATAACGAGGCTCGAGGATTCTATTAAAAAATCAAGCTTATTTCTGTAAGTATAAACATGAGAGCATGTTAGCAGATGCCCAGGAGTCACTTAGCTTATGAAGAAACCACTTCTCTACGCTACTTGGAGGCTACTACAAAAACAATTCCGCCAGCGTGGAAGAGAAAAAACTAGATCCCTCGATCGACGACGATTAGAAATATGCACCAACTCTTATACTCAAGATATGGACTAGTGAATGCATGCCCAACGATTGGAACCTCGAATAAGTCTTTTTCCAATCGCATATAAAAATAATCCAGCGTATTTTGTTACAGACTAAATCCTAGGAGATGTAGTTGCATGGTGCCAGTGAGGTTTCAAGCAAAAAAAAGGCGACCATTGACCCGATCTTCACACTACGAAAAATCTTGGAGAAAATCCAAGAGAAACAAATCGATATACACTAACTACAAACATTCCGCCAAATAGATAATACCCGTTCACACTATGTGTAACAGGTATAAAAAAAGTGCCCTGGGTGCTGTCGGCATAATTATTTTACCAGTGCAAATAAAAAACTTATATTTTATTTTATATATTGTACAATTTATAGATTTTTTGATCTATTGTATTTTATAATCATTTTTAATGTTAAATATTATATAAAATCCAAAGATGAAATGAAATGTTGTCGAGGTAGAACGGTTTTGGAGAATTTTTTGCTTAAAATTTTTGTTTTTTTTAAAAAAATTATATCATTTTTCAAATGCTAAATAATATTTTTGGTTTTGATAGTCTAAAAATCTGACGACAAAATATTGTTCAGATGATTGATAGAGCATAATATTACGCTGTTACCCTTATGCTACAAACATGACGATGAGACTATTAGAACCAAAGATATCAGGATTTTTTTTTAAAACCTGAAATTTTAGACAATATCACCAAAACCGTTCTTCTTCGAAAAAAAATTTGATTTCATGTTGCGATGCTACAATAAAAACGATTATAAAATACAGATAAAGAAGCTATAGATTGTAGGAATAACAATCAAAAGTTAATTTTTTTTTTGATATGTCAAAATAATTATGCCGAAAACACGTGTATACATCAAATGCAAACTAAAATATCACGACCTGCTTAGTAAAGTATGTAGGACAAAATTTTATTAGTTTTTTTTTGAAATTTTTTTACACATGTTTTATTTGAACCGAAGCGAACCGCGGTTTGACGCTGTCTAAGAACCAACGCGAGCCGCTGAATTTAACCAGTGCCAATTTTTTAATGGCTTATAACCCTGGTACAAAAGATAATGTCCGGAATATCAAGTAAAAGTTGCATAATCCAAATAGAATATGCTGTTTTTAGGTTGAGTAACAAAAAAAAACACCACAAATTCGAATGGGATTTGGAAAAAAATTGTTCATATTAGTGTGATCTCCGAATATTTCGACTCAGCTACCGATGCTGAATTGTTATTTTTTAAAACTGATGATGGCATTGTTAAACTTGTTTTTTTATAAAATTACAAAATACAGAAAACATAGTCTGACATCATAGATAATTTATTTAATTAATTTTTTTTATATGAATATAACAATACATTAATGCTTAGTTTATGGAAATTGTTAATTTTTAACATTTTTAAAGTGAAAAAATGATTATAAAGTTAAAAATTTAAATAACGATTTTGTTTCTAGAATGGATTTTTGCATTCCATCATGGCCTTTGCGCAATAATGTGGAAATTGTAAGCCTTGCAGCAGCAAATCGGTGACGCCCTGAGTTAAAAAATAGAATAAATGATTAATAATATTGATAAAATAAATAACAACAACAATTTTGTACACCAAAAAGAAAAAAAAAAAATCCCATAAAAAATGTTTATCAGAAAAAGGTTTTACTGATACAAAAAGCAAAGCGCGCGCAAATAATATAAAATCGTTTTTTTTTCTCGCATGCGATAAAAGAGTGCTGCGAGTATGAGTCAACGCAAACAAGATAAAATGAAATTGTGTACTTTTTTGCTCTCAGTTTTTCTATTCTCAGTGATTTTTTCTTATCTCAATGTCGCCGGCTACTTTGCCTATTGCATTCGTAATTTTTTTTCTTATGACATCATTTCGAATTTTCATTCCGACGTAACGCAGTCAAGTGTCACGCCTTCGCCTCCTCCATCGTTTTTTTTTTGTTTTTTTTTTAACTTACCGAAAGACCCGGTATGCAGACCACAACAACATAAAGTATTATATAGACAAAAGCGCAGAAGAATGCAACGAAGAATGAGACGAACCAGAAGACTAAAAACCAGAAAATGAACCAAACTGGATTGCCCATTGTTGTTGTTTGTTGTTGTTTGTTTGTTTGTTTGTTCTTTTGCGGTTGAAGTCTTACGACTGACTTTGGGCTTCTTTGAAACTCTACAAAAAAAAAAAAAAAAAAGAAGAGAATAAACCAAAATGAATACATATAAAGTTAACATTATCTGATCTTCATCTGAAATAACCATTTATTTACTTTTATGTTGTAACCGAAGCTTAAATACTTTTTAAAAATAGAAAATTCAACAGCATACTTAATGGGTTTGTTAAAAATTTACATTTATATATCCATAAGAAATAAATGTATCTTAACACAATTTAAATATGAAAATTCCAAACGATACACATAGTCTCTACAGAGTTGAAATGAAGATCAATGAACAAAAAATTGGCAGTGATACTAAAGATTCAACGTGAAAACTGTCTGAGAACGTACAAAACTTTTATTTTTAATAACAGATCTATAATTTAAAAACTAAGCAAAAAAAAAACGAATAACTACATATGGAGGAACAGACGGACATGCCTAGTATGACTCATTCGTGATCTAAAATGCAATTTAATGGAGTCGACGAAGTCTCCGTCTTAGAGAAGTCTGCCAAACAAAAATAAAAGATAAAATAAAAATGTTTAGAATCTAAATATTTATATTCTAAAAAATGTAAATCATGAAAATATTGGACTAAATAGAAATTGCAACACAATCGAGCTAAGAAGGAAATTCTAAGATGACACTGGTCACGTTGATAGTTTTTGCTATTAGAAGAGAATCACAAATCGTAACGCCTTGATCAATATCATATTTAAAAAACTTCCAATGATCATCAGCTGTGGGGAATATGTGGATAGGGGTCAATGGTCCAATGCAACCTAAATTTCTGGGGTTCATTTAAGAAACAATTTTTGAGCTAGAAATACTGAAATACTATTATACCTTTTTTAACCAGGAAGTTGAAAAGTGAATTTTTAAGTTAGGCTATATCTTACAGAATTCCGATATTTGAAGAGAGTTTTTAGCCAATTTTAAATTAATATAAATATATATATAAAACAACAAAAAACTTTAACATCGTTGGAACCGAAACTCAGAAGTGTTCTGATACAACACACAACATTGTTACAAAATTTTTATAAAAAAAAAAAAAAACAAATAAAACAATAATTTTCTTGAAAATATCACAAAATGGAAGGTGAGTTTCTATGAGGCTTATTTGTTATAGTGGTCCGATGCTTATCATACCAGTAGTGTACAAATAGTATTACAGTAGGTGGGTTTTAACCCAATTTGAAGTGACAACATTTGTAATAATTACAATTTTCAAACAAAAATTCAAAAATAGCACTAGTTAACGTCCTGGGTTCTCATAGATCTATTTCCATGTATTTTGGGCGTAAAAATGTTTTTTTTATTTTTTTTTTTTTTTTTATTGTATCTAGAGAATGGATAGCCCTAACAGCATATTACTCGTGTTTGGGCGCTATGTTATACAAAATGTATTCAATTGATATTTACAAATAGCACATTGTCGTCAAGAAGAATTAATTACCTTTCAAATGATGTACAGTTTAGCTGTTTGGAGCTATCTTTTCTCTATATATATAGTAATAAAGTAGAAAAGGAAAAAAAAAACGGATATTTTTAGAAATCGAGAGAACTCGATTCTTTCATGGTCATTTTTGCAATCTTGTTTCAAAAATACTTGGGAGCAGATCTATGAGAACGCGGTACCTTCTATAAAGTCAAAATTTGTAAACTAGTGTCCAATCGTAATTTTTGTAATATATTACAAACTTTCCGACAAACTGATAATACCCATCCAGACAATGTGTAACAGGTAGTATAAACCAAAAAAAAGTTGTTTTTCTGGCGAAGACAATTAATCATTAGATAACCCTCGCATTGTCAATACTAAGTCGTGTTGTGCATATAAAAAAATAGAAAAAAATTCAAAACATTTTTTATTTGAAATCTTCAACAATTTTTGGATGTATAACTTTTAGTTTTGTTGTTTTATTTTTTTTTTTTTTTTTTGCCATTGCTTATAGTTAAGCTGGCTTGTTATGGCAAGTTGAAAGTGGTTAGCCTCATTCAACAATTTTTTAATTATTTTTATTTATTTTTTTTATTTATTTATTTATTTTTTTTATTTTTTTTTTTTTTTTTTTTTACTCATAAAATTCTATTTAAACATTAAAGACAGCAACATAGCTTATAATATTGTTTGCACTGATAAGACAAGCAGACTAAAAGCATTTACAAATTTTAAGAATGATCACATTAGAATGTGATAATATTTTTGTTTTTATTTTTTTAATTCGAGGTGTGTCCAAGACTATGTCATCTTGTATATAGTATGTGTGAATGTATGTATTACATATAAAATATTAATATATTTTTGCATATTAAGTCATCACTTCATACATACAAAAAAATATTTATCAAGTCTAAAGCAATTACAGAAATTTATTTACGCAGTAAAATCATAAACAAAAGAAAATTTAAAAATGTGCTAAAATTTTTTTTATAAATGTTTTGTTTTGTTTTTTTTTTTTTTTTTTTTATAGCAATTTAATTAAACAAAAATTCTTCTTTTTTAGAATTCGGAACAAAACAAAAAAAACGCCAACACAAATAAAAAAGATAATTAAACGCACCAAAAAAAAATTGCTGAATATGTTGCAATGAAATCTTAAAATAAAATTAATTTGAAATCATTCAAAAAATAATTAAAGAATTAAAAATAAGTTCTTGTTCATTATTTGAAACACATTTAATTCAAAGATATTTACTGTACTTATTTTTTTTTTTTTTTTTTTTTTTTTTTTTTAATTTGTATTTAAACTCACACAAAACACAAACGAAAGCGAAAGATGCGCGAAATACTTACGAACACTTTGAATGATCGGCTACGACTAAAAAAAGTAAACGAACTTCGAAAAGTGAAAAATATGCAAGAGGTGTGCGCATAGAACTTGATAAAAGTTTGTATACGAAAATATCGGCGCATAAATACGCTACGTGCTAAATAGTAGTTGAAAGGTAAGTTAGCTTTGAAAATCTTATAGAATGGGCTGGTTTTTGTTTTAAACCATTCCCAACGTTCTAATAGAAACTAACTACACCAAACTTATCGTAATACACTACATGTTTTTCAACCTTTCTAACCGTTTGACAGTTATAAATGGCCAATACTAACGTTAAAAGAAATATGACAATCAGTTTTGAACCGTTTGTATACTCACTACCGTATTTCCCGGCATTAAAAAAAGTAAATAGTTGCAGTAAAATATATAAAATAGTTCAAAATTTCAAAAATGTATCTATTTATTTTAATATCAATATACTATACGCTGTATAAGATATATAATAGTCATACGGCTTTGCTATATCTCGTATGCGCTCGCCAGTGCATCAAAGTAAATAAGAAAGAGTGGGAGAGAGAGAGAGCATAAGTCATAGCCTGCAACAAGTTGCTAAAATTGCATGCGAGTCGATAAGCAAAATCGCATGCTATAAATTTGACTATCTTTTTGTATTACAAGAAGAGCGTACGCGAACAGTCGATAACAAGAATGAATGTATCAGTCGAGTAGGTTCGACTACGATATACCCTGAATCCAATCTACATATCTTTTTTTCCTAAATTCATGATGCAATTATACCAGGTGAAATATTCCGCCACTTTCTCTTTCTAATTTGGTAACAAATCTGTGGTAAAAAAGGAAAAACTGCTTAAGTCTGATTTTACCGTTTTGCAGGAGAGCACTTTTTAAGTTTAAAATAATTTGAAATTGTACGCAAAAGTGAGATTAAGCAAAAATTACTTGTCTATAACTTCGTGAAAAATCGTAAAAAAGTAATTCAAATTTTGCGTGGGGGTACTTTTCAATACGGAGATCAGCGTAGTATTCTTATCTCAATTTTTGCTTAAGTCGACTTAAGCACTTTTTCCTTTTCACCACAGAAATTTTATTTTGTATGCGTGTTATGGTGAATTTATATAATTTTTTGTTTAAGAAAATTATTATATCTCCATTGTAAGTTTAAAATTTTACATATATAGTATGCTTCTAATTTGAGCCCCAACTTGAGCTGTTCCCACCCAACCCCTTTTGCGGAAATATCACTGATGATCATATGTGAACTAAATAAAGTTTCGTGTGACGTGTATTTGAGCTTCGGCTCTACCGAAAACTAAACATTTTTCTTTGTTGATTTTAATATCGTTCAAAAATATATAAAGCCAAAAATTGGTTGCTTTTAGTATTCTTAGCAGGTACAATGTTATGGGATTAATTTTCCTGAACCACTAATACCTTAGCAATTTATAGTGCTTTTGAAACAAACTTTAAAACGTGGTTCCGTATATTTTGTCTAAAATTACGTATTCCGAAATAGATTTTTCTGATATGATATCAATTTTAATCGGAGATCAAGTCTTAGTGGAATTTAATTGAAAGCTTTTTAAGCATTTTTAGACATACAAAAGTTTTTCCTTTTTGACATCAAGTTTTCAGAAAAGGTACAGTCTCTTAAGGGTGTTCTAATGTTCTTTCCAGATAGGATAAAAAACTCGTTTAAAAATACTTCGTGAAGGCTCTGGAGATTCTAAGTGTTATGTTTGGTTATTCATATTTTTATGGTATTCGAGATAACATGTCTACATTAACCCTTCTTTTAAGGCTGATCAAAAAATGTTGGTGGAAACTTAAATGTATTGAATTGTAGCCTTATCCTGACTAAAAATGAACATAAGAATTAATTAAACAGGTTGAATTTTTAACTGAAAAACTGAGGAAGACATGATTTACAAAATGCTGCTTACTCTATGCTTTACCATTAAGAATGACACACAAATGTGCGGTAATTTTTTTAGTTCTTAGAAATCACATTTATTGCGGTTGTAACTCAATTTAAACTGATAAAGAAAAAAAATTCGTCTAAATTTGGCTAAATTCTAATTAATTGAACGTTTTGACAGACTACCATAAAATATGCTTCTACCATAAAATATGTGAAACCGATTTTATAGTTAATAAACAATTGATTAGATTAAATTTCCAAATTTTTGATAGCAACATAATTGGTTTATCTATCTGTAAAAATCCCATGTAATGTGTGTCAGAAATATGAAAGATTGAGTATTAAATGTGACATTTAATATAAATGTAATTCTAAATATCTAAAATTATTGCTTTTGCATAATAGTTGAAAAAAAGATACAAAATTAACTAGTTCCAAATGAATTCAAGAGAACCAAACTAAATATTTATAATTCAAAATAAATAACAACTAAGTAACACATGATTCGATTCACTTAGTTGTCGAAGCCACTGTAGAGATCTGTTGTCCTGTTGTAGCAGCTGTTACTGCTGCTAAATTTGAGCTTTGTACAACAGTGCCGCCAGTAGCAGCAACATTAAGAGTAAGACCACTATTGCTTAGCTGTGCTTCACGCTCGGTAATAGCGCGCATTTCCAGTTCTCCGATTAGCTGCATTACACGCATTTTACCTTCAGTGGCAAGTTTGGGTGGCAGAGCTTTAACTGTGGCGCAAATGCTATCGAAGAAGAGATCAAAGGAATCACGTACTGGTGCCATACCGCCAAACGCTGTACATGATATGTTCGTTGTTGGCTGTTGTTGTATTTGTTTGCTGAGTTGATGTTGCTGCAAATGTTGCGTCTGCGCCAATGTATAATTATTAGCAATTGGCGTTATAGTTGCTTTTGTTGTAATCTCGTTGGGCTGTGTTTGAAGTACGGGTTTAATTACGGGCGCAGTCACTTTTTTGATTGTAATGCGACATGGCGATGGTTGATACATAGCAGTATTACCCAACTGCTGCTGCATACCTGCATGCTTTGACAAAGGCAACTGTGTGGAATTCGTTGGTGATTCATTGATAGTGACTTGCACTGGTAAATACTCTAGTAGCCCAGAATGTTGTGAGTCTGAATCTGAAATGAAGCGTTTGTTTGCGGGCTCATAAGTAGTCTCATCATCATCATCATTATCAGCAGCATCATCATCTTCCTCAACATCATTATTATTATTGTTGTTGTTTTGTGTAGCTTCAGCTTGATGCTCATTAACATCGCCAGTGTCAATTTCATTTGTATCATATAAGTCAGATTTTCCATGTTGCTCCTGCTGCTGTTGTATATTTCCAGCAAACTGCAGCAGATTGTCGTCGCTGTACAAGGGCAAGAGTGAGAGAGGAAGATAATAATGTTATTGTTTTTAGAAGATTTACTTCACTTTACTTACCCATATTGCTCATCGTTATATTCCCACTTTACAACTGTTTCTGTTTCCGTTGTTGTTCCCTCGCCGCTTTCGGCTGTCTCACCATCTGGCTCTTCTTTTGATGCCAAAAGCCGCTTACGGTATGCATTTTCTGTGTGCTTTATGCTACCCTCGTGCTTGCCCAGATCTGAGCGTTTTGCGCTCAAACGACATTCGCACACTGAGCAAAATACAAAATGCGGATCTTTATCATCGAGCAGCAGCCAAGGGTACCACAATGTGTACTCTGGTTTTGTTTTGGGTCGCGTATATTTGAGCGGCCAATTCCTATGCTTATATTCCGATCGCAGTGCATCTCTAGAAGTGCAAAAAGTTGTTAGTGTATCTAAACAATAGACTTTTTTCTAATTTACTTACAGTTTCTCTTGTGTTAATTGCAGGTTTGGGTTGGCCATAAAATTTGTTTGTTAGAAATTATGCGTACAATGAATGAAAAAGTTTTTTTTATTGTTATTGAATTATTATTATTTTTTGTGTTATTGTATTTTTGGCATATCTTGCTCTGCTTATAGCAGACGTATCTGCTCAATTCAAGCTGCACAGTGTAAGTGTGTGGTGTAAGTGCGAACGAGATGCTAGATAATTATATCTAACTCTACATAACAGGACGTATCAACTGAAAAGAAAATGTACTAAAATTGCCCATCGTATTGCTTTGCACTTCGTGACGCGCTCTGATTAGGGGACACGATACGATTTAACAAAAAACAAACAAATTTGATACCAAACAAATTAATATTCTAGTCTAGTATATTAAATTCTCGTGTCTCAGTGTTTGTAAGAAAAAAAGAATCGTACTTAAAATTTTTTATTCCCTAAATGGGTTGGTGGGCTTGGCCCCCATAAAAATAATCGTAACTTCATCTAACATTTTTCGAAACAACTTAACCGATTTCAATGAAATTTTGTAGATGTGTAATTTTGGTCCAACTTACAAGATAGGCCCCAAATATGTAGTTTTAGAAAAATGGGCGCGCCCCTTTTACAATTATTGGAGGGAAATAAAACGGTATACATGTTACTAGGACCTGAAAAGTTGAAAAAATAGGAAGTGGTCGTAACTCCGTAAAAGCGATCCAAAAAAAATATCCTACAAGAGAAATGGAATTCGGTACACATGATACTACACCGAGAAAAGTATAATAATAAATAAATAATAAATGAATCATATCTTTGCAACTAATTGAACTAGACAATTGAAATTTGGCTTATGTACATGACCCGAGCAAGGCCGGGCAGCTCAGCAGGTTTTTATATAAAAAATCGAAAAACCTAGTTGTTGCCGAGAAAAGCTTAGTTTAAAATTTTAGTTAAATATATTTTAAACTAACCGAATGAATCGCATAGCAACAAACAGACGGACAGACTGAAATGAATATTTACACTTTGTAAGGTCCTAGATGTCTATTGTTTTTATTTAGACACAAACTTTTCTCGAAATTTTTACTTAACAGCGTGTGCTTTCGTTCTAATCCTACTCGAAGTCGAAAACCCGTTGGCACATGAATATTTTGGCTAGCAAGGTATTCAATTTGTGGCACGGAGCTCAACTCTTCTCAAAATGCATATACATATAGATACTATTTTATGTTTTCAACATTTTGTACATAGTAGTTTATTTGTGTCGATATATCGTTTTCTGGCTTTGGGATTTGTCTGCAAATTTGGGACCCGCCCGTCGCCTATATCTACTCCAAAGTCTAAAGATGGAGCTCCCCATGACCTTTTGTAGTTTTTAAGGCATAAATTTCCACTTTAAGGAAACCACGTTAGCGAAAGCTCTGAAGTCCATGGTAAAAACTGATTTTGACATTCTAATTAAATTCTGTAAAAACACTAATTGAATACTTACAACTGCGAGTGACGAAGAATAAAGCTTCGAATATAACTTTTTAACTACAAAAAAAAAAATTTTAAATTGCACAATAAACAAATAAACCATCTCCAAGGCAGCATTGGATTTAAAAATGTAATTATTAAGAATTATTAAATACTTAATAATTAAAGAAACATAATTCGATTTTATTTACTATATTTTTCGGGTCATTAAGAAAAACAAATAGAGTATATTATTAAGAAAAACACAATATCAATTACACTTTGAAATTTATCGCAGAATACACATCACTAATCGGCTGGTAGTACAATGTAATCGGTTGTTGCATTTGCATGTTTTTGTTGTGAAATCTGAAAACGGTAAAGAAATGTGCGCTTATAATTGCCATAATAAATGTGTAAAGTGATACGCATCGACTACGTTTAGTGCACAATAGAAATATGTTATTACAACCGCTGCGTAAGTTGAAAAATCAATAAGTAATTTTCATTAAATGCATTAACTAAATTTGCCGCACAGCACAGACGGCTGTTCTCATAAACATAGCGCGGGTTAAGAGGGGCTGCACAGCGCAGCGCCATCTGTGCAGGTTAGGGTGACCAAACAAACAAAAATGTTTAAAATTATTTATACTATTATGTACAATGTGCTTCGTTAAAAAAAACACATTGAGCAAGAGTGTAACTACCAGTAAAATATTTGTATCTTTCCGTATAAATTTAATCGTATTTTATAAACTAAAAAATGAGAATTAATTTCTTACCAAATACTACTTCATCAAATCTGTTTAATTTTTTTCAAGATCGAATAATACAATCCTGACTTATAATATTTCAATTAATTTTGTTCCTCATATTTTCCCCTACAACATCTTTACCACCCAACAAATCAGCTACATTGTAATCTGGCAGCACTAAGTTAACAGCTGTTAATTGGCGCCTTTTTTCCGCGCTTTTAGTTCTCAAATAAGTTGTGTGGCAGTCAATTTCAGTTTGTTCACATCTCCGCATCAACGCTTTCGTATATAAATTGAGAAAAACGCGCCAATTTGTTTTAGAGTGTTTTTTATACCAAAAAAGAAAAAAATAATAAATAAACTAAAAAGACTTATTAATTTGTTTATTGTAAACAAAAAACAGGACGCATTATGTCTGCAGTAGCATCAAAAGCAGCCTCCTCAAATCTAGCTTCAAAGAAGTACGCGGAAGGCACACAACCTTTCACTGTACTAATAGAAGGAAATATTGGCAGCGGAAAGACTACTTTTCTAAGATATTTCGAAAAGTTTCAGGACGATATATGTCTGATCACAGAGCCTGTGGAGAAATGGCGCAATCTCTCCGGTGTCAATTTGCTGGAATTAATGTATAAGGAACCAAAGCGTTGGGCCATGCCTTTTCAATCGTACGTTACGCTAACAATGCTTCAGGCACACACGGAACCAACAGAAAAACGTTTAAAGATAATGGAACGCTCGATATTCAGCTCAAGATATTGCTTTGTGGAGACTATGCATCAAAATAAAACAATCGATGAGGGCATGTATAATGTGCTACAGGAATGGTATAAATTCATTGAACAATCTATACATGTGCAAGCTGACCTAATTAGTAAGTTGTGAAATCATTTTTTTGATATATTTATACACATTTGTTTAAATATTTAACTTTTTTTTTTTTTTTCGTTTATTTAGTCTATCTAAGAACTACGCCAGAAGTTGTCTACGAGCGCATGATGAAACGTGCGCGTTCAGAGGAGAGTTGCGTACCACTTAAGTACCTGCAAGAATTACACGAGCTGCATGAGAATTGGCTGGTTCATAATAGAGTTGGTCAGGCAACAAAGGTAAGCATTTCATATTTAAAGTTTGGAAAAATTTTAATTTAATATTACGCTTTGACCATCTCGAACCATTTTAAAACCTTTCTAAAATAGTACAGTCAGCTATAAAAGTCAATTTTTATTAGAACATGAATCACTTTAGTTAACATACAAGTATGTATAAGAAATCACAATTTCTTTCAACTTCTTGTGAAATATGTAAGGAATATTTAAAGATAGATGTTTTTAGTAATCTACATCTCGCGTTGTTAGATCAGTTTAAGTAAGATGCCGTCAAAAAGATAAGATTTGAGGTGCGTTGTCGTGTGATGATACAGATGAAAAAGTCAGTCTGGAAGCAAATGGTTGCTGGTAAAGAAAAGTTAATTACTTACGAAAACGTCAAGCGCTAATGAACGAAACGTGGTCTTAACTTTGACTTGCATTGTTAGCTATTGGATTGATTTGGCCATTGGGGGATTAATTCAGTCATTAGCCAGAAGATACGGGACTATATTTCAAAATAATCAGAAAATCAGTGACTTCGCCGGGTGCTTGAGTGACATGATCATCCTTATTTATTTACAAAAAATTATAAAATTATAGGCTATCTTAACATTTGAGCAATGGCTTCTATGACCTTAAGCTCTTATAACTATGTAGAATATTACAATGTTAGTATGTGTTCATTGCCTTTATGTGATATCTTAATAAAAATTTTGGGTAGTGTTAGACATAAGATTACGAGCCCATTTAGGGGTAGAATTTAGAGTTGTTAATATTAGATATTACATCAATGGATGAGAGAGAGTCTGACCATATAGAGAATTTAACAGGTTTTTTGATAAGAAGTTTTAATAGCTTCTGTAAAGGCTATTATTTCTGAAGAAAAAACAGAGGAGTAGTATTGTAAGAGCCCGGTTATTATTACTTCATGTTCTGTAGTAAAAGAAAAGGCTGTGTACTAATTAAGATGTAAACCGTATATGTTTGTTTCGTTTATTGAGGATGTTAGCAAATATATCACGGAAGACATGTGGGTGTGTCATCGTCCTTATATTGTAAATTTTGTTTGTAGAACAGTGTTTTTGATTGGTTAAATCTGATGAAACTTTTCTGATTAAATATTAAAATATCTTTTTTTTTTTTTTTGTAATTTTATAGGTTCTTGTACTGAATGCTGATCTTAATTTGGATAATATCGGCACTGAATATAAACGCTCAGAGACGAGCATATTTGATGCGATCTCAGCAACACAACAACCTCATCCAGTGTTGGTCTCGCCCAGCAAGCGACAGCGTCTCTCCAGCTAACACTGTTTCTCTCGTTGCATTTTAAGAAGAATATAAAGCATTATGGACAACACTAACACTAAAAAAAATCAAACAATATTTTAGTATTTAGTTGCAATCTAACACATAACTTAGTTAATTAATCTAGACGATTCTGCAGTTCTTTCTTTTTTAAATGTATTTGATGAACATCACCCCTCACCTATTTAGTTATAATCTGCACTATAATTTTAAGTTTAAATTGGCTAATTCAAAAAGTTTGTACTTGATTTGGTTGAACTAAATGTGGCGCCGAATAAGTTTCTATTTTATGATTTAATGTCAAATAATTGTTTAATTTTAATTAAATATTGTAATCGGTATTTTGCCAAACCAAAAACAAAAATATGCATAAATATATACAAAATCTTTTGAAAATAGTTTTTACGTTTTTTTTTATTGTTATTATTTTGTAATTATTTCTAGGTTACGCTTACAAATTTTAAAATAGATTTAGCTCCGTTTCATTTTACTTGCCGCATCGCTGCACGATGCTGCGTCGTGTTCGCGACGTTATTTGGGACCATTCATTATAGGTGGTCGTACGCCGGGTATTGTTCCAAGTGGTGGCGGCGGTCCCATCATAGCCATTGGATTCATCATTGGCGGTGGACGCATACCACCCGGTGCCATCATATATGGTGGCATAATCGGCATGCCGGGTCGTGGTGGCGCAGTTGCCATATTCGGTGGTGGAATTGCAACACCGCCGCCAGGCTTAGGCACACCTGGTGGTGGTCCACCCGCTGCAAACGGGTTCTGTGTAATCTTGCCAGCTTTAAATGCAGCAGTAGTAGCATCAATCAAATGTTGCGCCTGTTCTTCCATCCATTTTTGATAATAAAACTTTACATTGTCGCGATGTTTGCGTCCGGTACAATGTGTCTTGCGCACTGACGGTGAGTCGTGTGTTAGATATGTGTCACAATAGTCGCAGTAGTACTTTGGCATTTTTGCAAATATGAATTGTTACTTAATTATACTAATTTTCTTGATGTTTTTACAAAAATGCACGTAAATAATTCAGTTTTCGCTTTGCTTGCTGTAAACATACTCACAGTTGCCAACCTTTAAACTATTTATGTGAGTTTAGGGCTGTCGTGTTTTTAATTTAAGAAGACATGTTTAGGGTTGCCAAGTTATACAGTCATGATCCCGCAAGCGCAAATTTTAGTGCTACGATAAACTCAAATCGTGACTAAAACGATTAGGTTTACTAAGCAATTAAAAATTGTACGAATTTATTTAAATTGCAAATCGCGAATGTAAGCCGAATAAACCACATTTTCAAGAAATTAATTTAACGTAAAATACCAAAAGTTTCAGTTTTACTTATGACCAGTGCTGCCGATTTAGCTGTTTTTTTCTCTTTCGCACATACGCATGGTGTACTGTTTTAAGTTTCTAAACAGTTTACAATGCATGAGTGGGAAAGAGAAAAAGCTAAATCGGCAGTTGTGCTTATGACATTTACTAAAAGCTTACAAAGCATGTGAAAGAGAAATTCAGAATCTTCATGTAAAATAAACTTGAATTATTACTTTTTTTGCAACAACTTTTTGCGGCAAAATTATTAAAAAAAAAAAAATTAAAGAACAAACAAAAAATGCATGCAAATCAGGAAACCGATGATGATGAAGACTCATGGTTTAACAAGGATGAAGACGAATTAACTAGCAGTCTACAAAGTCACGTAAAGACACAGAAGGCAGTGGCGGCGCATAAAAGCGCGGAGGAGCACATTGAATGTCCGACAAGCGTAGGTAAAAAAAGCGCGAAAGTTTATTTCAAAAGTTTAAAAATTAAATGCGTTCAAAACTCTTTATTTAAACGCAGCCGTAGAGTATTTAAAAGAACTAAATATAAATGCATCTGCCGCCGCTAGTGCCGAAACAGGCACAAACAGTAGCAGATTCAGCGCACATGAACTGGTCAAAATGTCAAAAATGGAACCACTCGATGCATTTCTATATTTGTTGACCGAACCGAATCGTGATATATTTGCAGAGCAATTGAATGCCAAGGATAAAGAGAAACGTGTCATGCAATACACACAGATACTTGAGGCTGTTTGCAAACTAGAACTACCCGGCTTTGAGCTGGAACTACTACGTTCATTTGCCGCACAGATTACACTCTTCGATCATTACAAACGTTTCATAGTAAAGCTATTTGCGATTAAACGCAACTGGGATGAGACGGAGCAAACATTTTTATATTCGATTAAATTTTTATTATTTTGTGCCTGTAAGGCAAACGTGCTTACTGCGAAAGGCAACGAACTGATAGCTTTGCTCAAAACTTTATTGAAACAAAGCAAAAACTACAACAGCCAAATAATTGTTGAATTGCAGACTGAACTAGAAGAAATTTCGCTTGAAAATGCGGATGAAATTGGGCATGATGAGGTAAATCGTCTCAATTGAAAAAAAATTTTTTTTTTATTAATTTAAATATCATTTAAGATATATCCTACACTCGATGAACTATTCACATCCAGTTTTGATAAAACCTTTGATTCAAACAATTATAAAAATTCTGCAGAGTACGTTAAAATACAACGCGAATTGTTACGTGAAGATTTTATGATACCATTGCGCGCATTTTCCGATAAATTGCGTAGTGGAAAAGGCTTGGTTGCGCTTCAAGAGCAAGGATTACTTTTCGAAAAGACGCGTATCATACTGAATCCAAAGTTCATTGCAGCCAAACGACATGGTTTAATATACGTCGATGCATTTGCCTCAAAACGGAAACGCTGGTTCTGTGAAGTTATCAAAGATGGAAAATTCTTTTTTACAAACTATAAAAACTGGTGCGCTTCTATGTTTCAGCAGTAGTTACGATTTTGCAGATCTTGTGCTGGCAACGACTATGTTTACGGATGAAGATTCCTTAAAAAATGGTTACGTAAGTATAACTACTGAGGTTTGTTTCGTTATGGACACATTTAAAACATTTTCTTTTGTTTAATCAACATAGCTATCTGTCCGTCTGTCTGTGGCTTTCTTATATTGTACACACAGCAGCATAATAAAGTTAATTCAAAATATTTATTATTTACAGATTAGCATAGAAATTATGCGACAATTTAATATTGGAAATATTTATGGCAAGGAGTTAATTATGTTTCAAACGCCTGCTTTCTTTGAGCCATACAACAGAGTCTATAATTATTTAAGTAAATGTAGTACCACAAATTTTCCAATGGAACATTTTATTGTAAAAGGCGAGGTAAGTATTTAGAATAAAGCCTCAAGCAATATACTAAAGCATATAAATTTACAGACACAGACTAAGTGTCCAACATATTGCGCTAACAAGACCACATACACATATAATAACAAACAATTTAAACTGAGCGGTGTTGATATGCCACAAGAGTTACCATTTAATAATGCACAGAAAATTGCATATGGTGCGTCATTAATTAATGATTTCTGTCTGATACAAGGTCCACCTGGTACTGGTAAAACACATCTGTCCGTAGAACTAATACGCACACTAATCGAAAACGTACAGGATACTGCGACACCAATAGTTGTGATTGCCTATACAAACGATTCGCTTGATAAGTTTCTTTTAAAACTCTCTGCTCACACGAAAAGTATTATGCGTTTTGGTAGTCAATCACGTTTACCAGATGAATTTAAATTTAATGGCCAACACGTGGACTTCTCAACAGCAACGCCGCGTCTTAAGCGTTTACATTGGCTTGTGAGCACGGAATATAAGCAACATTTTACGGAATTACAAACGTTACACAATGAATTTGATGGCACCGATGAAGCGTATCAAAGCATATTGTTAGCACAGCATAAATTGCGTGCTACCACAGAAAAACTCAATACAATACCAATTCTAACGCAGTTTTATGTGTCGCGGAATAAATTAATTATTGGCATGACCACAACGTATGCGGCAAAAATAAACTTTATGTTTCGCTTGTTAAAAAGTAAAATTGGTAAGTTAATAAAATAAAAAAGTAGGTTTTTGTAAATATACTATAATCTTTTTCTAATTTTTTTTTAGTAATTTTTGAAGAAGCAGCTGAAATACTCGAATCGCATATACTTCCCTGTCTTACAAGTCACACGCAACATGTCATAATGGTTGGTGATCATAAACAGTTGCAACCTTATACAAGCAGCTACGAACATAGTCGCTCTAATGAATTAAATATTTCATTATTTGAACGTTTAATAAAGCAACATTTTAAGTTTTATGCATTGGACACGCAGTATCGTATGCGCAAGGAAATAGCTGCGCTAATAAGTCCGACAATTTATGAAAAACTGGAGCGCGGCGCAGCTGTGGCTGATTATGCTGCTGTGCGTAAAATGTCGAAAAACTTATATTTTCTAACGCACGAAATGAAAGAAATAATTAAGGTAACTATTTGCTGCTTGTACTTGTTTATAAATTAATTTTTAAATGTTTATTCTAGAGCGAAACATCATTTGTCAATGACTACGAGTCTAAGAAAATATACGAATTGGCACAACATCTGCTAAAAGCAGCTAATTATAACCCAAATGATTTGGTTGTTTTGACGCCGTACCAAGGTCAAGTTGAAAGGCTCAGCAAATTGGTAAATATTTCTGCACAAAATATAGTCGCTTTATTTTTTATTAATATTTGTTTTCAATAAATATTTCCTTTTAGTTCTCAAAGTCTGAAGTTACAGCGCCAATACAAATAGCCACAGTCGATAGCTTTCAAGGACTTGAAGCAAACATTATTTTACTTTCACTTGTGCGCAGCAACACAGAAAATATTGTTGGATTTGTGCGTCAAGCAAATCGCATTTGTGTTGCACTTTCTCGTGCTAAATGGGGTCTTTATATTGTTGGCAACATGAATATGTTCTCGCGTGTTAGTAACATTTGGCGTTCGGTCGAGACTGAGCTAATATTGCAAGATTGTATTGGCAAACAATTTCCTTATTTAAATGAATAAAACTGAAAAATATAATTTAAAACAAGAAAAAAAAAGGTAACTTCGTTTGGACCGAAGCTTATATACGTGTCCCACATCATTTGGCGTGGATAGATCTTCGTGTGGCAGCATTTGTATTAAATTTTATCTTACCATGCTAAAAAATTTTAAAATATTCTTAAAAATTTAGAAATTTGCGGGCCGATCTGAATTAATTTTACACTGAAGATTTGGCTTGATATAAGAAGCATTTGGTACCATATTTGAAGCCATTAGCTCTATAATTTGTTTCTTATAACTTGACAAAACATTGTTCGTTTGTAAGGGAGATAACACATATATAAAATAAAGAAAAACGACAAAGCTTAAATATACCTGTTTCAGCCCAATATCTTTAATGTGTGACAGGTATAAAAACTGTCACAGACGTTGTTCCACAAAGCCAAAATATTGAAAAAGTGAACACCAACATACATATTAAAGTCTATAAAGCTGTTTTGTGCTTCATTGATATGTCCATGCCAACGCATGGACTTGATACTGTACTTGACCATCAAACCATAATACAAGTACTACTGAGTACTCATGAGTATTACTGTGAAATCAAATAAATTCAACTGAATACTAATGAGTACTACTGTGAATTCAACTGAGTACGCATGAGTATTATCAACTGAATACCAATGAATACTACTGTGAATTCAACTGAATACTAATGAGTACTACTAAGTTTTCATGGGTATTACTGCGAATTCAACTGAATGCTAATGATTACTACTGTGAATTCAACTGAGTACTAGTAAGTATTACTGTGAATTCAACTAAATACTAATGAGTAATACTGTGAAAACAACTGAGTACTAATGAGTACTCATGAGTATTACTGTGAAATCATAAGAGTACTAATGAGTACTACTGTGAATTTAATTGAATACTAATGAGTACTACTGTGAATTCAACTGAGTACTCATGAGTATTACTGTGAAATCATGCTTGCAAGCATGTTTGATATCAAACATGCTGCTATGCGTATCAAAATTAGTGCCAAGCATGCTTGCAATCATGTTTGATATCAAACATGCTCGTATTCGCTCCAAAATTAGTGTCAAACATGCTTCAAGGATGTTTGATGTCAAACATGTTTCTATGCGCACCAAAATTAGAGTCCAACATCTATGTTTGATTTAGCGTCAAACATATTTGATTGCGAACAAGCTTGCCCAGCCCAAATCAAAACTTAATTAAAATATATGCATACCCAAACATGCCTCGTGACTTTTTTTTTGTTTTTAATTTTACATCACACACATTCGAAATAACATGTTTGTGCTATTGAACATGCTCGTTTGTCATCAGACTATGAAACATGTGCGAGAACACAACAATCACGCTTATTGACACATCAATCATTTTTCGACTTGATTCAATATTAAACTTGCTTGTCATATAGTCATCACCACATTTGAAAAAGTTGTTTAAGGAACTGGATTTCCTGTTATAAAAACCTAGGAGCTACAATTTTGGACATAGAATATGAATACTGCAGCTTATAAATCCTGAAATTAAATTTTTTTTCCAATATAACAATATAGTTCAATCTATAACGGTGTTGAGCGGTTTAAGATTGATCAAATCCGATTCAGCTTAGCTGCATATTCCAGGTAACTGTACATTTGACATTAAAACTTTTAAATTCATTTTTTTTTATATATTCTTGTATTTTTATTTTTGTCTTTTCTGTATATACAGAAGTTATCGAGTGATTGAAATTGTTTATTCTTTAAAAGAAACAATCAATTTTAATCACTTAAAACTTTACACATTTCAAGATTAAATTCAAAACAATTTTTTTCGTAATTGCTTTCTTTTTCAAATAATCTAATTGAGATGGAGAATTTGGATCGATTTCTGTTACGTACTTTGCGCATGAAGGTAAAATGAATTTAAATCTTGTTCGGTTAGTCTGGACAGTGCTTTCATTTTTGCATTAAACTATAACAAGTCAAATAATTTTTTGTTTTTTTTACATTTCGGTTTGTGATTACAAAAGTTTTGCGCTTTCTATTATTCAAAAATATTATTGGCTTTTTAATTTTCTAATGTATTGCGTTAACATTATCTATAATTTGGGTTTTCTTTTTTTTTTTTGGGGGGGGTTTCATTAACTTAGGTATTTTATTTGAATAATGTTTACAAATATTATGCGCCGTCATCTATTGAACATATTTTTAAACTAAAATGTATTCGATTTAGGGCTTTCATTTTTTTAATTTTTTTTTTTTTTGTACTCTTCACACATAGTAAATAAAATATTTTGATTAGATTCGTATATTATTGAATAGCTTCACATGAAGTGTTTTTATCATTATTATTAGTCCTTCAATTATCACTTTTTTTATAACTCACAATTTGCAGACAACTATTTTATATGAAAAAAAAAAACATTTTAAATTCTTGAGACTGCTTAGCGATAGAGTCCAGAAAACATCAGTACCAAACTTTACGTATCTAAAAGTAACTTTGTTCTAATATTAAATATAAACTTAAAAATCGCTCTAATCATTTGTTTTGAAAATTTTATTAGTTTTGTGTGCAATTACATTGCATTGTGCCGTATTATTTGAACCATCTAAACTACACACACATGTGTGATGAGTATTAAAGCTTCGGTTGCACCGAAGTTAGCGTTATTTTTTTTGAAGTTTTATATGAAGAAATAATTTTGCCAAAAATGTTCATTCTACAATTAAATTTATAAATTTCTTTTCAAAGAAAGAAATACAATACAATATTTTTTTTTTAAATTTAAAGTTTAAAGATTTTAGATTTTATTCGGTTTCGATAATTAATTAATCATTTTACGATTTAATTATTATTGTATTATTTCTTATATTTGTTGTCATTATATTTTAAAAATACACTAAATGGAAACTGGATGCATTACTTATAATGTATGACTGTTTCAGGAAGTATGAGCGTTGGTGGCAAAGGGAGAAACGGAGGAGGTTTACATTTTATGTTGTTGTTATTATTTATAAAGAGTTTGCTGCTAGCCCGTTACATATTTTCCAATCCAAAATATTATTTAACTGAATATTGTTTTCTCAAAATTATAATATTGTAAATAAATTATAGCATTTTCGTAAAAATTATATTTTCGTATTTAATTAAAAGAAATTATTGTTGTTTTGTCTTTTTTTTTTTTTTTTTAAATACATACATTCAGAGCTTATGAAATATATTTAAGTTTTAAAAGGACAGCACAAAGTGAAAAGAGTTTGATCCTATGAAAATTTTTGTTTTGTGATTTTCTTATACGTGTTTTGAGAACGGTTTTATCATTTATTTGCTTTAACTTTTAGTAATGCAAAAAACAAAAAAAAAAAAAAAAAAAAAAAAAAAAGGGGAAACAATGAAAAATGAATTTCAATTGGGCTAGCAATGTTATATATGAAAATTTGTTTGGTAAGATTTTAAATATTTGTCTCTTTAATTATTTGTATGAGAGCGTTCGCGTACATGTGGAACGCTTGTCAGGGAGGTAATTTGGGTACGCGCCAGCGCCAAGTCGAGCATACAAATGAAGCTACAGCTGATTGATATATCATCTAAACTAGTTTTATTTTAAGTCAGAATATATTCTCTTGTATTGCATTTGATTTTAGATTTGATGGACAAAGTTGACAGCTGGTCCATATTTTTGAAGATGTAGTTGACGTATTTTACTATGATGATAAAATGCGTGTATTATAAGAGCTAATTTAAGTGTTAAATGATTTTACTTTTGATTTAAATTGGCGCTTCACGTTTCCGTATCAACTTTTTTTACTGCTGTTGTTGTTGCTGTTGTTATCACTTTCGATGACGCTGTTGTTGTTGTATTGTTTGTTATATATGTTGTTGGTATTGGTGTTGTTGTTATTGTTTTTGTTGCTGTTGCTATTGTTGTATTTATTGATTTAATGGTCCTTACGGCAGTCAAACTCGCTGCTGCATTACCACACATTACGTTTGCAACTGCAGCAGCAGATGCTAGGGCAGCAACCGTTTGTTCAGCGGCGGCGTTTTTAGCAAGTACTTGACCGCTAATGCTAATGTTATTACTGCTACTACTATTTGTTGTTGTTGTTAATGATGCCACTGCTGCTGCTGCTGCCGCTGTTGTTGTTATTTAATTTCTTATTTGTTATTTGATAATGTTTCCTTAACCTTTATTGCTACCGACGATTTATCAAACCGTTCGGTGGCGCCTGCTGTGCAGCCGTATGCATTAGTTCCAGCTCAACCAGTAACGGAAAATGATCTGACGGTATGTGCGGATGTGGACAACCAACTACTTTATTCTCGCGTAACCATTCATTTGATACGGGTCCCAATAGACCCAGTGGCACCATACCAGTTTTCGTATAGAATATATAATCAATAATGCCCTTAAAATCGAATGTGTAGTTAGTGTGTGGCATTATATCCTCGCTGTAGGCCGAGGCCAACTTAAAGGAATGCGTAAACTCATTCGTATCATTTGATAGCAATCGCTGTAGACATAATTTATAGCCCATATCCTTAAAATCTTGATGATCCATACAGACGCGTCCCTTGCCCAAGTACTCAACGACACCCGAATCGGGTAGTGAATTAAAATCACCGCAGAGCAACAACTGTACACTATTTGAGTCATTCTTGTGTCCCGGCCGAAAACTGTGACTCGCTTCGTCAATAATCGTTTTGAGCTCATTGCTAAGCATCATGGTTTGTATAAGCTTGACATCACAGAACTCAGGATCCCAATGTATGTGCGCTGTACAGACAAGTAATGGCTGCGCAATTTGCGTAACATCACTCATTGGTTCCCATGCGCCCTCTTTTACTTTCAATAAGGCCGCTAGACCGATATTATCCTTAGGCATGACACGATTTAACATGTTATCCGAACCCTCAGCATTTGCCATGGCAAGCTGATTGAATTCAATTAGATGTTCTTTGATTAGCGTGAATCTAAAAACGAATAAAAGTAATTATAAAATTTGATCTCTTAAATAGACTATAATATACTCACTTAGAAGCACGGAAAAATATGGCGCATCCATCTACATATTTACGTTCTAGCTCGGACATTGTCTTGGCACGCGATTTCGGCGAGAAAATACCCTCGTAACCGTCATTTTTTAATTCAGGCAAAAAGAAATGATAAAATTGCTCTGTTTCAATCTCTTGCAAACTTATAATGTCCGCTGCATAGTGGCGTATTTCATCAATTATTGCCTTTTTTCGGTATTCCCATGAGAGCGCCCACGATGGACAGTAGCCATACATTTGCCGCGTTGCATATTTATCGCAAAGTACATTATAGCACATAACGGTGAAAATGCCTATAAACAATGTATAAACAATTAGCGATAATAATTAATAAAGATAAGCAATTATAAACTTACAGGCTGGACGTGATTTGTTCGGTTTTGCCAATGGTATCCATGGCCTCTGTGGCGGTGGCGTAACAGAAACTAAAAAAGAAAAAGCATATTAAAAAAGTGATATTTTTTTTTTATTTAAAAGTTTGTATAATCAGCAAATTAACACCCGCGCAAAAAACAAAAATCAAGAAGCAGAACTATGCACATTTATACGCCCCAAACTTACGTATATGTCTCTCGTCATGTATGCACGAAAACGGTGAAAGTGGCATACAAATTACTTCCGCCATCCAAATTACCAACATTAAAATGTAAACATTTTAAAAACGACGTCAACAACTGATGTATAACAAGTGTTCGCCTACCTAATACATAGCAACAAGTGACGCTATATTTAAATATTGAAAATCTTGTTTTATTCAAAGCATATAGGATGAATGAATGGATGGATGAATATTTGCACCACTAAGTTAACTGAAAGCGAAAGTCAGCAACAAGTAAAAAAAAAGATACTAGACAGAAGCTTGTATATGGCTCATAAAAATTTTATAGATTTAAATGTCAATATTTATCAGAGAACAAATATGTAACATAACATATAAGAGAATTAACACTTGATATAAATATGTATGTGTTTATAAGCAATAGTCTAGATGATAGACTATTATATACCCTATAATATTCTAACAGAAATAAAAAAAAAAACATGTCAAAAAAATCTATTAACAATTATCCAAATTCCAAATGGTTGAAACAAAACCTAATGTTTCCACTAGCATTAGCATTTGCGTTAAAGTTGGGTGCGCCATCTTTTATGTCGGTACGTAAACGCTGAATAACATAGGTATTTATTAACCGATTGATTTTATAATACATGTTTTCGATACGTCAATATGAGTATAATTTTAACCATGGATCGCTTTATACCGAAACAATGCGCAAAATAGTGATGCTGTACATTGAAACTAACCCTAATTTTTGGTATCAAATTTTAATGACTGACGAGGCACATTTCAACCTCTCTGGTAGCGTTATTAAGCAAAATTGTCGCATTTGGTGAACGGAGAGTCCACACGAGATGCATGAAACGCCATTGCCTGATCGGAAAGTAACTGTTTGGGCCGGCATTTGCGTCTAAACTGTCATTGGGCCATATTTTTTCAGAGAAAACGAAACGGTCGATGGAAATTAATATAGGTGAATGTTGGCTCATTATGTCTGCCCGCAAATGTTTAAAAAAGGTTTAGACAGTTACTGGTTTCAACAAGATGGTGCGCCATGCCACACTGCAAATGGAACAATTGAATTTCTGCAACGAAACATTCCCAGCACGTCTAGTGTCAAAAAGAGGCGATATCGACAGGCCCCCGGATCACCTGATTTAACCATCCCAGATTTTTTTGTGAAAAGTATGGTTTACGCCAACAAGCCTCAGACTAATGACAGCCTAAGGCAAACATTCTTGCAAAATCGACACTATTACCCGAATGTTTGAAATGGAATGGCAACCGAGAAAATTGTACTAATTGATATTGTATTCAAAAAATAGTTTAAATTGTATTGATCAACTAAATAAAATACCTACTTATAGAAATTGTTTTTTTTCATATCGAGCATAAATGATGGCGCACTATGCTTATTACTTGCCGAGAATTTGTTTTCGAAACGTATTTTTTTATACTTTTCTTTGCTTTTTTAAAACATGTTAATTTTAACGCGGACACTAATGCCAGTGGAAACAAAGATCTTCAAAAAAACAATATCAGAGGTGACACCGAAAACACTTCCACTAGAGTTTTGAGTTTTTCATTTTAAATAGAGTCAATAAGGTTTCATTTTCTGTTATTATTATTATTGCTAAAGTGGGCATTTATATTGCTACCTAGAGAGGTACATTGACACCCTTACTGTGTTCTGATTTAGCCGTGTCTTGATGAATCTAGCATTTTCTTTAATTTTTTTTTATCTGCTCTGTGGAGATTATATCCTCCATAATGACATCATGTTTTTGGAGCAATGAATAGAATATGGGAGGTGTCTCCTCCAAATTGCCGCAGAATCTACACTCAGAAGAGCTTACTACACCCATTACATGTAGGTGTTTCCTTAGTCTGCAGTGACTCGTTAGGAGCCCTATAATTTTCATTTTCTGTTTGCCGGGTCACAAATTTTAATTTTCTGTATAGAAATTTAAAATATTAAAAAAAATGGCTTGCCTATTGAATCAATGTAAACACTCAAAGTATCGGTATAATGGAGTATAATTTTCGAGTTCTTTTACCAAAACTCTGAGATGTCGGTGTCAACTCCTGAGTACTTTTATTATTTATAACAATTTTCAACAATTTAGATATAAACGTTGATATTAGTTTGTCTATTAATTGCCAAATATAATGTCAAGTTTTACTCTGAAATTATATTTGAGTTCTGAGTTTGATGGAACCAATAGAGATTTACAATATCCCAAATTTGTTGTTCTATGTTTTATAGTATCAAAGATATCGATATTTATATCGAAAAGTGTAATTCTATTTATTTTACTTTAATTGTAAGCTGACATTGTTACTTTTTGGTAGGTGATCTAGCAGCTCGGTTAGTGTGAAAGTAAGATATAAATAAGAAAATTTATTCCATTACGCAATCGTGCAATTTATAGTAAGTAGCTTCATAATTGTTTAACACACTGTGTACACTGTGTTGTTATTTGTGTTCGGATGTCTGTCTGTCTGTCTGTCTGTCTTTAAATAATTCGAATTTTGATTGTTTCTTTTTGAAAACGAAAAATGTAGATTTTGCTGTAAAACATTATTTTAACGCCATTATGTCCGAACGTGATCTTAGCCGCAAGAATTATGTTTTGGGTTTTTTTTTTGTAAATCTTCATCAACGATAAATGACAATAATGACGAATATAATCTCCCATTCCGTAATCCAACGATTGTTTATTCATTTTCAACGTTTTGTATTTTTTTTCTATTTTTTTTTTTTTTGGTATTATTGCCTTTGGGCTTCTTTGTTTTTGCATTTCGCTATGTTTTGTTTTGCCTTTTATTTTATTTTACATTTTTCTTTCTTTTTTTTTTTGTGGTTAGGGGGCACCACTTTCACTTTTTAATAAATTTTTGTCTGTATTTCATATTTTTTCTTCTCTCTCTGCTTCTCTTAGCACTTTTAGCTTTGTTTTTAATGACTCCATTAAAATAGATTTGATTGCATTTTAATTGAATAATTTGTTGAAAAGAAATAGTTCTCCTTTTCTTTTAATTAATTATGAAATTTTTTTTTCTTTTTTACAATTTAAAATTAGTTTTATTTTTTTTTGCAAGTGCATTAATATGATTCATTTTTCACAATAGTCACGACGAAGTAATGAGTGCTCACTCATTCCATAATCTGAATAGAGTGTGCTGTATTTTAATTGCAAAGATATTAGGTGGGCTGCTAAAGATAATATTGAAATTTTTTATTAAAAAAAAAAAATAATTGAAATAACTAAAATTCAAACGGACTGAATTTTTGCCGAGACAATTGTTCCATATGAGTCAGTCTTTGATTCTTCAATGACTGTTCCACATGGAACGGTTAGCGTTTTGTCCCACGCTTTTAAGCCAATGGTTGATCATGTCTTATGCAGATACTCGCATACTCTTAGAGAAACATGGACCAATAATGCTTTTGGTGTGAGATACACACGTAGCAGAGACTGTTATTAAGTTTTTAGGTTTTAGAAAGCACTGACTAAATTTGGTATACCTTGTAAAGATCGTTTGCCTCTTTATTATGACGCTAACAAACACCCAAGCGTTGTCAGGGTCGGTAAAAATCTCTCCGACCCTTTTGATACCAAGACAAGCTTTAGACAGAGCGATGCTTTGTCGTGCGATTTCTTCAATCACATGATGGAGTATATACTACGTCAATGCCCACACGTTAACCTGAAGGACAATGTTTTCTTTAAACGAACTATGTTGCTCGCGTCGACAAAAATTCAGGCACAGTCAGCAGGGCTTTCAAAGAGATTGAAGAGAATTCCCACTAAATGGAACCTAGCGGTGAAAGAGAGCATGACGAATTACTTGGTATCTACTCGCAAATCAGCAACAAGCCTTAGAGAGTCTGTGAGTATGGAGTATGGAGAAAACTTTGTTTTTTTGGGATCAGAGACAAACAAGAACAATGAAACCAGCTTAGAAATGAGACGAACAATTATTCTGGGTAACTGATGCTACTTTGGTCTCGGTAAGCAAATGCAAATGTAGACTTTTATCCAGAACAACAAAAATCAAACTCTACAAGACGTTGACTCTCTCAGTTCTGATGTGTCGCGCAGAAACATGGGCCATGTTTCGGACATGGCGGACAAATCAGCGTTGGGAAAGTTTGAGAGGAAAATTCTTCGTAAAATCTTTGGACCTTTTAAAGTGGACTACAAGTACCGTATTCGCATGAATGACGTGCTGTAAAAGCTATATAACGACATTAATATAGTCAGGCGCTTTAAGTATAAATGATTGCACTGTGCTTAACACGTGCTTCGCATGGTGGAATGGGCTCCGGCAAGATAAGTGTACGAAAAAAAAACGTGAACGAAATCGGACTGGGACGACAGCGCAGACGACCGCCGCTGCGTTGAAAGGACCATTTCTAGGAAGACGTCCGCCAGATTGGAATTCGGAATTGGTATCGAGTAGCATTGGACCATCTCAGCTGGGTAAATACCCTAAGTGATGCCCAGGCTTATAACAAGCTGCCTTCTACCGAATGCTAACAAAATTTTTTTGTATGGAACCCAGAAGCATTGGGTACCATTTGATCTAATTCAAATTTTTCCATTCGAATGCTAGTGTTTTCCTGTTTAATAATGTCTTATGATTGACCTATTTGATTTTAACCTATTCATTTTATTTTTTTTTTTTGCACAACGTAAAATTAATTAATCTTTGAAAAATATCTTCTCTCAATATTTAAATTATATAATAATAATGAAGACCTTTATTCAAATAATTTCCTATTGCTGCAAAGACTTTGTTTAAGCTTTCTAATCAGAGACTCAATGCTTCTAAAAAAAAAATTCAATACGATTTTGGGTGCTGTATTATATAAAATATTTATAAAGCATATGAATTGATGGATGTGTTTAAGATGTGTTTGCCGCAGGGAACATTAAATCGATGCGAGCGAGTGAAGTCAAGCACTTTATTTAAATTAGCTGCGGAAGCTAGGCGCATTAAAATGTATACTCGAGTATATACAATAGCAACAATAAACACAAGTCACGATGTGTTAGCGCCAGAGCCTAACTTTATCTTGACTTTCAGTTGTTTGTTAGACCTTCTCCTCGTCATTTAGTCAAGCAAGCAAGCGTATCGAAAAAGAAAGTGAAATTCAAATTGGATTTGTTTGTTGTTGCCCCCTTTCGTTTATTTAAACAATTTTTAGTAGCAAACATTTCGTATGCAAGGCAGCCACAGATAGACGCGCACGCTCAGCAAACAATACAAATTATGGATACTTTTGAACTATTCACTCACTTTTCTTCTTTGTTTGAAAGCAGTTTTTTTCTTCATTTTTTTTATTTTTGACAATCAATATTTTTGATAAACGAGTTAAAAAATCAAGTCAAAGTTTGGCCGGCCTCTGTCTCAATTAGATAACTTGTTTTTTTTACTGAAACTCTGTTTGTCTATGTGTGTGTGTTTGGCGTGTCTAATAATGGACTTGCAACAGTTGCAAGTGCGACGGCGACGACTTGTATAAAATCACTGTGGCTATTGAAATCAATAGCGCCTTCAAATAAATATAAATAAATATATATTAAAAAAAAGTTGTCAAATGCACAGCGTTAAAGGCAGCAGCAACAGAATAATAACAGCAACAACAGCAAATGACTGCCAATGTCCAATGACGTTCACACGCGATTCGTAGTGGAAATATAAAAATTAAGGTGTTCCTCTAAAATTACAAAAATGCATAAAGGTGCACATGCTTGAAACCAGTTCAACAGCATTTTTATATATTTACATTACTAGAGACAACAAGAAAAAGGTGATATAGTCAAAATAAACGACAAACTAATACGCTACTAAATTGTATCTATGAAACTAAACTAGCAACAGTTTGAAAAATTAAAAGAATTTTTGATTTTAGAATAGATTAATTGATGCAATGTTGCAAACTGCAGATTATCTGAAGACCTCTTCAGTACATTAGCTAACATAAGGATGCAGGGTATAAATATGCAAACACTTGCAGATTGTCATTGTTGTTGTTTTTGTTGTTGTCGCTATGCAAACAACATTGCAGCAACGCTGATGATGACTATGAGCAACACCAGCTGCTGCTATTGCGATGCATTTAAATCGAAACCAATCTTTAATGCACACTCAAGAGATTTTATTGCGTTCGTTTTACCCCTCCTCATGCTACTCTGCTGGTTGCAATATTAACTTGTTGCTGCGTCATTATTGCTTTGCTGCAGCAAAAATCAATTTAAATGATGATTATTCAGCATGAAATGCTTTATTCAGATTCAGATTCAGTTTCGAATCAAAGCATAAATGAAGCGAGCGACTCAACTCGACTCCACTCGTTTTGCCAACATCGCGGGTGTTGCAACAACTGTGCAACTGCAACTACAAATGCAACCATCACAATCAATATCGCTAACAACAACAACAACAATACGAAATAAAAAACATGCAATTGTTCGTGCTGTCAGTTGTTTTGTTCGCTGTTTGGTTGGTTGGTTGGTTGCTTACTTGTGCCGCTTCTTTCTACAATTGTTGTTAAATTCGTCTTCGTCGGTTTTTTTTGTTTTTTGTTGTTGCGTGGGCCTGAACGCCTCGTTGCGCCACTCCAATGAACAACATCAAAAGACGTAAATCTTCTCGTAAGAGTTTTTGCCTTCAAAAAAAAAAAAAAAAACTATAACTACTTATTCAATGTACACGCGAATAAAAAGTGTAGATATGTACAACATATATACATATATATATTTTTTTCATTATTTTATTCAATCTTGTTTTGATCCACTTTTAACTCTCTGATGGTACTTTCTCTTAAAAGTTGATAAAAGTTGCTGCAGCCGCATCAAAAGGTGCAGGCAGCATCAATTTAATTGTAAATGGCAACAGCTACTGAATTACAAAAAAAAGAAAAAAAAAAAGTTCAAAGACAACAATCCCTAAAATTAGGTTGCCACAATAAACAACTTCTAGTATTTTTGCTTTCACAGAATGATTTTGCATTACAGAAATTATTAAGTAAAAAAAATCATATGGCAGAAGAGGATGTAACCTACAATATTATTTTATAAATGTATATATACCACTTCTGCACCATCCAAAATTCAAGCTTTAATTTAATCCTAAATGAAAGTTTCTGTAACCTTTTGTTTCTGCACTGGATCCTGTCAAACATTGCGAAAACACGATTTTTATCATTTTGATCCCGTTTTTCTCAATCTGGAGCTGATGCAACTTTTTATTTGCGGATTCAAAAACAGCTCAAAAAAAAATATATATAGCTTTAACATTTGCAGCGTTCTCTTTTTTTTTTATTTAAACTAGAAAAAATAGTCATAAATTCAATATACTAGTCGGCATAATTTTTGAAAACATTTCTTTTCTTTTATATTTGTACAATTTAAAAATTTTTTGAACTATTGTATTGTGTAATCAGTTTCATGAAGATGAAATTAAATTTTTCGAAGTGGAACGGTTTTGGAGCTATTCTTGTCTAACATTTCATGTTTTTAAAAAGTTTTATATTTTTCAAATGCTGATATCTTTGGTTGGGAAGTCTAATCGCCCTGTTTAAAACAAAATATAACATCATCATTTTATTCTCTATAAAGCATCTGAACAATGTTTTGACAGTTTATTAGTTTAGAAACTGTTCACAAATTTTCCCGGATGTACGACTTATCGAATTCTTTAGAAATATTAAATTTTCTCATATTTGGCCAAATTAAACTGGCGATAAGTTTATATGAAAGATTCTACATAACTAATGATCTGACGACAAAACATTGTTTAGATTGGTTGATAGAGAAGAAAATGATGATATCATGAACCAAAAATACTCAGCATTTGAAAAATTACGTATTTTTTTTGCAATAAAACTGAAATTTTGGACTACAATATCTCAAAACCAGTTCAACTGGCGTGGCAAAATTTGCTTTTTTTATTGGAATTTTACTTAGAGCATTTTACTCTTTAAAATTATTATAAGATACAATAGATCAAAAACTATTTTCATAGATTGTAGGAATCGAAAATCAAAGTGGTATGTTTTTTGCGTCTTTTCAAAATAATTATGCTAATTTGGCTCGTTAACTGGTTTTAGCCATTTTGTGATTGGATAGTGATCAACTTTCAAGAGCTAGTTTGTGAAGTGATTTTCACCCATACCTCTACTAAAGCCCGTTCCATAGATTTTAGTTATTACAAAGATACGCTAGTTGGATTATGCTGTCGAGCTACTATAAATGATATGCAAGATTAATGTAACTTAAGTCCCCTTCATGCGTTCAAATCCCTAACGACAGAAGCGAATAATCGAATTTCCGACAGTTTTCGAGGAAAAAAAAAACATTTTAGCATTATTTCATTAATTTGATATTCTCGAAAACCGAGTAAGTTGAATCTAAATATGTGCTAAATTTTCTCATCTGTATTAGCATGAGTATATAATTTTCTTTTCCATGTTTAACAGAGCATCACAATTCCTGTTTTAAGCTTTGAATTAATTATAAATTTAGTTTAAACAAATTGTGAATTATATTCATTATTTCATTAAATTTTAGAACAGATTTGAAACTAATCAAAAGAGATTTTGTGTGACACTCCTGATAAAAAAAAAACTTTAAAAACATCACTCGTCATTGTTTCCCCAAAAAAATATCATTATTGGTACACAAGTTTTGATAAACATCACACGTTTTAAACACAACTTTTCAACTTTCTTAACAAAATATGCCTTTTTATTCCAAACACTTTGACAGCTTTGGGTTGCACCAAAAAAAAAAAACAACCACTCATTTACTGCTAATCCCTTAGAGTCTAATAAAAACACTTTCTAAAAATATTTTTTTTTTTATTTTACCAATTTTTTTTTCTTTCTTTTTTTATTTTTTATTATATCGAACTTCCTTTTACGTGACTTTTTTTTTTATAATAAATTTCATTTCTAGGCGCTGCTAATCATGAATTTTTATTATCTTTCCAGCTTACAATTGTCCAAAAATAGAAATACATAATAAGAGAAAAGAAATCAACAAATCATAACCTTGATATAACGAAAATAAAAATCAAAATCAAAAAAATTAAATCATAAAATAAATTGGTCGCACAATTTTTGTATTTTTCTATATTCGCTTCAAAAATTAAACTTCCGTAAATAAAAAAAAAAAAACTTCCGATATTTTATTTTTTGCATTTTTATTAAATAAAAAAAAAATAAAATATGGGCCAATTATGCGAAAACCAGACGTCACTGCTGCTGTTGTCGAATGTAATAAAATCAAAGCGGAAAAAGTTAAGCTTGCTTCGGCATAATAAAAATTAAAAAAAAAAAAAAAAAGTGTTTCGTAACCAAAATAACAGTTACCATTGGGTTTAGCTTCTTCTTTCACTTAAATTTGAGGCCAACTAAAAAAAAAAAAAAAAAAAAAAAAAAAAAAAAAGAGAAACAATAACAAAGCTTGACAATTTATAACACTACCCGAACTGAGTGTAACTAATTAGTATGACTAAACAAGACCGTCCATCTGTCTACCTGAAAGATATTTTATTCCATTCGTCATAACAACGACACAAAGCGGACAACGGTCAACGTTGTTATAAATTTATATTTATTTGTTACATTTTTTTTTGCACTTTATTTTTTTTTTTTTTTTTTTGCAAATTTAAACAATAAAAGATTTTGTTATAACCGAAAATTCCGGTTTTCAGGTATTATGCTTTATTAGTGTTAATTTTATATACCATTCAAATACATAAGTACCCCTACATATCTATAATATAATTTGGATACTGCTAAGCATAAAAGAAAAAGATGAAGCAGTTGAAAAAAAAAAAAAACAACAACAAAAATTAAACAAGCTTAAACCAATTAAACGATTAGGTAACTTTTTACAACAACTCAAAAATTTATCAGCGATAACAGCAAAATCAGAAAAAAAAAAAAGTTGGTAGTAAACCTAAATAAAAGCAGGAAAGTCAGCCGTTTTTTCATTATTTAAGTTTCATTGCGTTTGTTATGCGCTATAGACTTTTTATAAAATTTTTTTTTCGAATATATACGGTATTCAGAAAGTGTAACATTATTAGTTGTTATAGGGAAGTTAAACTTAATTTTTTTTACTTTAGGACTATCATTTCAACAAAAATTAGCTATGGAAGTATTAAAACCTTGTTTCGTTTTAAGGGGTTATAAACAGTTAGGATTTTCAAAAAATCGATTTTTTTTGCATTTTCTTAATATATATACCTACATATATATATATCTGAGTATACACACACAAAATTTCAAGTCGATCCGACGAATATTTTCGAAGTTATGGACACATTAGTGAAGGCGCGCCGAGAGATCTCGCAGTTAAGTAAAGTGCTTTTAAAGCTTTAAACGCGTTTTTCTCGAAACGGTGTTTTCAAAGTCGGTGAGCAAGATTTCTCAGAAATGGCTGAACCGATCGGTCTGAAATTTTTACACAAGCTTCTTAACTATATTTTTTAGTAATTAATCGAAGGATTTTCCCATCCGATGAAAATTTCTTATTTTTAAAAACAATTAAAGAGACAAATTTTGGTTGAAAATCGAACCTTTTGCTTTGAGTAGCCGCCATTTTGTCAAAAAATTTTTTTTTGCTAATGCCTTCGATTAATCACTAGATTATTTATTATATTATTGAAATTTATTTGGTTTTTGAATTTTGGATGATCCAGTCCAGAGATATCGTGCACACCGCAAAAGGCCTTTTTTTTGTGGACCTCTGCAAAATTGCCAATATCAACGTTCCCTATAATTATTTTTATATATTATTTATTTTAAAGTCAATAAACCAAATAGTTTGCTTAGAAAAAATTTTTGAAAAATGCCTTTTTTCGACCTCCTAACTGTATATAACCCCTTAATATTAATAGGGGACTGTTCCTAGAGTCTAGATAAACCACAGAAAAACATTTTCCGGACAGAATTTTCTGAAAGAGTAGTCTCTGCGAACATGGAAACGTTAATTCCACCCTTTCTAAAATGTGATAAACAAGTCAAACCTTCGAAATGAAGCTTATTAAAATTGCATTAATATCTCATAAGGCCCAAGGCAAGTTTTTTTTAGAAATATTTGTAAGTATATTGAGTCAACTCGTGCACATACAAAACAAGAAAGAGCGCTGTACCCAATCTTTATGTTCCTTAAGTTCTTATCTCAATTAGTAGCATAATTTATTGAATTGGATTAACACGGTAAAACTAAAAAAAAATAGGTAAATTTGTATGGGGGCTATACCTAAAATGTTTTTGATCTTACTCATAGTGGGATATTTTATAGGGACTATCGTAAGCTTAATTTATACTAAATTTAGAGTCCCTAGAATAAGAAAAAAAAGGAGTTTATAGTATATGCAAAAACACAAAATTTTCGGATAGTTTTGATGGCTCAGGAGAGTCTAAGTTTTAAGTATAGTGGCACTATTTCTTTTAGACTCCGAAATAATCGTTTTCATACGGCAGCCAGCAGGACAGACGCACGGACATACTGTATAGGGTCCACCATGCCTCTTAATATACTCTGTTACCCCTTGGATACAGAGTATAAAAATTTCTAATATCAGAAAAAGCGCCATCACTTTCCAACACTGACGTCAAGAACAGTCTGCACAAAAATTACATTGCGCTTGTGTTTCTGCCACTTGCAACATCTGAGATGGGCCCTATTGTAACAAATTATTTCACAAAATTAATAAACTTTTTAAAATGATTGTGAAGAGTGTGTGTATCATAAATAAAATAAAAACTAAAATTAATTCATGTTGTGCTCATTTCGTAAGCCACCAGCAGCAGCAGAAGAAAAAAAAAAACAATCTGTGCTGCTTTTTTTTTTTTTTGTTTGCTGCGTTATAATCAGCCCTTCCTCCTTGCTTCTTCATCTGTTTATACTACAACCGTCATTCATACATTTTAACGGTTCGACAGCAACAATGATGTTGACTACTGTCGTTTCTTCTTCATCTTTGTGCACAGTGGAATTAAATGAAAAATAATTTGTTACATTTCAAAAATTTCGTACTTTATAGCTGCACGGTTTATAATTTACGAAATGAATTGGCTTTCGAAGCCTATAAGGTTTAACACGCCACACACAATTAAAAATCCAATTTCTAACTAAGTTTTTTTCCATTTTGTCCCATTGTATTGTGGCAGCAGCATTTTCCATCGTTATGAACATGGTTGCCGCTATTGTTAGTTTTATGTTGCTGTTGCTTTTTTGTTAGCCTTTTGTTAAGTGAAATTATTTTATATTGTAGATATCGGTATATTTTTTCGGTATTGTACATAAGCGTACCAAATTAAATGCATAAAAGACCAACGAAATGTTAGATGAAGTAGAACAGACAACAACAATAAAAAAAAAAATAAATGTAATAATGACATTTGGGGCCGTTAGATTCTTAACTGTTTGACATTTTACATAACCTTTTTGATCTTTTCCTCATCATCATCGTTGTTGTCTGTTAGTCCGATTTAGTTTTACTTTTTTTTTTTTGTTTTTTAGGCTAACTGCATTTTTAATAACAACAACAACTAAAGTGGTAATAGCTTTAACAAACAATACAAAAAAAAATCCAAATTTGTTGCGCCAAACACAAACCACAAAAAGAAAATAAAAATTGTATTTACAATAGTTTCAGGTCAGCCAGACAACAATTGAAAATTTGAAAAAAAAGGCGTTATTTGATTGCCGGCAATATTAGGTAATTGTAGGAGACGCACTGATGATGAAGTTTTTCAAAAAAAAATTAAATGATTTTATTTTTAGTAAAGTTTCAAATAAATTGAATAAAATTAAATAACAAAACATTAACATTCTTTTAGGTAAAGAAAAAGGTATTTTAATAATTTAAATTTATTGCGTCTTAAAATTAAAAAAAATCAGTATTAGTCTTCTTATTTCGCTTAGAATCTTTTGTGCTGTTCACGAGGTCTAGCATGAGTGCATAAAAGCATAAGTGCAATCCATTGCAACAAAGCTAACACAGAAAAAGGTTCTGTGTAAGTTGTTTTTGCAATCGTTTGCACTTATTCTTTTATGTACTCATGCTAGACCTCGTGAACAGCACATTTATTTTAAGTTGAATTTTTATAAACTTTATTTTTTTTTTTGAATATTTGACACTTAACTTTGAAACACTTAACTCCAAACATTGACAAATATATTTCTGACAAAAAAAACAAAAATTAGAACAAAGAAAACTGACGTAGACAGAACATAACATAAAGCATGGAGGAGAGAATAGTGAAATCTTCAATCTTCTCTTAATTTGGTCTACTGAACTGTGAACTGACCAAAATTATATGTTAATTATGTTTCAAAAATATATATTAAAAAAAAACTAGGCTACATAAATGTAAGAAGTATAAACACACTTCTTCCTACGACTCATTTAGCAGATACAAAAACGGTATTGAGAGGTTTAAGTGCAAAGCGACGATGCTGTTTCGAAAACAAAAATAAGAATAATAATAGAAAAAAGTTGTTAACCAAAAGACACCATTGACGTTACAATTAATAACAAAAAAAAACAAACAAAAAAACAAATAAATAAACCAGAATAATTCCGAAAATATTATTAATTCAGTAGAAGAAAAACATATGCTCTCCTAGCAACTGTTTAAATATTATAATTTTTTTTTTCTTGTATTGCCAAAAATAGTACTAAGCTTTGAGCAAGGGTCTTAGTCTTATGGCATTTGTAGCATTTAAACAGCTGTGAAGTATGAATATGAGATAGCTGACATAGTGAGCAGAACATGAATAAACTGATTTTTAATTGACCCAAAAAAGGAAGAAAAAAAAAACTTTGTATATAATATTCAGTCTAATGCCAATAAATTTCTTCCAAGAATTATAACCAACTGAAAAAGGGACCAATACTCGAGGTCGGTTTACAGACCCGGGAGTTGAAACGAGTTCAAGCAGTTACTTCGAAAAGTTTTAATGATGTTCTATTGATCTGAGAAAGTAAAGGCTAATTTTGGTAGAAAATAAATCGAGAACAACTTCACAGTCACACAAAAAAAAAAAGTTGGGACCGCATTTTCATTCTAACCTCAAAAAAGTGAAAAATTTTTGAAATTTTAATCAAAAATTAAAAAAAAAACACAACATAACATACAGTTTCCGGTTTTGTACGATGGATCAGGAATTTCTATGTATTTTGGGTCTCTAAATCCATATGTGAAGTCGGAATTAAAGATTGTTTTTATTATAATCTCAAATAATTGACCTTTTTGGAAAAATGTTCTACAAAATAAAAAAAAAAAAAAAAAAAAAAACTTTGAATCCATTACTTTAAAAGTTTAAAAATCTAGTCAGCAATGATGTATTTTGAATATCTCAATAGGAATCCATGTCCAGAGATTCGAAACTAATTCGAATTTGTTTCTTTTTAAAGCAACAAATTTCAAAAAAAAAAAAGGTCAGTTATTTGAGGTTATAATGAAAACACGAACCGACTTTTGAATTCCGATTTCAAAATACATTAAAAATGACTACCTTGGTTCACGACATAAGTCGTATTTTTTTTTTAAAATAGGTTTGATATGGTTCAGATTCGGCGACCAAACCTACATTAGAAATGATCCCGCATATGATATGATTATTTTTTTGTGGCTGCATTATTAATTGTCGAACCAGGAAGAAACAAGTGCCATTATGCAATAAGAAAACTATATAATTTAAATCGCGGTTTAGTTAAGAATCTAACATATTCTCTAGTTATAGCTTCCAGGAAATTTTATTTTAACAAGAGTTCGGACTATTTCAGGAGCTCATAAGCAGCATCCTTAAAGTTAATAGATAAAATACCTTTTTAGCGTGCAGCGTATATGGGAAAGTTAATGGCAAACAATCAGCCAGACGTCTCAACAAAACTTTCAATTTCACAGTAAACTTGCAAACAAATATTTTTTTTTTTTTTTTTTTTTGTAGAAATAGTAAAAATACAAGAAATAGCAAAAGAAAATTGTAATGTGAAAAACACCATTGAACAAGAAAATTGCTTTTGCAACTAAAAGATTTAAACGTGCCACGCCTCTCTGCGCAGCCTGTATACGCTAACATCCGGCCGGCCAGCCAGCCAGCCAGTCGACCGAACGACTAGTCTAACAAGCGTTGTTGTTTGCTACGCTGTGGATTTGCTGCTATTAAAAAAAGAGTAAACAATTTTGCGGAGTGAAGTGCGTAACGCTTACAAGAAAAAGCAAAATAGTAAAGTAAAAAGCTTTCGCGATATGAGTAATAAGCGTAGAAAATCACTGAAAAAAAAAAAAAAGAAAAACAATTAAAATACAGACGATTTCCACTTTTTAGCATTTAATAGACGTCAGTGTGAATCTTTGAGGAAAAAGTGTAAACATTTACAATAACAACAACACCAGCGGTGGCAACTACACAACGACAACATGAGCTACCGCAAGAAACACGCGCACACGCTCACACGCAGTCACAGATTCAATTGCAGCGCTAATGCTGAAGCCGCAAGCGGCAATATGCCAGCAATCAACAATGTATATACAGCATAGCCTGGTAGCAAGCAACCGGATAGGCAGACAGGCGCAGAAAAATACAATATTATCTTGGAAAACGCAGCAGAAATTTTCTAAGAGAAATGCAAGCAGAAGAACATAACGCGCACAGTGGTTTCAGCATTGTGAAAGGTCGGGGAAAATTTTGAGTCTTTGAGTACAGGGAACTTCAGCTTTGGGGCTGTAGAAAACTTCGTCTATTTGGGGTCAGATATAAACAACGAAACAACACAGTCAGAGATTAAGTGCAGTATCACTCTGGCTAACCGTAGCTATTTTGGTCTCGGTAAGCAGATGCGAAATAGAGTACCGTCCAGAGAAACAAAAATTAAACTCTGATAATGCCGGTCCTGATGTATGGCTAGAAACATGGGTCATGACAGAATCGAATATGTCGGCGTTGGGCGTATTTGAGAGGAAGATACTTCGGAGAATCTTTGGTCCAGTAAGAGTGGAAAATGAACGATGGGCTGTATGAGCTATACGCCGACATCGATATAGTCAGGAGCATTCAATACAAAAGGCTGTCCTGGGCTGGTCACATGTATCGGATGGAACCAGAAGCTACAGCAAGAAAAGTTTGGAGGCAAAACGTGTATCAAATCGGAGGGGCGCGAGCGAGACGACGGCTGCGTGCTGCAGACAATTGACTGTAGTGCAACATACATATATAATTTCCAAAAATTCTACATTTATGTTTCAAACTAATTTTGAGTATCGCAAAAATTTATTTTCCCCTGTGAATCACTGTGCGAGATGGTGGTAACGATTGACTAGCTTCTTTGTCTGCTCAGCTACTTACAGTCGTTTACCCGCGATGGCGCAAACGTTGGCGTTGTAGCAGCAAATGACCCAATTATCCACTGACCCACTCATCACTATTATTGCTGACTACGACAACGAAGACGATTCTACACAACTCCTAAGCACAAATAAATATAGTCAGCCAGCCAGCCAGTCCAACCGAGACCGACCGGCATAAAGTTGTGAAAGAAGTAATAAAAAGAATTGTTGCTTTAGCAACAATGATGCGGCGGACTAAGTTGGCACGATTGTACGACAGTAGACAACATCAAAATCAACTTGTTGCTCTTTGCACTCATGAACGTCCACATGGTGCGTCTGTCTAATGAGTCGATTCATTCAGGAACAGAAAAAAAAAAAAAAAGAAAAATGTACTCAAAAGTCTCAGTCTCATCAAATGAATTTTAACAGCTATTGTGTTTCTATTATGGTCAGAGATACTGTAGTACTACTACTGCTTTTGTTGTTGTTGTTGCTGTTGAAATAATGTCTCTAATAATCTCAAGACTCGTCTTGAATCTGATCGGCTAACTAAAATAAAGACATTAATTAGTTTAATGACAGACAATTTGGCAAATTTGGTAAATTTGTTTTTTCTTTCTTATGAGAAATTAAGTTGTATGCTAAAGAGGAATTAATTGCTCGGTTACGGTTATTAAGCGGTTTTTATTATTTGATAACTGGCATCGTTGATTATATGGGAGAAGAAAAAACGTTTTATTTTTTATATTGTGTGAAAGAATTAAAGTGAAAGAATCAAAAACTATTTTACGCTTATTTAATAATTTCTTTTTTTTTTTTTCTTTTTCAAGCTGCAAATAAATGCGAAAAAAAAAATAAAAATAAATTGGAAAACTTATTTGCACTCCAGCTGTTTCTTTCTTCGAAATCACGAAATATTTCGGTGAAAGGTCTATGTTACTTTGATCTATTTGCCACCAGAAGCAGTTTAGCTCTCGCAGCGGTGTTAAAAACTTATTAGTTTGGCGCAAATAGCAGTTTCTTAAGAGTTTTGGCATTCTATTTCTTTTTTATTATTATGACAAAGAAAAATAATAATAAAAAAAAAGTTTATACTTTGCTAAAATCAAAGTTTTGATACGCTTTACACGAGAAATAAAATATGTATCTTAAATAAGAACTTGTAATGTGTCATAATAATCCTCTGAAACAAATCTTATTATTCTAAACTACGTTGAATAATAGAAGTGACTCACGCAAAACTGGCTGTTCCTAGATTAAAATCGCGTTAGGGTTGTTAAAAGTTTTCCCATAAACGTGGAATTTGGAATTTTTTTTAAAGAAAAATTTCATCTCAGATTTAGGGCAATGTATATTCAATTTTTGTGGACTCATCTTTTATATCACCGAGCCGGATTTGATTCTCAATGCTCATCAAGAATGAATTTATAGAATCTCTCATATATTTTTACCAGGGCTCCAAACCACAAAAAAATGGCAGTGGTTCGGTTCAGCGCTTCACAATGCCTTTGAACCACTGGTTCGGTTCATAAACCGGTTATTTGTTGGTTTTAAACTGCGGCTATATATTTAGAAAGTGCCTAAAAAAAAATATATATATATATATATTTAACGCTATCCGACCGAGACATTCAGATAGATGGCTTTTCCTCCAATGTTCTCAGTTCGACCAATAAATTTAAAATTATTTTTTAATTCGCAGAGATCGGAATGCGTTAAATTTTTAACCACAGAACGGACTACTTTAAATTTATTGATCACCACTAGTATTGATTTTGACATTGTCAAGTCTACGAGGACTTCTATTAACCTTTTTAATATTCCCGCATATACTTCGTCATAAACACAAGGAACAACTTAACTTTACTAAATTTTATAATTTCACAATATTAAATATTAAATTCTTGAAAAGAATTCGCGAAACGGTTCGAACCGAATCATTTTATTTCAGGAGAGCTGGTTCGGTTAACGGTTCGGAGAAAACACTCTAAAGGCTGTGGCGGTTCGCACTGTTTTTACAAATGGTTACCCTTTTACTCGACGATTAAACAATTGATATACCCTTGTATGCACTTCGATTACAGGGTATAGAAATGAATTGGTGAATGTTTCGCAATAAGACCCTTTTGTAGAGAATAGTAAAAATCAAAGATCATTCGTTTTTAATTAAAAAAAAAAATAAATGCATTGAAGCACTTATGCCTTCACTAAAAAACGATAAAAAAAATAGCGTATAACAAAAACTTTGTATAGAAAATATCAAATGTATGTGTCAAAACATAGCCCTTAAGAAAGGGCATTCAAACAAAAAAAAAAAATCAAAAGACTTAAGTAACAAACTTGTGACAATTGATTTTTTTTCCAACTATCAAATGGTTAAGAATATTGAATAAAAAAAAAACTTGCTTTTAATTTTGGCCAAACTGTTAACTTCCTAAACAATAATATTCATTGAATGCGGCTTGAAACAGCTTCATTACTATTGCGTTCTCTGTGTATTTTTTTTTTCTTCATATTTTTTTCAATTCGTGCTGAAGTTGTTGATTTTAGCTATAGCATTTCTAGTGACAAACGTGATTTATTAATATAGATACTTGAGTCCAAAAGTGAAAAAAAAATAAAATACAAAAAGCGAAAAGCTTCCCACATTATGACAAACACAAAATAGGCAAAATAAAATAAAAAAAAAAAAAAATGAAAAGAAAAACTATAGAAGAAACTAATATCTACAGCAAACAAACAAAATAGAGGTTAAACAAATACAAATGTAAAAATAAAAAAAAAAAAAAATGTAGGTTGTCATATTCTTTATAAGAAAAAACATTTTTTTATATATAATTTTTCTTTTAATAAATAAATATATTTTACTTAAACTAACATTTGATGAAAATACAAATTGAGTTTTATAACTTTAATTGATTTGATTTTTTTTTTTTTTTTTTGTACAAAAAGTATATTTTTTTAAGCCTAAAAAAATGTCAGAAATAAACGCGAGATACAAGAAAATAAATTAAATATTTTTTTTTTTTTTTTATAATAAAATAAAATTCTCAATGTGCGTTGTTATTTGTGCAAAAACGCATTTAACGAGCAGCAAAATGCTTCAATAGTAAAAAAAAAAATAATAATATAAAAATACAAAATGTAAAATAATTATAATAACACCGAACCTTTTATATGCTTTATAAGAAAACCCTTTGTTTGCCTTAATAATATAGATAAATTTAAACCAATAAATGGAAGCTTGAGAGTAAATATCTAAATAGAAATTAAACGTTTTCCTAGAAGTTAGATTTGTAATGAAAGTGTTTGGAAACAAAATAGTGGACCGATAAAATAAACAATTTCTAATTTAAATTAATGCAATTTTTCGACAAGTGTTCTTCTAATTATATTAAGCCAACAAATGCGCATTACCCGGAACTGTTGTACTTTTCTTTGAAAATTTTTCATTTTTTTTATTTACACGCTCAATTTCTCTACTTTTCAATCTATAACTATATATGATGTATGTATATACATATTTAACTTGTATCTTTCATTTTTTTCTGAAAAATCTTGTCTCACATGCGCGCCTAATTAAAAAAGGCGAAACTCAAGTTTTCACACACAAGTGGAGGAGTTAATCTGGTTTGTTTGTTTCACTTTAATGAACGCGCAAAATGAAAGAGAGAATCATCAACATCTGCCTTGCATAGAAATATTGTACATCATAGTGCTGGTTTAGATTTTACGCTTAGTTGACTTAGTTGGCTTAATACAATATTAAATACGTACATACATAATTTATATATAGAGTAATTACAATGTGCTTTATGTTATTCATTATGGTATTTTTTCTTTTACCCAATTCAAAGCTAATTTGTCAAAAACGTAAAACAAAAAATATTTAAAATCCCAAGAACAAGCACAAACATAAAATAGATTTTGAAAGTCTTGACCTTAACATTCAATGTTTTAAATAAATAAATAATAGCACACAACCTTCGATTAGCATAACACGCTAAGCAAACACAAAACGTTAAGAAAATTATCCAGTTAACCAAAAAGAGACCCACAAAAAAACTTAATAATAAATAAAAACAAAAGATTACAGCCTAACTTGACCTTATACAATACATAAAAAGTTTAACTTTTATCTAAGGCTATTTGCATATGTAACTAATTAAAACAATCCCAAAATTTGAAGAACCTTTTTGTAATTTGAATAAATTTATGTTTTCATTAAATTATAAAAAGCTTGATAGGTCAGAGTGTATTTTTATGGGGAATACTATTATATATGTATATAAATGTCGAAAATAACTATACAACTAGAGATGGGTGTTGTGGATTGGGAAAATTGTAATATTTAATAAAATTGTTCTTATTAATAACTTTAAAGCTCTAAACTACACAGAGCGGTATTGGAATATATCAATAATTTCATTTTCAGAAACCGCCGGGACACATGGGTTACACGTTTCAATACATTTCGCAGTTAAAAGGTGATATTTTGAAGCTAGTATTATTATTATTAGAACAATGTAGTTCGAAACTAGTTCTTGTAGTCTACTATGTACAAGAGAGTAGTTGTTTTAAAAGGATTACCGGTATCATAGTTACTGGTAACAGTTCAGATACTGATTCGGGAAAGAATTATAATATATAATTATAGACTCGTAGTATGGTTTTTAAACTTTAAATGTATTATTCTACTTACGAGTTACTCAGTCTACCGAGTACTATTTAGTTTAGCAATGGTTTCTCCCAGAGCAAATTCTTTACTTCTAACCCGGTACCTAAACAATATTACTGTTGTTATCTAAGTATAAAACATTCTTACCCAGCCAAACTTTGAATTTTTATATAGGAACATTTTTTCAAAAATCAAAAGAATTTTTATTAAATTACACAGAATAGTCTTACAATTACCAAGCCTAATGTGTGCGTATAGAATGACAATGATAAAACTTCATTAAGCCAATGTTTAACAAGGCGAGTTCCTTAAGTAACTGTTTGGTAACGTTGAAAATACTTAATTAAATTTGTATTTAAATAATTTAATAGATAGAATAGATCGGTAAAAAATCAGAATGGGAAAGAATTTAAGATAAATTGGGAAAATTTGGTAACTTTGGAAAGATTTATTTAGATTTTTATTTAAATAATTTAATAGATAGAATAGATAGGAAAAAATCAGAATGGGAAAGAATTCAAAGAAAATTGGGATCGATTTGAATTTTGTATTAGTACAATCCCGACACATCCGAAATACATCGGAATATAGTAAACGGCATTAGGATCAAATATTTAAGCTCTGATTTATACAACATGACAGGCACAAAAATGTTACTTGAAATTTCAGCTACATAAAACTTAATACTTTCTACCATTGTCATTCTTTAATATAGAAAAGAAAAAAACCCACTGCATTTACTATGAAACAATCATTGTACGAGTACATACTACGCTGTATATAGTTTTATTTTTAGTATGGGAAAAACTCTTATTCCGTTCTCAATAAAAAACTGTACTTAATTATTTGTAGCTATATAAATTAATTTCACTCTGTATACGATGATATTTAATGATCGAAATGACAGATGTTTAAGCTAAATTATGTGAGTTACTGCAATCATTATGATTAACTACTATTAATGATGTCGATTATAATAATAATTATAACTATACAAATAATGATGCTAACAAATTAAATAGCATAAAAAAACTACATAAATATATAAATAAAAAACATTAAACGTTAATGCACAAATAACAATAACAATTCTTCGATTTTAAAAAAACACTATACTCTCTAGATTTAATAATAATAATAATAATAAAAAATGATCGATATCTATATAATCAAGTGAACTGCTTAGGTTATAAACTAAACGTACTCAACGACACACAAGCTAGTCTATGTTTTCTTGAAAGAAAATAAATCGTAAACAAAAAAATAAACTTTACAAGATTTGCTTTTACATTTCGTAGTAGTTTGTTGGTTGATGTTTGCTGCTGCACACAAATCTGCATACAAACAGAGGAGATCAGGCAGCTGGAATACATGTGGAGTAGTGACGACAGAGAGGCAGGCAATGGCTACGACGACGCCAGCCAGGCAAACTGGCTAATGTTTAAACGTTGTATGCAGTTTGCTTAGTTTGATTACTTGGCCTTTTTTTTTATTTATTTATTTTTTTTTGTTTGCAGCGCGGCTGTATGACTCGTCTTGGTTGGCTTTGAATCTTTTAACGACGACGACGTCGACGGAGCCAAGTGAAAGTGAAAGTTTAAATACAGCGCATTTGTTTTTGCTGCTTTTGTTTTTCATTTATTTTTTCTTTTCTTTATTTCTTGTCTTTGTTTTGTCTGCATGGTTTACTGTTCGCCCTGCCTGCCCCATGCCGCATGACAGTTTTTGCAGCAATTGGACTCCATATGTTGCTATCGTCGTCGTCGTCGTCGTATCACGCATTGGAGTTTCGTTTTTTTTGTTGTTGTTGTTATAGTTGGTGGGTTAATTTCTACTTTTATTGTTTTTTTTCCTTTTTCTTTGTGGTTTTCTATTTCTCAACTTGGTTTCTTTGAAGTCGAATGTCGAAATCGTAATGTTTGTTTTTTTTTTTTCAAGTTTTTTTCTGGGTTATAGGTTTCAACTTCTTTTGTTCATTGTTGTTAACGGTTTTCATTTAATTTTATTATGCAACATTTAGTTATCTATTCAAATTTCCGACGTACATATTTAATGGACTCCTACGCAATTAGATTGCTTTTCATGTTTTCCAATTAGCGTCGTAATGCATTTTTTCGAGAAAGCATTATTTTTTTTTTTTTTTCAGAATATAGAAATTGAAATTTTATGCCGCCTTTCGAATTTAATATTTTTCGTGTGTTTTACTCCATAAAACTTTCGACACAAGCCCTGTGATTAGCAGCATTTTCAAGAGATTGTGGAAAATGTTGATTTAAACTCTCCAATTGTACCAAAAATCATAGAAGATGTAGGCGGCGTCGTGTTGCTATCGTTCTTATGTTTGTTGCAGCTGTCTGTTAGCTTTCTATTAATCTCATCAATTTGAACTTCATCATCATGACGTGTTTCATTCGTTGCAATAATATTCTGCCACACCAAATCAAAACAATTGCTAAAATAATGTTGCTGTTGTTGTTGTGGCGGTTGCAATGTTGTTGCTGTTGCATTTGATGACAATCCTTTAAGATTGCATAAATTAACATCACCGGTTAGATTATTGCTTGTGGCATTATTATTATTATTATTATAATCCAACAGAAAATTCATTGTAGGCGTTGTTAGAAAATTCGTGTCAGTTTTGTTTTTGTTGTTGCTGTTGTTTATATTCAAATGATCAAAATTAAAGATCAGTTCATCGCATGTATATGCATCGCTACCTTCGCCCAGACTTGAAGCACTACCTGCGCTGTCTATGCCGCTATCCGTATGCATATAATTCGCATTGCAAGTTAATAAGCTTATTCCATTGGGCATATGTGCATGGGAGGATACATTTGAGCTACGCTGAAGCTTTGCTGCATTTGTCGTTGATGCTGCCGCCGCTGTCGTCATTGTCGTTGTCGTCGTCAACGTGGGCGTTGCATCAGTGTCATTCAACGGTAAAGCTGACAGTTCGTTGACGCTGCCGCAGGTTTCGATTAATTTACGCGAAATTTCGTTAAGGCGCTCGTTAAGCAGTGATTCTTCCGTTTCGGGCATATGCGGCGTTGTTGCCAATAAGGAAGTTGTTGTTTTGTTCAATGCACTTTTAGCATTGTTGTCGCTGTTGTTCTTGTCGTTATTTTTGTTAGTGGTGGGCGCATGTCTAAACAAATCATCTACAATATTTATACCACTCAGTATATCACCATAACCGGAGTCATTTGAATCGCTTAAACAGCAAGAATATTGCGAAAATTGTTGCTTTTTAATGCTGTTGCCATTATTGTTGTTGTAGTTGTTGTTATCGCTGACATTATTATCGTGATATGTTGTACGATTTGAGCCAATAACGCCAACGATTTCCGCACGCTTACTGTTAACCGTAATTGGTGAAAAATATTCGGTTTCTTCAAAATTTTGTAATGCTGTAATATTTGCTTTGAGCATACTGCCACCACCACCACCACCACCAGTTGTCGACTCTGACGAGCTGCTGCTGGACGTATCCGAATGATTTGAACTATTTGAAGAACATTGTTCGCTATTTGATGAATCTGATAACGAACGTCGTAGCGGATAATCCCAAATCGAACGCAAAGGATCACAATCAGCACAAAAGCAAATGCCATGCACACCGTCGCTGCTACCATGACGTTTGTGCTCTTCCAGCCGCTATTGCTTTGATGCATACTATGTTGCTGATAGAATTCGTCTTGCCTACTATTTGTGTGATGATGTGCTGCTTTATTGTTGCTAAGTTGCGTTGTTAGATTATTGAAAAGTAAGTCCTCGTTTGATTTGTACATTTTGCTTGGCATTTGATTTAGTTTTTGCTGCACTTCAGCATCCAATTTAAGAAAGACACCATTGGCTGGTTTACGATCTTTTTTACGGCGTTTGCGTGGCTTGATTATGCGTGGTAAGCACGTTTCACTTGTATCCTTTTCTGTTGGCAACGCAGCAGCAGTTGGTGATGTTTGCTCTACGGCAATAATTTGTGTTGTTGCATTATCCTTGGAACGCGTAGCTACATTGAGCGCAGCCGGTGCAGAGTTCTGATAGCGCAAGTACGCGCGATTTATCCATTTTATATTGTGTTGCTGCTGCCGCTGCTGCAGATGATTGTGTGTTCAAAAAGCGTTGTGCATTATTGGCGTAGTTTATTGGCCATGTTTTATTGCCCGGATGCGGCTGCTGTTGCTGCTGTTGTAGCAATGGCATACCATGTGCGTGTACTGCCAATTGGGTTATGTTGCTTACTGCTGCAGTTGTTGTTGCAGCTGCAGCTGCAGCACAATGACTGCCAAATGCTGCAGTTCCTGTTGTTGTTGTTGGTGGTGTTGCCGCTGTCCACGTACGCGGCGCTGTTTGAAGATTTCGTGATGGTGAATGTGTCGTCTTACGTAAAATACGCTGTCGCTGTGCGGGTGTTAAATGCGCACTTGCATTTGAGATGAGCGGTATACCCGCGCATTCATTAATGCGTTGCTGATTGACTACATTTGGCGGCGGTAGTTTGGCATAATTATGCGAATGCTGTGCATTACGGTATGGTTGATTGGTGACATGATAAATGGATGTAGTCGCACGTTGCATGTGTTGTGCGTTTGTTACTTGTTGATGACTCAGCTGTGCCTGCTGATATGCGACACTAGATGCCAACGACGTCGCTGCCGTAGTCGGTATTGATGCTGCTGCTGCTGGTGGTCCTTGTCGCACTGTAGTTGTTGTATTATTAAAACAACCATGTTGCTGTTGCGAAGTTTGTGTCCAAGTGCCAGTTGGTGTCAATATGTGCTGCTGCTGTTGCGGCAACGTTGTAACGTAATGATGTGGCGGGAGTGGCTGCTGCGGCGAATGGTGCTGCTGTGGATGTGCTGCTATATATCTAAGCGTAGCTGTGCTTTCCTGTGCGCAGTAACCAACGACATTTGGTCTCATAATAATTTTGCTTCGCGTTTGTATAAAATGTTCTTTGTTCGTTAATTATATTTATTTGAGATTCGTACATAACTTGAATGATTTTTGGTTTCGAATTCTATTTTTGTTTGTTTTTCGTTTCAAATTCAAACACTACACTTGTTAATAATTTTTTTTTAAATTTATACATTGCCACAAGCCATTTGTGGTATTTCAAAATAGATTTCCACAGCACTTGATTTATATGCGACCGACCGAAGGAACGACCGAAAAATCCAAAAATTCTGCAATGTTAAATTTTTAATTGGAATACCGGCGGAGTGACAGAGATAGATGCGCAAGAGGGAGACTAATACTAAACTAGTACAAATTACGAAATACAGCGCAGGCGCAACGGCAATAAAAACAAAAACATTCGGCAATGTGTCTCGCAAATCACGACTAACCGAGTTTCGTAAGTAATATGGAAGATATAACTTCGTGCAACTACGGCGGCGCTTATGTTGGCTAACAAAAAATTTAAGACGACCGCTTACGAGCCACGCTTGTGACAGACTGAAAATTTTTATTTCAGTTCTTTGCTTGTTTGTGGCTTGGCGCAGCAAGAGCTTTTTTTTTTTTTTTTTTTTATTTTGTTTTCTTTTTGTGCCGCTCTAGCTTGGCTTAAATGTTAACAGTTATTAACTGAAAACAAATGAAAAGCGAACGTGCGAGAGTTACCGTTTGTTGTAACACATACGAGAGAGATTTAGATAAAAAAAAAAAGAGAGAAAGAGAGTGTGGAGCATTTTATGCTTACGTTCCACAAAGCACATTGTTTGCGTTCCACAAGTCGGTAACTTTTTTTTTTTTTTTTTTGAAAGAGCGCCGCCGTTGCTTGCTTAATCGTTTAATTCCTCTCGTTTACTTCCAGTCTTGGCCACTTTACACAAGTTGTTGGTTGACTGTCTCTGAGCAATGTCCAGAAGGTAAACGAATTGCTGCCATCAGTTTGCATGTCGAGGTCGTGCAGTTCTTGTTTTTATACACTGCCCTCTTTAACGGGATAAGGGGTATATTATGTGTGTGCTTTTTTTTAATTTTAGTTTAAAGGATTTATGTAATATATTAAAAAATATTTTACGGTGACCCTTCAAAGTAATATAGAGATTATCTTTATAGACAAATTGATACGTTCAATCGTTAAGCCAACCATTAAAATAGACAATATACGTCATACATTAATTAAAGATTTTAAAAAAGGTCTAAAATATATGAAGTGTGTCTCAATAAAATTATGAACGCAGAAAAATTTTATAAACTTGGCTGTAAAGACTCTTTGTTCGAAAATTAAATAGTTTATAAGGTTTTCTATTTATTATGATTTATCGTAAGGTATCATATAGTCGGCATTTTTCAACCATTTATGCCAAAGGTTTTTATTCAATGTTGTAATTTTTTTTTTTTTTTACATATGGCTTACTAATTTGTTTCTAATATTGTTGTTGCTTTTTTTTATTTTAAATTGAAAATTAATTTAAATTTTTACACGAAAAGTGGCAAAGAGAACGAGGGCTAAAACGATATTGGTGAAAACCATGAGTTTGATCTTTAATTGAAGGTTTTAGTTAACCGGTTTCACTTTTGTACAAAATATTTTATGCATAATTGAATAATTATATTTGCTATATTTAGAGATAAAAACAGGTACTTCTTTTAAAATCAATTAATTATGATGGTAACAATTATTGAAAAACTGTTATTATAAAAAAGGGTTTGAAAAAATATTAAAAAAGGTTTAAAAGGGGAAGGGTGGTACTTTCATTGCCATAAAAGTTTTTTGAATTTTTTTCCGTCTGTCGCTAACCTCAAAACTGCAAAAACGCGTTTTTGGCACTTTTAGGTAGGATATCCAAAACCAGACGTATAGCTAATTCCGAGCACGGATTCGATTCAGCGCATCAAAATCCTTCGGGTATGAAAGGTTTGTTTTTGGGTTAAAAACTTTAGGCCTGTGTTATTGAAAACTGTTATTAAAAAACGGTTTTAAAAATAAATATAAAAAACCAGTGTACTAACAGAGTACAAAAGAGAAGAAAATACTGTTTTGAGCTGAACATCCCAACTCTTGATTACTTTTTTGACTTTAATGTCATATTTTGAGCAAGTATTCTGCGAGAAAGCGAGGCACCAGCAATTTGAAATATTCTCATTAATTTTTATAAACACATAAATGATTTTGAGATTTAAAATCATTTATGCCATTGTACCAATTTTTATACACATTACGAACATAATTTAAGAAAAACAAATCCAAATAACTTATCCGTACTTAAATATAATGAGCACCCTCAAAAATGAAATAAAGAGAAAAAAATACGAAAAAGCCAACATCCTGTTCAATCTGACAGCTTGTAATGTAATAAACAACAATCGAAACAGCGAAAACCGTTGCAAGCTGCAATAATTTAAATGCAACGAGGTTGCACACACTTACACATTCTTTTTATATTGGCATCCGAAAAGCAATGGGGTACACCATCAGAGTTTTACCTTTCGTGCAAAGGTTTTGAAATGATAGCAATCTGGTTGCGAATGAAGCTGTGCTCTAAAATAAACAGTAGGACGGACAGGCAGACGGACAGACAGACATTAAAATAAGCAAACAAACACTTTAGTTAAGAACAGATATAACTGACTTAGCTATACGCTACCACATAGAATTTTGCTAGTTTATATATATACAAGAGCAAAAATTAAACTGAACTTCAAACAATATACTTGACCAGATAATAGTTTCCGTACAAATGTACAGAGGCACACTTTACCCAGTTAAATGTCTAAACTGGAGTCAAGAACATCTTGAGATACTAAACGAAATCAAACTGACAATGGTTTTTTATTCAAAACAAAATAGCTCGAGTAGCAACTGCTGCCACTATACCGAAAATAATTATTTTTGTAGCATCACAAATAAGTGAATACAATTGCAACAACACCGACGACGAGAAAATTCATTAAACATGTTGCGCGCATAAAATACTTGTTGATGATGTTGCAGCATTGTTGATTTGCTTTTGGGTGCAAAACTTGTTGCAGCTATCGTTTTGCCGACAACGATACAAACGACGCTGCTGCAGTATTGCTACAACCAAAGTTAATGCTGTTTTGTTTGTTGCTGTTGTTGTTGTTGGTGTCGCCATGTAGCATAGCGTGTTGTTTGCCTGTCACTTTCAGTCTGTCAGCCGGTCGCTTGTTTGGTGCGCCCGGCAGGCAGGCAGCAGGCGCTCTTACTGCAGTGTCTACGTTGTCATCAAACAGGAAACTTTCTCTTTTTGTGCGTCAGATTTTTTTTTTTTTATATATTTCTTAGCTACAACTCTTTTTTTTTTTTTTTTTTTTTTTTTTTTTGTGGTCAACTGCACTAATAATAATATCTGAATTACAACGTACGTCCCTGCATAAATTGGTAGCAGATGATAGCAACGATTGGATTTCGATTTCAACATTATCGAAAGAGAAAATGAAACCGACAGTATCATATTTAAACATGTTTTTCATTATTCGTTTTTAACTTACATGACAGATTATCCAGCATATAGGTAAGTAGCTTCTGTGTTCCATTTGGTTCGTTATAGATGTTCATGAACTCTTTTTGCAGTGGATTGCCCATTAGGCCTAGGATGAGGAGATGAAATAGTTTGCCAATTTCGTACGGCAAAACACGCAGGAAATTGTTGTTCAATAGAAGTTCTCTGCAAATTAAAAAAAAATTGTTTTAAAATAATTTACGATGTATAATTTTTTTAGAATGAGTGGCTTAAGAAACAATTCAATAGCTTTTTTAAACAATTTTCAGCAGATTTAAAATGAAAAAAATATGACCTAATACTATTTGAAAAATTATGTTCTAAAAGTGCCCTATTGCATGCCAACTTTGGAAGCTAGAACTACAGCTTTAAGAATTTTATTGATAAAGAATCATGAATCTCATTATTAAATATGACTCTTAAAATAATATTAATTTGGACGACTTTTTAGAGCTTCACAAACTTAAATTCTTCAAATTAATCTAACTTAGTAACTTTTGATGTTTTTCTTATTTTATAATTCGTAAAAAGAACTTTTTCTGAGCATTCGTATAAAGGACGGTTCTCGAATCTCGAAAATTTTGTATTAAAAAAATTTCCCCCACGAAGAATCTTTATTTCAAAGTCCAGTTAACCACTAATTGGCAGTTACTCCATGTATTAAACTTCTAGCTTAATCCCACATTGAAAAATCGACCTAGAACAAAATTTATTAGTTTTTATTAGTAAGAATATTCACATCGACACATGTGTTCAACATCAGAACTTTCTGCCTAGTGGATAGCACTCATTTTACTAAACAATCTATTATTCCGAACTGTCAAAAATCATTTATTCGAATTGTGAGCGGACAAAAAAATTCTATACTTAAGAATATATTATTTTAGTAGTTGTAAATAGTTAAGGCTCTTTGAAACAACACATGGGTCACAGCGAAAGTATCCTCTTACAGTTAAGTGACTCAACAGCATAGAATTCTTCTGCAAAATACATCCATCAGACTTACCTCAATTGTATGAGTTCGCCCAACTCCGCTGGTAGACTACGTAACTTATTGCTCGAGAGATCAAGTGTCCGCAAATTGATCAACATACCGATGTCGGCTGGCAGACGCAATAGCTGATTATCATTGAGGTACAACGCAGTCAGATGGTTAAATTCCCACAATGTGGGACTAATATTGCGCACGCAACCTGTTAATTATAAAATGTATAAATCAGTTATTTAATACTTTAATTTTAATTTAAATGCAATGTGAATAAACTTACCCGTTATCTCCAAACCCGACCAATTCGTCTTCTTACCAGCTGCGACTTCTTCAGCTGTCATGAAGATCTGTTGACGCCGATTTGTGCTCTCGTATTTGTCTTTGTTACGAGACATTTTATAATGATTGCCTGTTGTCAGTTAGTCAATGCGGCAATAGAATTAAAAATAAAAATTTTATATTAGAAAATGAATAATATTAGAAAATCGTTTAATTTTTTTCAGTTTTTGACCTATTGTTTTAGTTCAGCAAGTTAAGCTCAGGTTAGGAGGCAAAAACTCACATTTGCAAAATTTTGAATTTACTTTTACTTTAAAATGAATTTAGATATGCAAAGTTGTATTAAGTTGTTAGCATTTTTTTTTTTTTGTAACAAAATAAAAAATAAAATAATAATTTAAAGGAGAAGGTGATGATAATTCATCTTGCGTTAGTTATCTTAAGAATTGTTGGAAACAAATTATAACCTTTCATAATAACCGCCTGATGATAAGCGTCTCTGCAAAATATTAATAAATTATATCGATTATTATTTTATTAGTAAAACAAAGAAGACAGACGACGACGACAATAAGAAATCAAAGTAGACTTCAAGAAAAATTTAACTAAACTGGTACCAAACATAAGAAATAAGAATAACGTTAAACTTCGGTTAATCCGAATCTATATACTCTTCATTGTATGTGTATATAAAATTTGTTATCAGTTTGATTTGAATTGAAAAATAAAACAAACAAAAAAATTGAGATGGCTCGGAAATCTTATAGTAGAGGTTGTAGATTTGATTGAGTAAAAAACATTTTTATAACTTCTTATATTTGCTTGAAATTTATTACTCGGGAGATTTTCGGGATCACTGAATCCAAATTTCAAGCCAGAATTTTCAATTTCAAAATGGCGGCTGCAATATGGTATATTGATATACTAACATTTTTTATTTGAATCAGTGATGGTCATGGAATTAATAATTGATCGCGATTTCGACCATCCCAGTGAACAATTTTTGTTTGTTCCGTTCATCCCGGGTGTTTTATGTATACACTTTTATATCCTGTACTTGAAGGGTAACAGGCATATTAAGTTTGATGCAAGGCACACTCCATAAAGGATATATATTCTTGATCTGCATTGGTAGCTTAGTAGAAGCAATAGTCTGTAGGGGTGCCATATTAAACCGATTATACCGCTGAGTCATCTAGAAGTCACTTATATTAAATATACTTTCCATCCCCATATGAAGGATTAGCCACCACAAAGCTCAACTCTAATTGTTAGATTTTCATCTGAAAATCTTTTTGTTATTTAACTCTAAAACGTCATAATCGTTATGGATTAAACCACATTATAATCTAAGGAAAATATCTCAATCTAGTTCAAGTCCAAGTTTTGAAAATTCAATTCAAAATAAATATAACATCATGCCCGCCAATTTTCCCGAAACCCCATCACATTTTTCACAATTGTTCAGTATTTTGCACACATTTTCACAAACTTTTCAACCTTCGGGTACAGGGTATACAATTAGAAGTCTAATCAGGTAGGCTAATAGATCATTTCGGCTCATTAAGCTGACACTTTTAACATTCTATACTTCAGTTATACAAACTGACAATATTCGATTTCACATTACAACATTTGAAGAGCACATTCAAATCTAAATGCTACAAAAAAAAAAAAAAAAAAATAATAATAATAATAATCATAGAATTAAAATAAATTAAAAACAAACTAGCAAGCACACAAGTATATAAACAAAAAAATGTTTGCTTACACACTCGTATTTTTTTTTTTTAAATGGACATGGGATATGATTGGAACGAAATCAAATGATGGCCCTGTTGCGAAAGGCCATGGTATGAAGTAAATATTTTTGGCATTTTAATTTATAGGATTTTCGCGCTGTCACGCCTAACGCGCATTTAAGAAACGTGCGTGCATTGACATCGAAAAGTAACTAATTATAAACATATGGTCAGGCCAGGTCAGCAATGGTCGCCGCCGCAACCGCCACTGCAGCAGCAGCAGTAGCGGGACTAGTGCAATATGTAAATTAGTGTGCTTGGCATGCATGCAAACCTGTCAACACGAATAATAATAAACTCGGACAAGCGCCGCCGCTTTGTTCTTAGAATATGTGGCTCTCCTGGCTTGACGTTCCGGCGCAGTAGATTTGATTCTTCTTTTCTTTTTTTTAGTTTTTGGCTGAGACTAATTCGTTGACGCTTTTAATGCTGTTGGCGTTGGAAACTTCGTAATTAAACTGAACTGGTAACAAAACGCGTATTTAATTTATTATCTTGAATAAGAGTTATTCATTTGATTTTGTGTTTTTTTGCATTAACTAAAAATTTCTTGATTTTAATAGATAAAAAATCAAAAAAAAATGTTTTTTTTTTTTTTTTAAATTTTCACGTTCCGTTCGTTTGTTCTATGCTTTCTCGTTCGTTCGTTTTTGTAGTTGTTGTTCTCTTTTATTTTCTTTTTTTCCTTTTTATGTTTTCTTTTTCGTTTTTGTTCTTTTGCTTTCCATTTAATTTTCCGCGGTTTTATTTCTGTTTATTCTCGACTTCTTGGCAGCAACGAAAACGAAATTATTTGTTGTTGTTTTTGCTGTGTACCACATTTTTGAAACTTTTTTTTGTTCAATTTTTTTTATTTAAATGCAAAAAAAATGATTTGTGCAAAGAGAACAGTAAGCCGGAGAAGGAGTACTTTGAACAAATGCGCTCAAAGCCAAAAAAAAAAAAAAATACTTCATACTAAATTTTTTTTAATTGACAGTTTTAAGTGGGGAAATTGCGTTTGAAAGTAAAAACTTAGGTTAATAAGAAAAACATTGAGGATATAATTGATTTTGGAAACATAAAAAAAAACAAAGCAAACAAATAAGAAATAAATAAGTTGTTTTCGTTTTTTTTTTTTTTTTTTTTTTGCAAAACAGCAACAGAAATCACGCAGTCTTACAGACAAACGTACACACAAACACACGCACACAAACACACACACATACGCTTACCACAGCCACAACTACACAAAAACAAACGCTACTTTTTTCGCTTTGTATTTACTTGCTATGTTAGCCACTTTTAAGATATTTTTTGTTGTTGTGCCAACGCGTTTTCTTTGCTTGAACTAACAACAATAAACTTGCGCTATTTGCTTTTATGTGTACTTTTATTATATTTTTATTTTTCTTATAATTGTGCAATTTTCGTCTTAAAATCGGTATAATTTCTTTTTCATGTTCACTGCACACACACAGATGCACATTTAGCTGCTGTAACAGTGTTACCAATGTTAGATATTTTATAGCTCTAAAAAATACCAATAACAACAAAACATGCAACATGTTCGTTATAAAAAAAAACTCTTTCAAACGAGTCTTTTGTAATTCGTATATTAAGTTAAATGAAACTATAAAATTATAATTAGTTATTGCAAAAATAAAATTATTAAACATAAAGTCTTATCGAACGTTTTGCGATTTTTTAAGTTAATCAAACATGTCAAACATAATTCAAATTATGTGGCAGCACTGAAAAGCCGTATTTTTATTTCTTGAAAGTCTTGCAACTCTGTTCGCATCACTGCTTACTCCCCGCTAGCCCGGCAAATAACCTTAAATGAAACAAAATCGCTACGTCTTGCGGCTTATGTTTCTTTTTATTTTTAGTAAAATTTAAATTATATTCAAACACTGTTTCAAACATAGTGTAAATTATTTAAAGACATGAGTCGTAATTATAAAGAAGATCAAACCAATGAGGTGGAGGCGCTTGATTCCATATACTGCGGTGATATGGAAGGTAAGTGTTTTTTGAGAGAGACACACACAATGCATTTTTTTTTGTACGCTAAGCAAATAATATTTTTAATTAATACACGTAGTGCTGGAGACGGAGCCGTTTCACAAATTTAAAATTCCAATTGCCACCGAAGAGTACAACGTTGACGATGATGGCGACGATGAGAAAGGACTCACGTGTAAGCTGCTGTTTACGTATACAGAGAAATACCCAGATGAGGCACCGGTGGTAGAAATCGAGGATGCAGTAAATTTTCAAGAGACCTTTGAAACGCGGCTGCTTGAACACTTGCATGAAACTATTGAAGAAAATTTAGGCATGGAAATGATTTTCTCTTTAGTAAGTAGCGCACAGGAATGGCTTAACGTGCGTTGGGATGAACATAAGAAACAAAAAGAGGAGGAACATTCGCGCAAGTTATTGGAAAGTGAGGAAGCAGAGCGTAAAAAATTCGAAGGAACACGCGTTACGGTTGAAACTTTCATGAAGTGGAAGCTAGAATTTGAAGAGGATATGGGTATTGCAGCAAAGCGTGAGAAAAATAACGAAAGCAAAAAACTCACAGGACGCGAACTGTTTATGTGTGACAATACTCTGAATGATTCGGATATTAAATATCTACTTGAAGCGGGCGATTCTATTGAAAATGTAAAGATCGATGAAAGTCTCTTCCAGGATATTGGTTCACTAGAACTCGGTGACGACGACGACGATGATGACGATGAAGATTGGGTGCCTGGCGATGATGATGACTGAAATGTGTTTGTTGTTTAAGACTCTCAATTATGTTATGTTCGTGTTAACGCATTATACAAATATATATAAACTTTAATGAACTTCGTAACTGCTGCTGCTGTTTAGACATGAATTAGAACTTATTTTCCACATTTGATTCGTTTGAGGTAATTTCGGATAAATGCAAACTGTAATTATTAACTGGTTTTATATCGTCCAAATTAAAATCGTCGTCATCATCATCGGAGCAATCGTTGCTTTGATTTGTTTTAGTACCAGCTGCTGCTTTGCTGTCACACTGCGCTGGCGGCAAATTATCGCGTGGAAAATTCAATTTAGGCCAGGAACCAGCTTCTACTTTGGGCATTGTTATTTCAACCTTTGTGCCATACATGTGCACGCTCGCTTTGTCGACATTTATTATCTGCAAAAAATGTTGAAATAGTTTTCTTATATACATACATAAATAATAAACCAAGAACTTACACCACGCAGCTCCAAATCCAAATTAAACTTGGCATTATCCTGCTCTGGAAACACAAGAGTTACACGCAAACGTACTGGACTCAATTCAATGGTGCTCTGTGCGTAGTGATATTTTTTGGCATAAATTGAGACAATAACATTGGCGCCGGTTTGATGCCAGTCATAGCGGCATTGGACCAGTTTTTTGTCATCATTCTTAAACGGATGAAGGCAAAGATGTTTAATTAAACAAAAAAAAAAATTTAAAAAATATAGCTACCTCCTTCTTCCATTTATGTTGGCCGTATGCGCAACCCTTTTGCGCCATGAATACAGCGAAATCTGTGGTACGCTTTTGGCAACACGACCAAAACTTTAAACCTTCGTGAAAAATAGGCACGCCGGGATGATAAGTACACTCGGCATTATCACTTGTGGTATCCGTATACGAGTAGGTGCAGCCGTTATTTTTGCATGAAGTACCAACTGCAACTTTGCTGTAAATAAGAAGTAATTTAATTTTTGAAGCATTTAAGCTTAAATGAGTGTGTTACCCATCGTCCTTCAGTTCTGACGCATTTGCGTTGTCATTCAGTTTTAAGGCATCCATGGCATCCTTCAATGCGGCTGCAACTGTTGGCTGGACACGCTTCAATGGCGTATCAACTGGCGGTCGCGGCAACGGCTCTTGTATGGGTGCACGTACTACGATTACTTCATCTTTTTCGTTTTCATCCTTGACTGGTTTTTCAGGTTCTGGAGGCTTCACATTCGAGTGCTTTGCTAGCGTACATCCTTTGATGTTTAGAAACTCTGTGAAATCCACAGATTTCTTATTGCAGCATGACCAGCCTTTGTAAGCGTCGTGAAAGTACGGTGCTCCTGGATGGTGTCTGCATGATTCTAAATTGCAACGAAATGAATCAGTTTGAAGTAAAAATCGTAGTAAGCTTTAATACCTTCAGTGTTATTGGCCGGGTCGAATAGTTGACCGCAACCTCTATTGTAGCACTGTTCCATATTCGTTCGCTCTTATTTACAACAAACTCTTAATTCCAGCCGGTTCAGTTATTTTTACTTAGGTTATAGCAAAGAATTTACTCACTGTACTCTTAGTGTTAGTGCAAAAGAGACAGGTTTAATTGTAGCGCTGCTCGCACTTAGCTAAAGCGTATCTGCTCAACTTAAGCTGTACCTTATAAAGTGCGAATGAGATATTCGACAATTGTGTCTAACTCTGTTGCTCTAACGCGTAAGATGGCGAATAACGGGACGGTCTTAGCGGTTATTACCGATAGTACCATCCCACTATTTTGTTATTTAGAATGTTCCAGATTTTGAAACTTTTTAACGGCGTTGTAAAATTTAAACAAAAGCGCTGACAATTTTTTGTAACGGCTTTAATTTTTGAAAAAAAAAAAAATCCGTTACTTTTCAAAATCATGAGAACATTTTGGAATAGCTAAAAAAAAAAGAAAAGTTATACGAATAAAAAAAAAAAAAAATAAACATTTTAGTTCGCATACATATCTATGGATTATTACAACCACGAGTATGACCAGCAATAGTGGCGTTAACAGCGATTTACGCTTAAATTTTTGCTTGTAAGCAGATCCATAAAATATTTCTTTATACTGTATATAGTCGCCTAATAACCGAAATTGAAAATTTCTAAGCTGACATTGTGGTCTTTTATTTAGCTCCTTATTTACTAAGACAGAAAGGGTTTTCAAATAAATCCCAGCTGGCTTGTTTAGACAGGCTCCCAATTTCGAAATTACTAAAATTTAGTAATTTACTTTTCAAAAAATTCTTAAAATCTTGTAATTCTTTAATTTTTTTTAATGGCCGTTATTTTGTCAAAAAAAAAAATCGGAAACATTTTTCGAGGTTCAGACGATAATTACATCTATACTGAGACCCGGAAACGTGGCCCCATGCACCTCTTTTTTTTTTAGACCACGGTACCCTGAAGGCCGATAACTTATTGAAAAAAAAATGTTTTTTATTAACTCCAATTAATTTGTAATTAAATAAAAAAAAACTCCAACCAAATATGATGTCCAAAAACAGCCTCACAATCTTGTTAGCAAAGAACCTTCAGTTTTTGTAGGCAGGGTCTTATGTAGCCCACAAATTTTCGATCATATTTTAGTCCGATGTCTTTTCCAAATGACTATTAACATTAGGGACTATTAAATCGGTGTCGATAAGGACCAAAGCGCTGATAACAATCGAATTATATCGAATCCAAAATGGGGATTCTGGATTGGTCATAAATTGGGCAAGAATTGAATTTAATCTGTAAATTTTTTAGATATCTTAAATACTTTCCGAAGCTTCAAGCTAAGGGCCACTGTATGTATCAAATTTTTGTGCATGCCGCAAATACCTCGAATTCTTTTCACTTAAGCTGAAATTTTTTTTTTTTGTTTTTTTTTTTTTATTTTTAACTAAAATGATAAATTTTTAATTGAAAGTGAATTGCAATAATTTAATTAACCTTTTAAAATACTTTTAAATAGTTTTCGTACAATGCAATTAAATCCCAAATTAACTGATTTCTTTTATAAGCAAACTCGTTGTTTGTTGCGGAGCAGTATTCAATTTTTTTTTTTTTTTTTTTTTGGCGGGTCTTTGAACTGTTACACTCTCTTAAGTAGTGTATTTTTCTTTGTTCGTTCTAAAACCGGAATTAAAATTAAAAAAAAAAAAAAATAAATAAAATAAATTTAAATAGCGCGAAGGTCATTTCACTGCGATTTAAATTATGCAATGCACCCCGCTCCACTCCGCACCGCACAAAGATAAAAAAGTGATTGTTCTTGAACATTGATTACTCATGTAAAAATCGCCTTTTTTGCAACCTTTTGACCAGAACAATTAATTAATTTCCCAAAAATGAATTCAGTTGCTCAACACAAAATTTATGAGTTATGCGCCGCCGTCACACAAACCACAAAAATCGTGTAAAAGTCAATCAATTAGTAACAAATAAAAATTAAAATCGAAAGAAAAAAAAATATTGTGTAACACGGTTAACCGCGTAAGAACTCCCAGTAAATGCCAAAACAATCAAGTTACATGAAAATTAACGCCAAGAACATTTAACGACAGCGCAGGCGCAGGCGTCGCTTTGTGTCGCGCATGGCTATAATAAATCTCACACCAAAGAGCAACAAAAATATAAAAAAATTTAAATACAAAAAAAAAAAAAAGGAAATATTGTACATGCCGACCACTTATTGACGACGACTGACTGGCCTCTGATTTTCTGACCAGAATTCCCAGCCATTGTAAGTTGCGTCATCGATGGTTGATATTATTTTATATATATTTTTTTTTTATTCTTTTTCTTTTTACGGAAAGTATACTTAGTAAGCCAATTGAATTGAAATGTTCCAATTTTTTACGCGAATATTTACAATAAATTTTGTTCCCCATAGACAGAAATTGTCTTTGTTACAATTGCCAAGCAAAAGCATAAGTTTTGTCATTTAATAATTCGTGTTTCCATTGTTCTAAATGCTGGAAAAAGAACTTTTAGCGGTCAACAAGGTTATCAAGCGGATTTGATTTGCTCCTTTAGTTTATTTTTTTTTCAATTATTTTTCTCATTTATTTTAATACAAATTATGACATGAACTAGAGCAGCGGTAAAGTTTAAAAGGATCAGCGGTTCACTAACAACGGTTCAAAAACTAAAAAAAAAAAAACAAGAAAGAACACTGAAGTAGAGTATGTTTGACTGCAAGATACCCTATACCCAATCTTTATATTCGTTATACCATTGCTTATTGTATTGGACTTACAAAAACTTAAAAATTGGGTATGGGGGCTATACCTTAAATTTATTTAGTCCTACCCTAATTGGTCTATTTCATTGGAACTAACATTGGCATACCTTGTACTAAATTTAGACTTCCTAGAATAAGATGAAATGAGGCTAGAGAAAAACCGTTTGCAAGTGCATACTTGACGGCTTAGGGAGAGTGTAAGTTTCAAATTTGATAGTTCTATCTCTTATAGTCTCCGAGATAATTGTTTTCATACGGCAGACAGCATGACGGACCGACAGACAGACATTCATAGCTAGCTCGACTCCTTTTTGAATACTGATCAAAAATATCGTATTTATACTTTACTGGGTATTCACTTCAAATTGGGAAAAAAAACATTTCAAATGTCATCCATTAACAAAACTAAGGTACCACGCCCATTTTTAGATATAGGCCCCATATATATTTTCCGGCAATTTTGTAAATTTTTGTATGAAAATAGTAATAATTTATGAATGTATTCACTTTTAATTTTGTAAAAATTCATCTTATATCATCCTAACTTTACTTTACTGATATTATATGGATCAGCCCACTACACCATATAGCCCCTAAACAAAGTCACCACCCATTTTCAAAATTTTTTTTTCAAGAAAATATTTATTATTCTGTCCTTCGGTTAAAATTTTACTCCATTATTTTGTCTAAACTTTGATTGTATCGGACTGTTGACTCCAAGCCATCCCTTCTCCAAATTTGACCTAAGCCACTGATGATCATAAATAAACTAAACCAAGATGTGGCGGGTATTTGAGCTTCGGTTCTACCGAATATAGTTTCGACACTGGTGAATTTGAAAGTGACCATCGAATATATTTAAACCTTGAGCAAAGGATTGAAAAACTACACATTTTATCAGTAATTAAATTCTCGCAAAATATGCGAAAGCTAAGCTTATTTGGCCTACGATTGACCTCAAACGTATTAGAGCTCTACTGTTCAACTGCCGCAAAAATCTTGCGAGACTAACAGCCGCCATCACAGCGTATTGGCATCATCGGGGAACACGCGGCCAGATTAGGTATCCCTAACAACAGTATGCAGAAGTTGCAAAGAAGTGGATTCTCAAGAAATGCTAGAACACTTCTTCTGTGTGTGTCGTGCACTTAGATCGAGTAGACTAAGGCACTTTGGACGTTGGCAGTTGGAATCGCTGATCGATTTAACATGTTGCATTGAAGCATATTTAAGCTTTGGCTCAATTGAAAGCACATAGTCTTGAAGTATCGTGTTTCTTAGAAATATATAATGGATTGCCGTAATAAAATAAAAAATGGATCAAAATTTAGCAAAAGTCTAATAAGCCACGTTGCGTTTTTTCAGAACGTTTTGTTTTTTTTTTTGCGATTTTTATTGTTAATGAAACTGGCTACAATTTTTAATCGTGACTTTGTTAACTATTTTCGTTTCTTTTTTTTTTTTTTTTGCAAATCATTTTTTACTAATGAAGATTGTGCAACATTTGAACAAAATAAACAATGACAATTTGTCTCAATCTGTCAAAAATTGAGTCTAAAATGAATACCAACATTTTCATTTTGTAATTGTAAAATTATTTAAAGAAACATTTTATATATTTACCTAATGGAATATTTGATAATGAGACTAAGAAATAAAGAAACTGTTTTATATTTTACAGCCGCAGTGTCAATGAAAATTTTTAAAAAAACCGATGCAATGGCAGTGTCTGTCCAAAAGGCGTATACGTAATTATTCGAAGAAAAAAAAAAAAACGCGAATACAATGCAACACCAAAATGCATATTTTACAAAATAAAAACGAAAAAAAAAAAGAATTTGCTGCAATTTTCACAGATTTTTCTGTGTTGTAGTCACATGCTACTTTTATATATTATACCCCCCCCTCACTCCACTTGGCGTTTCTTAGTCGAGTAAAGATTTTATTTTCAATGAAAAGCGCAACTATTGTGTTGTTGTTGTTGTTGCTGTTGTTATAATAAGAGTTATGCTTATTGTTGATGTCGATATTGTTGTTGTTGTTGTTTCTATTATTGCTATTCGATTGCCAAAGTTGCAGCCACAGCTACGTTGTCTCATTTTACTTTGTTGTTTGCCTCTTTTTTTTTGTTGTAATTTTTTTTTTTGTATGCCGCCAAAAAATTCCAAACTTGATGACGCGTTTTCACGCGCGCGCGTACATTTTCACACTTTTTTCATGTTGCTACCATTGCCGCTACAACGTGCTGCCCAAGCCCCAACCCGTCGATTCTCCGTTAAAATGCGTTGGCGTCATTTTGAGACAATTGCGTTGAGTTTGCTTTGATTTCTTTTTTTGAGTTTTAGATAAATATCTTTAATGCCGAAAAAGTTAAATTCCGCCTTGACTTTTTGGCTACTGTTTTTGTTAGTTTGCCGAGTCAACCTGGCTGGCTGGCTGTCTGACTGGCCTCTGTTTGCGCATTCATGCTGCATGTCATTGGTAATTATGGCCAAGTGATCTATGTTATTTACAAAAGTATTTGTTTACATTTGTGTTGTGTATAATTTGCGTAAATTCCTGCTGAGAAGTTTCATCGCATTTTATGTATATCTTTTCTTGTACATACAAAAAACACTTGCAGTATTTTTGCCCAGTTTGAACTGTACCGGCTTCCATATATTTATATTTTATTTATTTAAATGTTTTATTTTTTTTTTGAATATTTGGCATAATTTGTATAAAGGAACAGCGAAAACTCATAACAGCAATAATTTCATATAATATTAATCAATATAAATTTTTACAATTGCCTGTAATTAGGATAATACAAAATACATAGTTATAGCATTATTTATTTTTAAACTTTTCACAAAAATGTATAAATATAATCTGCTTAAAATTCGTTGAAGACACATTTCCGCGTATAAAATGTAAGTTAAAATGTAATTAAAAGCGAGAGCGCTTTTTTCAAATTTTATGCTTTTATACCCTACACAACTACATATGTAAGGTAGCATTTCATATTGTCTACTACTTGGACCTAGATGCCTATAACTTAGGCTTATTTAGGCTATGTAGAAACTCTAAGCACATTTCAAGTTAGCTCAATTTTGTATTTATTAAAATTTTTAAATTTAATACAAAAAATGACTTTTATTTCATCTAAAATATATATCTTCTCAAATTATAAATTTTTGTATATTTTTGGCTTTATTTAGTACTTTGATTTCAATAAATGTTTTACCATTAAATTAAGCAGTGTATTAAACATTCGCATAAGTCACAAGTCTGCGCAAAACATTTCAAGTTCGTTGCTTAAGTCTTTTGTTTGAATCTAAAATACAAACCTGAATGCAGCAAATAAAGAAATTAATTTCATGAAAAACACACATTACATAAAAGTCTTAAATGTTTTTTTTTTTATTTGTTTATTTACAATCTTACACATTTAATTTTTTTTAGCTTTATTTATTTATTTACAATTGCACGCACACACACACACATTTTCTGTAGTTCATTTTTTTTTGCTACTTTCTTTTATTTACAAATTATTTTCTTTACAGTTTGGTGGCATTTTTATTTTCAATTTTTTGCGTTTGCGTTTTTTTCTTTCACTATTTTTTATTTAATATTTTCTTATTTCTTCCTTTTTTATTTAATTTGTTTTACTCTATTTTCTTGTTTTTTTTTTTACAACAGCTCTCGCCACATTTGACTATTTATGAGAATTAATTTGACATGGTTTCGTCTTGTCTCTTTGTCTTTGTTTGCTTCGGTAACGGCTATAACTTTACTATCGCATCTCGTTTAGTTCTAAAAGTATCTAATTCGTTGATAATACGGATTACTATAATAATTAAATGCCGAAAATGATGTTGCAGGTCCTTCGAAATCTGTTGTCGTCGTATAATAAGTTGGATCGAAAGCTGTGAAATATATTTAAATGTATGAAAAATACGAAAATGCAGAAATATTCCAAGTTTGTATTTGAAAAGTGAGTAATTAAAAAGGTGCTTGAAAGGTGTGCGGTTTTGTGTTATGTGTTTCAAAATTGCTATAAAAAACCCAAGAATATTAGTTTTAACATTTGTATAACCAGTTATAATAACTTTACTTAATTTAACTCGATATAATTATTTTAGTTGAGCGATTTTAGTAATTGTAGTATTAAATAATAATTATAGTGGCACGAGGACAGTGTGAAAAGTATCTGATGCGCCCAATTTAGGCGCGATACTTTTAAAATGTGCTGTATCTATAAGATACATTTATGTATGTATCTATAAGATAGTATCTTATCTATAGTTACATTTATGTATCTTATAGATACATTCCGTTGAGTTTAATGCAGTCAAATAGTCAAAATATTTAATCTATATTTTAGAATCACTAGAAAGTTCAATCTGTAAATGTCAATCCGGCCGACATATGTTATTAATTTTATTTGTACAAAAATTTACTAACGTAAAATTAACTTGCGTGGGCGTTTAACAAAACATTAAATGAATTTTAAGTGTATACTTCTTGAATGACTTTGTTTTAGTTTTACTAAATTCATTTATTATGGCCAAGACTCACAACGAAACTGACAAGCAGCGAAGGTTAAATGCCTGCGGTACGAAACAACTTACAATACGATTATTTGGCGGCGTTTAAAGTCCAAGCACATTGCACATACAGCCGCCACACCAACTCACCAACTGATAGACTTATGTCAATCAAATGGCACACTCACTCACTAACTCACTCACTTAAAGCATAAATGTGCACAAGATTTGATTTAAATATTTCTGCTTAGTATGTATAGCACATAATTCGAAATTGACTGAGTTATAGCCCCATAAACGAAACGAGTGGCTAAAATCAGTCATTTGGCCATGCATATATCCAAATATTGGCGGAGTCTCGCATATTCCTTTTTTTCTCAGACCCAGACCTACAACCTCCACTATAAGACTTTCCAGCAAATTTTTTTTTTTTTCCAGTGTTATTGTCAGGGCTGCAAACTGATTTTGAACCGAACTATAGCATTTTCGAACGTTTACCTCGAATCATGAATCGAACCAGCTCTTCTTGACGAAAATGGTTTTTAACCTAAAAACCGAACCATTTAAGCTGCAAATGTAGCTCGGTTCGAACCGGTTCGCCATTTCTTTGAAAGAACTTTACATTGAATAATGTGACATTAAACAAGGAAAACGTTAACTTCGGTAGCACCGAAGCCCAAATACCTGCCCCTCGAGACTTTAATTAGTTCGTGTATGATCATCAGTGACGTAGATTATATTCTGCAAAGGGGTTGGGTGAGGACATCTCAAGTTGGGGCTCAAAAAAGACAAAAATTTAACAAAATTTAAGTTGGGTTTTTACGGGGTCAGTATGTAATAGAGGCCAACCCTTGCCATATCGGTAGCATATTTATAAGATGAAAGTGATTTTACCCAGATTGGAGTAAATATATTCATAATTAAGAACTATTTTCATACAAAAACTTAAAAATGGGCGCTAGGTTTGTATGGGGGCTATACCTAAAAAAGGCGTGGCATCTTCCTTTAAATATTGGATGCCTTAAGATGTGTTTTTACCAAACCTGTAGTAAATACATTAAATAAAAAATATTTATTTTATAAAAAAAATCGAAAAAAGTGGTAAGTTTGTATAAAGCCTATTTCTACAAATTGGCGTGGCACCTTGGTTTTGACATATAAACTGCCTAGGTTTAAAATTCAGGTCCTTTTAAACTTTCCGAGAAAAACGCGTGCAATAGGCTTACGGTCATGGCTGAATATGCTTTATGAGCTGATCAATGCGTTCAAACTTTCCGACAAACTGATAATACCCTTCACACTATGTGGGACGGGTACAAAAATTTACTTCAATGTGGTAACTTGTATTTATATTGAAAATGGTAATAGAAGTCCTTGTAGACTTGATAATGTCAGAAACAATAAAGAGCGAAGGTCAATAAATTTAAAGTGGTCCTCATTTCAATCGACAGTTTTTCTCAGCAAATAAAATAAAGTCAAGATTAAGTGTTAACATTAGAGGAAAATACGTTTTACTTGAACCATTTGAACCGAACCAAAACCGTGGTTCGACACTGACTAAAAACCGGTTCATTAACCGAACCAGCGGTTCAAAGGCATCAGCCGAACCACTGTCAATTTTTTTATGGCTTGCAGCCCTGATTATTTTACATCAAGTTTTGGACTTTTTATACAGTTTTTCTTTAACTAATCTTAAATTTGGGAGTTTGGGTCAGAGTTCCCTTAGGGAGGAGAAACCCATTGCGTTATGCGTCAAGTCTTGTTGTGGAAACAAAGCATTTTTTTTTGATGTGGGATTGTGTTTCATAACTAGCGTAAAATTTTATAGTTATTTCATTTAAATCAGACCTTGTCAATATACACTCGTTGTGTGCAATCACATGTCATTTCGTTTGCGCACCTTACCACCTCGATTCCCTCTTTCTAAATGCTTGTTTTCCAATAGTTTTGTAGCTTCGCATGCAATTAGTATCGATTTGATTTGATTTTATTTGATTGTAGCCTCGTCATTGTTGTTTGTTGCTAATGTTGTTATTGTTGTTGTTGTTATTGTTTTGAGTTGTTAGTAAGCAATTTTCCAATTTGTCTTCAATTCACATGCATTCATTTGCATTGATTCGTTTGTGTTTGTTGTTGTTGCTTTTGTTATTGTTATTATTTTATTTGTTGTTTTATATAATTTTTTTGTCGTTGGGCGTTGCTGTTAAGGTTGCATAGCATAACATTCGTGATTATCCATCTGTATGTCCGTCCGTCTGTTTGTCTGTCTGTCAGTCATTTTGACACTTTTTAGACTGACAGCTGCGTCTGCACGTCAGGTGTTTGGAATTATAAAAATATTTCAAAAACAACAAAAAACAAAAAAAAAATTGTTATAAAATTATATCGCTTTTAAAATTCATTTTAGCTCTGAACGTAGTATTGACTCTATTGACCTAATGACTGACATATGCCCACCAACTATGGCAATTGGTTATATTAGCCATACAAGCGTTTATTGGTATTCGATATGGTTTTTTCTTCTATTTTTTTTTTTTAGATTTGCGTTGGCGTTGCGCATGCGCAAATACGTTGTTTATATTATATATACAAATACATACATACATACACACTTGCATAAATTAAAAGTGGGTGGCTGGGCAGTCCATATAAAGAAAAAAATAAGAAAAAACAGTGCGGGAGACATAGCATGAATTTATTTATTCCTGAACGCTGCCGGCTCTCAATTTTTTGCTGTAGCTGCGTGAAAATGTTTGCAGCGCAATGTTTTGTTTTTCATTTACTTTTCTTTAAGTTTTTTTTTATTTTTCTTTTTTTATTGCATCTAAAGCTAACTCATGATTGTGCATCGGGTAAATAATCCATTAATCTTTTTTTTTTTTTTTTATCTTAAGCAATTGTTACGCTTTTCTGCGCCTGTGAAATGCATGTGGAAACTCGGTGCGGAAAACGTTTGAGTTTTCGTGGTTTTCACTTTAATTTAATGTTAAGTTGTGTGCAGTTGAATATAATAAACGGTAGACAACAGGAAGACTTTTATTTAAATGCGATTAAAACGCAGTGCCATAAAAATTTATTTTGGCTAATAGAATTAATTGAATTTATGGTACGTATAGTACCCCTACTGCAGCAACCTTTAATTTGTAGCTTAAATGTAATTGCTACATAATAAAATTAAAGCTATTTGTAAAATAAAAGTTTATTTTTATACAAATGTAAGCCTTGACTGCACAAAAGCAGTAAGAAAATAATCGGAACAGGAATTTGTTTTGAAATTATTTATTAGAATACTAACATTTATACTGAACTATGGACAAATGTTCGGTTTATGGGTAATATCAAAGTGGTAGCATGCGTTTTTCTTTTTCAAGTAATGTTCCATTTTATGTTGTGTAAATTGGTATTATTGCCTCCAGTGTAGTCGTTTTTATACCATGCATCCGAAGGGAAAAAGTATGTATTAAGTTGCTGAAAATGTATTAAACAGGCAAAAGAAGACATGATAGACCCTAAAAGGAGAGCCGTTATATGCTTGTCCGCCGTCTGTATGAGAACGATTATCGCTGAGGCTATAAAAAAAGACCACGATATTTGGAACTTTGACTCTCCTGAGTCGTCAGGTGCTGTCTAACAAACGGTTTCCATTTTTAAGGGACCCCAATATTTTGAGTTTTTACATAAAAACTTCTTTGTTTCTTAATTAAGGAACACTAAATATTCTTCTTTTTCAATCTGTATATATTCCAAGGAAAACGGTAACTTAGGTAGTGTTAACGTTAGGTAGAACCGAAACTCAAAAACCCGCCACATGTTCATGTATCAGCGAAGTAGATTATATTCCGCAAAGTGGTTGGGTGGGGACAACTTAAGTTGTAGCTCAAATTCGAAGCATATATGTTAAATTTTTTGCTTAAAATGTAGATATACTAATAATTTTATTAAAAAAATATAAAAATGGTAGGTGAGTTTGTAAGGGGTCTGTATGTTGTAGTAGCCTGATCCGTGTTACATCGGTAATATATTCAAAGGATATCAGTAGAAATGGTTTTATATAACGGGTATAAGAATGAATGTGTTTGTTTGGAGCTCAGATTTCTGAACCGATCTTCTCGAAATTTTCACAAAATTAAACTGGGATCGTGGAAAGAATAATAGACTATTTTTATTTTGCCCACGACCGCCCATACGCCCATTTTTTTTCTAAACCGATCTTTCTAAAATTTTTACAGAGCGTAACTGGGACACTGGAAGGAACAATATTTTTTTGGCCACGCCCACTCATACGACCATTTTTCTTTACCCGTTACACATAGTGTAAACGGGTTTATTCAGTTTTTCGGAAAGTTTGTAACGCACTAAAGGAGACGTCGTAGACCCCATAAAGAACATATACATATTCTTGATCAGCTCGATGGGACGAATCGATCTAGTCTGATTCGTCTGACTGTCTGTTCGTCTGTTTATTTAATGCGTTTATTCTGAGGCTACTGGATATACAATATTTAGCTGAAATTTAAAACTTAAACTTTTCTCGAGAACGACCAGGTCAAATGAAAATGCCACGCCCATTTTTAGGTATAGCCTCCATACAAAATGACCGCCCATTTTCGATTTTTTTGTATAAAAATGGTTATTATTTAGAAAAGTATTGACTCAAAGGTGGGTAAAAACCACTTTAAATACCATCCAATATCAAATTCAAGGTTCCACGCCCATTTTTAGGCCCCATACAAACTTACCGATTATTTTCCGTTATTTTTGAATATCTATATTTTTAGCTTAAAATTTGATGTCAATATTGTGTCTTAGCTTGAGTTGTATCAGACCATTGACCCCCTCCCATCCCATCTCGAAGTTCTAACTAAGTCACTTATGATAATACATAAACTATTTAAAAATACTTGTGACGGGTATTTAAGTTAGTAAGACTCGATTTTTAAAAAACGTTGACCGGGCGACTAATGGAGCCTTAAATCCAGAAATGCCATATCTTTGGAATTAGTTGACCTAGAGATTTGATACTAGACGTATTTTAAAAATAATTAAAAATATTTTTGACGTGTTTCAGGTAAATAATGCGATATTTGACCCTAAAAAATATTTTCTATCTACTTTTTTAAAATATTATTTAATTTGAGGGGGATAGGGGCGGCTGTCATAGTGAAGTGACACTGGGTTTAGCTAGTTTAGTACAAATTGTTGTGTGTGATAATGCCAAAAAAAAATATTTCAATTAGGATAAGACCGAAAAAAAAAATTTGGTAATCCTTTATTCGTTAATTAGGGCGTTATTAGATATTTTAACCAATGAAATCAATAACCTTTTCGAACTTGTAGTAATTTTCGGAGATTTCTGGAACAATTTTGGCAGGGTTTACAAATTTGATACTTAAAAGACGAATTTCGATGTGCTTTTAAGAAATACTTCTATTATGAAACACTTCTAATAAGAGTCTCAAAGATATTTCGAAATAAGTGTGAGAATTAAATATTTTTCAGCAAAATAAATAAATAACTACAACAAAAATATAAATCAAAGTTGTGGCAATTAATTGTTTATAGAACGCTTAAGAAATATTCCCAATGATTTTTTTTTTCAAATGCGAGTGCCGCTTGATAATTTAAATTGCACGCTGCGCTTGAAGCGTTCGATTTTTGCTCAATTTGCGCTCATCAACAGCAATAATAAACAGGTGCACAGCACCATATGGCGCATACCAAATGAATTTTCACTTGGCGGCGGCGGCGACGGCCTATATCACATACTCGTATAGAGAGCAACAAACACCGAAAGACATTATTCTTTTTTGTCAGTTAATTTTTTTGTTTGCCTATGCCTGCCTGCCTGCTTGCCTGCTGTAAGAGTTACAAACCTACTTACAAAGTTTTTTGCATATCGATTTGAAAGAAAAAAAAACAAAAATAAATAAATATATGGAGCAACAAACGATGTTGAAGTATGCTGATGCCGAAAAAAAAAAAAAAAAACTAAATGGCAACTAAAATAAATAAACCTGAATCGATGCATATAAAAAAGTATGAAATGCAAAAAGTAAAAAGTATCTAGTACATACATGTAAAATATAAAAACGGTCAGAAAATATTTACAAAAAAAAAAAAAAAAACAACAACAACAAAAAAGACATAAATAAACAAAATAAACTTACTAATGGCACAAAGACAGACAACCGACGGACTACTAGTATTTGTATATTTCACAATCCTTGCGATAATCTAAACAATTTGACAATATTTTGTTGTTTTTTTTTTTCGACGATTCATTGTATTTGGTGCATTGTGTATCCATGAATGGTTTTTTTGTATTCGTTTATTATATTCAAAGCACACACATATTATCAGTCTTATCACTAAATCACATTTTGAAATTAATCATTGTAATTTAGCAAGAAAAAAACATAAATGAATAAATAAATATATAAATAAAGAAATAGAAAAATTATAACAATGATACAAAAACTTAAAGTGTATCTGAGAGAAAAAAAAAATAGTTCAAAGTTTCCTAATGAAAATATATTTTTTAATTGTTGTGTAAATGCAAGCTGTCGATTTTTTATTCTGAATCACGATCACAGAAGTTTTAGACATGCAAATCAGTAATGATCGAAACTATATCAGCACAGGCATCAATGGTAATAATTTTATGGTTTATTTTATACCCTTTGGGGAATGCTAACAGCTCAAATTACATAGAAGCAAGGAGAAACAAAACTTCGGTGGAACCGAAGCGTAAATACCTATCACACTAACTTTTCTTGAATAAATATGTGCGTGCGGTTTGTAAAGGGGTTATATGCTATAATAATCCTACCTTAATCGCTTAATAAACTATCCATTTTTCGTATAAAAATTCAAAAATTGGCGGTTGAATTGTATGAAGGCTATATGCTATATTGTACCTATTAGAAGGGTTTTTACCTTATTTGACATAAATCGCTTCATAAAAAAAGACATTTTCACAAAAAACAAGAAAGAACGCTGAAGTCGGTAGAATGCTCGACTGCAAGATACCCTGTACCCAATCTTTATGAACCTTAAGTTAGGTTCTATTTGACTACCAAACCTCATTGAAATGGATTTTCATAGAAAAACTTAAAAAATCGGGTATATCTTTGAATGTGGTCTATACCTAAAATTTTGTTGGACCTACCCATATTGGTCTGATTCATTGGGACTATCAGTAGACAGTAATTTATACTAAATTTAAATGTTCTAGAATAAAAAACAATGACGTTTTTATGTAAAAATCGAAAATTTTGGGGTAATTTTGTATGGGGGCTATAATTAAAAATTTGTTGGTCCTACCCATATTGGGATATTTTATTGGGACTATCATTGACATAATTTTATACTAAATTTAAATGTTCTAGAATAAAAAACAATGACGTTTTTATGTAAAAATCCAATATTTTGGGGTAATTTTGTATGGGGGCTATAATTAAAATTTTGTTGGTCCTACCCATATTGGGATATTTTATTGGGACTATCATAGACATAATTTTTACTAAATTTAAATTTGACTAGAATAAAAAACAATGACGTTTTTATGTAAAAACCCCAAAATTTTGGGGTAGATTTGTATGGGGGGTACTCATTAAAATGGGTCTAGAGAAAACCCGTTTGTAAGTGCACACTTGACGGCCTAGGATGAGTCTAAGTTTCAATTTCGAAAGCTCTACCTCTTATAGTCTCCGAAACTAATCGTTTTCATACGGCAAACAGCATGACAGACGGACAGACGGACGGACAGACAGACGGACATAGCTAGTTCGACTCCCCATCCAATGCTGATCAAGAATATATATACTTTATAGGGTCTAACTTGCCTCCTTTGCTGCCTGTTACAAATTTTCAGACAAAATGTTACACCCTTTCACCCTTTGTGTGACAGGGTATAAAAAGAACTGAACAATTTGTATGGGGGTTATGCCTAAAAATGTACATAGCACCTTGGTTTTAACACATTAATTGCTTAGGTCTAATAAATGTTTAAGTTTGGAATTTCATCTCAATATCTTTAAAACTGAGCAAATAAAATGTGTAACAACAGACAGACGGACATTGGTAGATTGACTTGTCTTGTCGAGCGGATCAAGTCCACGAAATCTCCTTTCATACGTTACAAATTTTCAGACAAACTGAATATACCCGATGCCACTATGTGTGACGGGTTATACAAATGACCCGTAGGTAGTGCTCTTTAGTACTTGTTTTTTGACTTTCTTTTCTCATAGATAACTGTTTTGGGTGAATTGTAGGGCCAATTTTTTTCTGACTAGCCCATTTAGCTTAGTAAATGATTCGGAGACATTAGAAAACAACATTAGGGCTGACTAGTCCATGGAACAATACTGACTAGAAAATACTAAACAGCTGATTAGTTATGGTGATATCTTCAGTACCGTTGAATACATTTTTGTTTTTGTTTTGAATGCCATTAAACCCTTTTCCGTTTTTTGGGCTTTTGGGATCTTTTGGATACCCATACAAACTTGAACCCTTTTGATCTTTATATATGGAAAACTAACTATACTCATTTTAGGAAAACCAGATTTGGTGTAGATTACTTCCATGTTGGGGAGATAATGAGAATTGTTCCCACCCTCTAGACTCTTTGCATAATTTTTTTTTTTTAATATTTTTTTAATAATTTTCCAAAGCTAGATAGAGTATTTCCAAGAGATTATAGTAAGATACTAGATACTTTATTTCAATTTCCAGTTAAGCACTAGCTGGTAGTTACTCCATATAGAAACTTTTGACAACATTTGTTTAAACAGCGAATAAGGTTAACTTTAATTAGTTCACGTATTATCATCAAGTAAAACGGACGATCATGACTAAATCGATTCATCTTGTCAAGCTGATCAATAATATATAATCTTAATGGGGTCTCCGGCGTCTCTTTTAAATGCGTTACAAATTTGGCGATATATATTTATATTTAAGTATAGCTACCATACAATGCTACCGCCCATTTTTCGATGTTTAGATGAAACAAGCGTTTATTTAAAAGATATTTATTCCCCGCCAAGTTAAGACTCAAGAACCGAGTCAATACTTGGTTGAGATCAGACCATTGGGGATATAATTCAATTACAAAAATAGTTCACATTTTCGAGTTTTGTTAAGAAATCTTTTCTATTTCTCATATATAGGAACTTAAGGAAACTGAAAACTGCACAAAATCATCTTGAAAAGGCTTAAATTGGAAGCCAATGAAAATAAATTTATGAATTTTATGATTTTATAATTGCCAACGAAGCTGAAGTTAGACATCTGAAAACGCCTTAATGGCTAAATCAAAAGTGAGCGGCAATGCACCCAGATCAGCTTCACGAAACGAATCAATTGTAAACTATCTTTTCTGTCCGCTTGTACAGGTGTGAACACATTTTTTGGTCTTATAGATTGGTGTGATATGAATTCAAAATTTGAGTGTAAAATTGCTTTTAGATTTTTAAAATAGTTTTTAAAATAATATTGAGCAACATTTTCAACTATTTCCACATAATTTGCAGAAAATATTTTTGTAAAAAAAAATTTGTTTATATAATTAAAAATAATTAAATAGTTTTTAGTATGCGTCAACTTGCCAACGAGCTTTTAGTATACAAATAAGTAAATAGTTACTAAGAATTTAAATATTAGAAGCAGTGCATGAATTTATGTGCTCTAATGTACATTTTGCTTTACAATTTTGTTTTGCAAAAAAATTAAAATTTCCAAAATAAAAACAACAATAATAAAGAATACATTTTTTCAATTGTTTTTTTTTTTTTTTTATTTAAAACTTATAAAATAATTTTGTAAATAAGAAAACATAAAAATAAACAAAATAAAAATAAAATACAATTGCATAAATTTTGTAAATAAAATAAAAAATAATAAACAAAAATATAAATTTAGTTTTTTAATATAATAAAGTGCAATAAATAAAAAAAATTTAAAAAAATAAATAATACAATTTTCGAAATATTACTGAAATGATTAAATCATTTTTCTTAAATAAAATTTTTAATAAAAAATTGCATTACAAAAAATAATAAAATAAAATTAATAAAATAAAAACAATAAAATAATCGCGCTATAATTGTTCAAACATTTTTTTTTGTTAATTAAACTAAATAATGTATTAATTGTGTTTATTCAGCTTTAAAATATATTTTTTTTTAGTTATGATTTTTTGTTTAGATGACTGTGTATGTGTGTGTGTGTTTGCGTGCGTGTGCATGTGCGTGTGCATTTTCACCGACATTCAATTAGTGTCAGTGTTGTGTGTGTGTATCTGTGTGCGTTTAAAATAATTATGACAAGCATTTCCGTTTCCGGTTTTGTTTTTTTTTTTATTTTATAAAAGATGCATTGCTGCAATGGATGTGTGTGTGTGTGTGTGTATGTTTGATTTCATGCGTTTCTTGAATTTTATGGCTTCATTAATTAAATAATTATTAAATGGCATTGCAATTGTTTCTGCTTGTGTGTTTGTGTGTGTGTATTTAATTATGTTTGTGCTTTAACCATAAATTGTGCCTGTTTAATAAAAAAAGAAATAAAAAAAGGTATTAATAAATTTTAGTTATTCAAATAAAAATAATGTGAACTATAGAAAAATACATTTTAATTCAAAAATTTAACCATTATACTATATATGATAAAATAACACAAATTACATTGCACTAATAAAGCTTTTCATTTAAAATATACTTTTTTTTTTTTTTACTTTCTATGTGCTTTAAACAAAAAAAAATTAAACTGTGACTGAGACTGTGACTGTGACTGAGTTTAGTTTAGTTTGGCTTTGTTTGTGTTTTGGTGTTGTTCAAGAACTATTGTCTATTTATAGATACGTTTGTATATTATGTTTAAGTTTTTTTATGTGCTAATTGTGCTTAGATTTGTTGCAATTATTATTTTTGTATATATAAATAGTATATATAGTGATAGATAATTAGATTTGTTAATATGTATTACTTTGACGCGGTGGCACAAAACCATAGCCCGATGCACCAACAACAACACCGCTGGACTCCTCAATTGCATCTGGTGGGGATGGTGGGAAAACGACGGGGCCTGAGAATGTATATAAATTAATTTGTGTTAATTTTTAAATTTATTTAAATAAATTATTTTTAGCTAAGTTTTAAAATTAAAAATATAAAATGATTCTCCTGTAATCGCAATCGATTCACGATTTAATAAATTTTTACGATTTCAAATTATTCATGCTCCGGCAATCGTAAAAGATATGTTGTCCTTTTCAAAATGTTTTCCTTGCATTGTTTATTCATGTTGGCAAAAAGAGTGATTTTTGAGTCTCAGCGTGATTAGCGACTGTGATAATAGCAGTGATTGTAAACTGTGTTAAAATCGCAGCACGAAAATCAGCGATTACTTAACAGGTTCACTGTTCGCGAAACATAAAATGCCGCTAACCGCGCTTTCAGTGAAAGTCACGTTTTAAGGTATCAAGTGACTGGCAAATGTACTAACAAATTTGTACAGGTTCGGTGATTAAGCGAATATGAACGATTCGCGAAGAGTGATAAAAGCACTAATCACTGATAAATGAACAGTTTTACTGTTCGCAAAGAGCGATACACAAAATCACCGATAACTGAACATGTTCACTGAGGAACAAGAAAATCGTAAATCCCTACTTTCAGTCGCAGTGTGACGTTGCGATTTTTTAAATCACTGTGAAAAAATCACCGAAAGTAATTTTTTGCCAACATTATTGTATATGACAAAATCTGTTATCGGTTACAAAAGGTTATCGGTCTCATCAAATCGCTCTTTAATTTAGGTGTTGAAACTGCTTAAATATTTTGAATTCAGACACAATGATGTTAAAAGTCACATAATAAGAATATAAGAATATAAGAATATTTTTAAATAATTGGCAGTACTTTTTTATGTAATATTATGAATTTACTATTTATTTTACTGATTACAACTCTGACGATTTGAAATCGGAAAATATTTTGCGATTTGCCATTGCAGGAGCACCAAAAATTTGAGTTTTAAAAAGTAAATCTAAAAATTTTACGATAACAGGAACATGTCTGTATATATCAAATTTTATTAAAAGAAAATTCAAATTGAAAAGATTTTATTTTTTGAAATTCTGATTGGAGCAATCAATCCGAGCTTAATCTCATAGTTCAATCCAAAAAAAATACATATATACTTACCACGATTTTGACGCGGATCTCTTATTTGTGTCGCTGATGGTTGCGCCAAATCCAATGTGTTATAACCGAATTGGCTTTGTACACGATTTGGAAACTGTCCTAGAAAATATTGTTGTGCCGATGCGATGGCCAACGACAAGCAGATAGCAAAGATGGTGACTAACTGTAAAGATAATAAAACCAATTGTTTAATTAGTAACATTATTATAAAAAAAAAAAAAAATACAAAAAAATCACATATTTAAAAAAAAAAAAAACTAAATGCTTAAACGATAAATCGATCGTTCAATTGATAAATCAAAAGCATGCACCGTCACCTTTAAAGTAATTAAAAGCTTATAAAACACGAAAATTATGCCAATGACAAGTGGTGATATGTTTTACGATATGAAAATGCAGAACATTTTGCCATTGGTCGTGGTGGTGGTGGTGGTTGTGGTGGTGTGCAGCATACTATAAAATAATCAATTATTGTATTTTTTTTTTTTGTTTTGTTTTTATTTTGAATTGTAGTCGCAGTGGAAATAAAATTATATAGAAACGTTAGCGACAGCGATCGGTGAAGAACAAATGCATGTATTACATAAGTCACTGTCGAGCCGAGCCGTGCAGTACCCCCTCAAACGTTTGCACTTGCGTTAACGCTCTAAAGTGGCACATACTGGAAACAAGCGTATCCAGTTCTGGTCTGCAGAATTTGTTAACTATTCGATTGTATCTAAATAAAAAACAATGTATGTAATATTTCATATTTTTTTATATTTTTATTTATGTACTTAACTATCGCGTAAATATGTACATGTATACATGTTAGCTGGCAACAGTATTGTATATCGGTAACATTGCTTATAATTAGCTACTAGACGCCTGTATAAATGCTAAGATCGCGTGTCTAACTTGAATATTATTTTAAATTTTGCCTTAGAAGCTTTAGTAGTACAAATAATTTTGTAAAGCTACTTGACTACGTGCACAGATTTTGCGTTGGCAACACGTTTTTTACGTTTGGCAATAGGTAAATGCATATAGAATATAATTATAGACTTTAATATTTAAGTAAATACGAGGGTAATATGACTAATCAGTGATTTTTTTTTGTATTTTCACAATATTTTTTTTTTTAATAGACTACTGTTAAAGTGTTGAGCAATTGCGCTAGCAGCAAGCACCGGAAACAAGTAAAATCTTGTTGAATATTATGTGAACTTAGCTGCATCAGTTTAAATGGTTAAGAAGTGATTTTTCAGTTCAAATCGCTCCAAAATAAATTGTCACGTCCGAAATAGTCGATATAATTCATGGAATAATATGTTCTGTGCGAAAAATGAAACTGCCTAAAGAGCGTTGAGACTGTAGACAGCACTTTTCGTAACAGTGAACGAGCCATTCATTCATCAGAATACATTAGAGTAATTTTTCCGATTGCCCTCGGATTTATCCGCTTGCACTTGTGACTTTAATCGAGTAATTTATATAAATGCAAATTAATTCTTTTGCAGCTTAATTTCTTCAGATTTGTTTTGTTTGATTTAAAGGGCAATTTCCGTTTAGCAAAGTAAATACGAGGGTCATATGACTTTTTGTATTTTTACAACATTTCTTAATAGTCTACTGTAAAAGTGTTGAGCAATTGCGCTAGCAGCAAGTACCGGAAACAAAAAAAGTCTTGTTAAATATTATGTGAACTAAGCAGCATCAGTTTAAATGGTTAAAAAGTGATTTTTGAATTCAAGAGGCTTAAAAGTAATTGTCACGTCCGAAATAGTTGATATAATTCATGGAATAATATGTTCTATGCGGAAAAATGAAACTGCGTAAAGAGCGTTGAGGCTGTAGACAGCTCATTTCGTGACAGTGGAAGAACCATGCATCTATCACAACACATCAAAGTGATTTTTTTGCACGGAAAACCACTTGCCTCTAGATAAATTCAATATTTTATGTTGGTGGATGTCCAATTTAAGAGCAATTTACGACACATTACGCTGCTCACAAATCTATCAAAGAGTAGTTCACCATTTTCCATATTTCTCTACATTTTGCAATTCATACTACAATATGTATAAAGATTTGGATAAAAACTGTAACATGTTTTCAATTGAAACCTTATTTAATTGTATTGTAACGCATGCGCAACTTTTTAAATCAGATTAAGTTTTAATCGAAAATAATTTCAATTAAAGAAATTTTTTGGAACATGGTTTTTCTAATCTGGCTTGGGAAATGGTTTTATCTAGTGACCCACTTTAAAGCACTCGATTGCTCTATATTTTACAATAACATTAGGCAAGCTGAAAAAAATATTTGTGGAATTTATTTTTTTTTTTTCAAATAATCGTCGATCGTTAAAAAGAAGCGCGTCGCATTAGTCGCCAATTGTGGTCAGTTGTTGTTGTTGTTCAACTGTGAGGTACTCTACTCTAAATTTAACAACCTTTAGTCTTTTGAGTGCAAGTAGTAGTAGTCGTAGAAGTAGTAGTAGACTATAGACGCCAATAAACGTGATCTTAACGATCATCAATTGTGTAGCAATTTTGTGAACACATAAAGAAGTCAGCCAGTCAGTCAGTTAGTCGGTCTGTCTGTCTGTCTGTCTGAGGCATGCTGTGCAATTGAAATATTTTTTTATTCCGTAGTGTTGTATTCCACTGCGGCAATCAGCGCGCGAAAATCAGCGCCTGTCGATAGTGCAACTTGCTGACTGTTTTTCGAACTTAGCAGGCGTTTTAATTTATTGCAACAATTGTTATTGCTATTGCAATTGTTGTTGTTGTTTGTTAAGAGAAAATTTAGCTTATGGAAATGCAAATTGTACTTAGCCAAAAGCTTTTAGACTTTTACCAATTTCATGTTGATGTTGTTGCTGTTTAGCTATGATTGTTACTTATACAATACTTTTGTATCTCAATAATGTATTGATTGTAATTTTAGTGCGGTTAAAGGGCAATCAATTGCTTAAATACGCTATTATAATGTCTTATTTAAAGCGAAAATTTATATACTTTAATTATAGAGCACAACTTATTCGCTTATACTGATAAATAGCCAGCCAGCCGGACCTTAATATAAATGTACAAGTTAAATATAATTTTTCCGGATTTATATTTAAGCGTCTATTTAAAAGTTGTCTATTCAACCAGCTGTCAATTTACATATATAGTATACATAGATACATATTGTATAATTAATTATAACAACTGGCAAAGTACATCTGTTCAGTTCAGTTCAGTTATAATAAATTTTTATTTACTTGATTTTATATACTTCACGTGGGCTCTTAAGTTAAGTGAATTTGTTAGTGTCTGTAGACCATGTTAATGTATTAAACATTTTTGTAAAAAAAAAAATAAGCCCTTAAGGCCAAACTAGAAGTAAAGTTACTTTTTTGATGAAAATACAACAGAGTTGTAGAAAGGTTCAAAACATAAAAAAGCTTAATCACTTTTTTAATCGTTAATAATTTTTGTTGGCCAAAGTAAGAAATAGGCTGACATAAGACTGTCAATGAGTTTTCAAAAAAGGATCCCAATTGTTTGGAAATAAAGAAGTGCTTGTTTGCATTACGATCGATCTGCACCACTTTGAAGGTATTAAACTGAAATTTTAAACTAAATCCCACTTATATTAGGTCTGCAAAGAAGTTTCCGGAATTCGCGTGAACATTTTGTAAACTGCTTAAACAAAAAAAGAAAAACAAGAAAGAACGATGAAGTCGGATATGCTCTACTGCAAGATACCCTATTCGCAATATTTATGTACCTTAAGTTAAGTCTTAATTTAGTACCATACTTTATTGTACTAAATTTTCATATAAAAAACTCAAAAAATGGAGTAAACTTGTTTGGGGATGAACCTACAATTTTTATGGTTCTACTCATATTGGTATATTTCATTGGGACTGTCATAGGCTTATTTTATACTAAATTTAGAAGCCCTAGAATAAGAAACAAAGAAGTTTTTATGCAAAAGCCAAAATTTTGTGGTAGTTTTGTATGGAGTCTGCCCCTTAAAATGGGACTAGAGAGATCCCTTTGTAAGTGACAACTTGACGGCCTGGGAGAGTCTACGTTTCAAATATGGTAGCTCTATCCTTTATAGATTCCGAAATAGTCACTTTCATATGACAGAGGGAACCATGACGGACGGACGGACATAACTATATGGACATCATATATCTTCAAATATATACTTTATAGGGTCAATACAGTCTCCTTATGTCTGTTACATTTTGCACAAACTTAATATCCTGTATACCCTTTGGGTACAGGGTATACTATGAGTTTTTTGACCTTTATTATAACTGAAGAAGAGAAATGGATACGTCACGGCACGATAAGCACGATGTAAGTCAAAAATGGTAACCACTAGCTTTATATCAATATCGAGCCTGAACAGACAAACAACTCGTACCTAGGTTCAGGTTGCGATCAAACAGGATGTAGTGTTCTATAAGCTATTCAAACCGAATAGAAACCATTACGGGAGATTTGAACAGCCGTCTAAATGATAAACGGTTGGAATGGAGCGGAAAACTAAAGAGAAGTGATTTTGCCATCCCAAATTTTTTGGTGATATACATAAGTGTATGTTGGAAAATTCTGTGAAAATCAACTTAAGAACTTTCAAATGGTAAGACCTTTTCTACCTTGTTGGGTTCACCAGACAGTACTTGTTTCAGTTGATTTCATATAGCTTCAAGGGGCTACATTTAGACGATAAATAAGAAAAATTAACATGGTTCCATTTTATAATAGGACATATAGTCTTATTATAATAGCGAAAAAATATATTATATTTTTTTTTTTCGATTACACTTAAGTTTTTGTTTCTGTTACTTATTTAAAAGCTCAAATAAATTCTATACTTCGATAATATTCTGTTTAACATTGTTTGAACAAATCAATTCTATGCACAAAATATTTATCTAGTTTCAACTACCTTGACAATTGCAATAGTGTAGCGTTAACTTATTATTTAATTAAAGGGTTTGGTCGTTTAATGTATTTACTACTCATATTGCATGAGCAGACAAAGCGTTGCACTTATAATTTCCGTAAGCAGACTGGGAAAAACTGGGTCAATTGTTAAAACAATTAAATCGCTCGCTTACAGGGCGTATGTGTAATATGCTTGAATAATAATATTGCGCATACGTAATATTTTTTATTATATATACAGTTGATTTATTTTTACACTAATAAATATTTATAAAAAAAAAGTAAGCTTATTTTAATATAATTTTTTTTTTTTTTATAATGAATTGATTTTTATGTAAGTCATTAAAATTTTATCGCCAATTAATTAATTACAACATGAGGTGAGTGTTTTTGTTGTTGTTGTTGCTATTGTTGTTTTTGTTGTTGTTGATATATAACAAGCAAAGAATGGTGTAAAACTCATTTGCAACAATTGCAAACTACTTAATTGCAAATAAATAAACTTTTAAAGTTAGAAAGAGTTCGAAATACTTGCAATGAAATCGTCGCTATCAATTTTTCAAAATAAAATAATCTTAAAATGCAAAAACAAGTTCAAAAGTTCTCTTGAAACGCTTGAGCATGTGAAAATACGTTAATTAAATGCTAATTTGATTGCAATTTTTTTTGTTATTGTTGTTGTTGTTGTTTTGTCTTGTAGACTTTTAGTTAATTCTTTATGCAGCTTATTGTTTGCTTGTGGCAATTGTTGTGGTTGTTTTTGTTATTTTATGTTGTTCGTATGGCTGTTTTTGGCTTGTAACATATGTAAATTGTTACAACAACACAAAAAAAAACAACAACAAAAAAAGACAACATAAAAAAAAACAAAAAAAAAGTAACATACAAATTTTATGTTTACGGAAATGTTTTCGAAATATTAATCGATTTTTTTTTTTAATCAAATATAATTTTTTTAATATTTTTTAGTGTTGACAAAAAGAGTGATTTTTGAGTCACAGCGTGATTAGTGACTGTAACTTGATAATCACAGTGACTGCAAGCAGTGATAAAATCGTAGTTCGCTTAAAAACAAACAGCGATTACTGAACACGTTCACTGTTCGCGAAGCGTGATACACAAAATCGCCGCTAACTGAACTGTTTCGCTACCCCAATACCACATAAAAAAACTGCAATTGCAGGAAAAATAATATTTGTGAAAACAACTGTGTTCTTGGTTGCTTTCTTTGCTATTGCCGCTTTAAGTTAGTCACACTTGTTTTGACGACGATGATCTGCCGTTTGTGTTATTTTTTTCTGTATAAGGAAAAATATCACAATTCACAACGTTATCTATTCTTATTTTTTTGAATTGGCCCATTCAATCGTTTCAATGGAACGCGCTTTCAGTGAATTTGACATTTTAACGAATCAAGTGACTGGCAAATGTACAAACGAATTTGTACAGGTTCGGTGTTCCAGCGAATATGAACGATTCGCGAAGAGTGATAAAAGCACCAATCACTGTTCGCGAAGAGCGATACACAAAATCGCCAATAACTGAAGAAAATTACTACTTTCAGTGATTTTTAAATCACTGTGAAAAAATCACCGAAAGTGATGTTTTTTGGCCAACACTAATATTTTAGCGTTAATTTGTGAAATTAAAGTTTTTTTTTTTTATTTTTAGGTAAGGGTACATGGCTATTGATGCTTACTCTTACAAATCATCAAACAATATTTATTTTTTTTGGGTAAATAAATACTAAAGAAAACTTTAATCATCAATTTCGGTCTATAAAATCGATGGAATGATTTCGGACGACGAATGAATTAAAGTGAATATTTTGACCTATAAAAAACTATTCGCGGAAAAGTGTGTGATCAATCTTGAACATAAAAGCTACAGTCCAATCGTTTCAAAGGAGTGTTTGCCAATATTTTTTCCGAAATCCGAACGACAATAGGCTCTAGATCAAGGAACAGCCATACACCGAAGAAGACGAAGCTTGTTCCGTCGGCTAACATGGTCATGAAGATAGCTTTTTGGGATGCAAGCAGTACTCTTTACATTGGTTTCCCTGAAAAGTCTAAAACGTGCAAGATTGAACATTGATTTGAAGCAATAAGAAACACATTTGGTGAACAAAAAAATCTTTTCCTTCACCGTTACAAATAAAAAAGGTCATCACTAAAACATACGCCTAATCTGAGAACCTTGAGAAAATGTTTTACATATTTGGAAGGGATAAATAAAAAAAAAAAAAACACTTGATATAAGTTGCTGTATAATCGAGTTGCCCTCGTAGAATGCTTAACGTTTTAACTGGCAATTCGAAAAAAAAAAAACACATGCATATAAAAGAAATAAAAACAAAAAAACAATTTCACGGTTTTTAGTGTTCGAATGAATTATTTTCACAAGTCTAAATATTTTAAGTGCTCATTTAGAATTTAGATTTTTTTTAAAGAATTTTTTTTTTTTTTTTAGTTTAGTTTAGATTTATGTGTTATCTAAGGCTTTGGCAACGAAAAAAAAAAAAAAACTCTTTGCAAAACAAATTAGTCTAACAAATGACCTTAGATATGATTTCGTAATGTGACTACAAGTGGCGCTCGCAATCACGCCCGTATGCCGCAAAGCGTTTCAACTTTAGTCAGATTACAACAAAATATAAAGACAGGCACGCAGGCAGGCATTCAACGACGGCATTCAAGACGGCATTCGACGGCATTCAAACAAGTAGTCAAACTGTAGCAGTTCTTTTTTTTTTCCAGCTGCCGGCAAAAGCTTTACAATCGCTGCAGTTGCTGCCTGCCTCTGTTCAAAATTTTTGTGCAAAAGCATAGCAAGCCAACTAACCCACCCACCCACATCATGATTAAGTGCACATATAAAATATCAAAAATAAAAAAAATAGAAAAACATAAAAATATAATGAAAAACAAGACATAGACATACACATTGTATATTTTTGGTTTGTATGAATATAAAAATCAAAACAACAAGCCTTGTTAGCTGCAGCAACGCAGCGGTCTGGCCTTTGGGTTTTATCTTTTGTTGCTTTTCTGATTGGCACTAAACTCAAAGAATGCAGCATACCCTCCTGCTTAAAAACCTGACAATGTTGTCTTCTAACTGGTCGGACTCGGCTCACTGGCTAGCTGTGGAGCTGTCAGTGTATACAAACGTGTCTGAGCTATTTTTTGGCTGCTGTCAATTTTATATTTTTCGTTTTTTTTTTTTTTTTTTTTTCATTGTTGCTGAATTGGATTTTTAATTCGATCGCTGTACAAGTTGACATGATTGTTGATTTTTATCGAATTTTTATTTTTAGTTTATTTGTTTAATTTGTTTGCCTGGTCGCAGTAAATACTACGTTCTGCTCCTCAGGGACCCAACAAGAATTCTACATAGACGCGCTTGTTTTATATTGATTAAATGATTATTATTAAAATTGTAAATAAATTAACAGCTTACATACGAGTATATGCAAATCGCAAAAATTTATGTAAAGTTTAGGCGCCTTCAGTGAGTCACCAATGTGAGTGAGTACGCCAATTGGCCACATTGGAAAGTCAAAAAAAAAAAAAAAAAAAAAGGCTTCATGTTGCTAATTAATCTTATTTGGCTTTAATTGTCGTCTGTCTAAAATCGTTTTCCAATTGGCGTGCATAATTAATTAAACGAAAAAAAAAAAAAACTATTAAACGAGAACTATAAGTTTGCTATGCTATTTTGCTTCCTAGCTCTGTCTTTGTTGCATTTTTATTTATTTTACAAATCTATTTATTCTTGTTCGATTTAATATCCCGAAACAAAATAATAATAATAATAATAAAAAAAGTGAATGTTTCGACCATATGCTGCGTCACAATCAACGCCCGCAAAATTATTTAGCGTACCTATTTATCAAAATGTTATAAATAGTTAATAGCTTTGCAGTATTTGGTTTGCTTTTTGAGTTAAACAATTTTTTTTTTTTTTTAATTAAATATTTTTTTTTTTTAAAAATATTTATTTCAGTAGAACCGAAAGTTTATTACACTTTACATAAAAAGAAAAAAAAGAAAGAATGCTTCAGTCATGTAATCTCATCTATAAGATACTGTTATGAACATGAGTTTCGCCCCTCTGCATCACCCTGCATGAACGCATGACTGCTGTTTGCGGTATGAAATGAAGGAATGATCATGCACAGGTGATTGTTAGAAAAAGAAACTAATAAGAAGAAGAGATAGAAAAGTTGACAATGCACTTTTTGAAGACAACTGCAGCAAAACGATATTGACTACGATTAAGAAAAACACATGTAATGAATTGAGCAGAGGTGAATTAAAAAAAAACAGTGGAATTTTGTAACAAAGAGAAGAGAAATAAATGGTGCATAGTGAAGAGGAAAGTCTTTTGTTCTCTTAGCAAAAAATTAATAAAGCTCCCTCTCAGCCGCGCTATAAAGACAAGAATCGTAACAATACTTTGTATAAAACCTATATGATCCCGAAAGTTTTGCTGTATCATGACACAGTGTTTTGTTGTTGTTACATACTTTAAATACAATGTATACCAAAATTAGATGATAACACTAGTTTACACCATAAATGTTTTGGTTTCTTTTAAGTCTATTTCCATTTAATTTGGGGTTCACCCAAATTTTTCCTAAGAACTTAAAAGAAATCCCAGGAATGGATTACTTTATAAAAACAAACTGCACATCGTCTGAAAGGTATTTCTTTCCTCTACACGATGATATGTGATCATCGAACTACAAAAAATGGTATTTTTCATTAATTTTCTTTTAAAAATTCTTCTGGTTTTTACATAAAAAATTATTATTTTTAATTATTTTAAAATTTGTTTATTATAAAATTTTTTTCTCGAAACATGAATCCTAAGATTTGCCGTTTGTGGTAGTTATAGCGAAATTAAGTAATCAGACAAATTAAGTCCTTCATAGATGTATATTAAAGTTTTTAGTCAAAAATATATTGAAATAAAAATTCCGCTTCGAATCATCATGAAATTGTTTCTAACAAAAGGTTCTTATCCATTCCCTTATCTCAAAAGCCACCATGTCTCCTCCCTATTGTAGTTATATCCTGTCGTACTCTTTCAATTTGTTCTTCACTTTCAGCTTCCAAATTCAGTTGAAATTGGTCGTAACGCTAGTTACGTGAAAAAATTTGTATTGTGACAGACTACAAAGCTCGACCGATTTAGCTTTCGATGCTGATCAAAATATATATTTTATGGATAATGACATGTCTGCTTCTGTCTGTTTCATAGATAAAACTCTTTTACTATTCGGGCTTCAAGACTTCAAACAAAAACATTAGATTGGAGCTATTCCTTAAAATGTGCTTAGAAATTTAATATAATATGCCTCAGAGCCTGGCTCTATCTTGTATATTTTCTCCGACTATTTAAATAATAATGAAGTGTATAAAAATTATAGTTTAACTTCAAACAATTTCTATTTATAAAAAGCTGCCATGCGCTTTTATCTTTAATTATTTCAAATGATCTAATCCTTTAAAAATCGATTTATTCAACTTTCCAATTCCGTTCAATATTTTACATTATTATTTTTGCTTTTTTTTGTTTTTGTTTTATTTTTTTTTTTTTTTCTGCTTGTCTATATTCGTTTGTTTTAAGTGAAAATTTCTGTTCAATACAATTGTTTTTCCGCTTGAATGCACCGCCAATCTCTAACTTGTTAAGTTTAAAAAAAAAAAAATAATGAAGAAAAAGTAAAATAAAAAACGGGGTGTGCGGGTGTTGTATAGTATAGTTCGATATTTGAGACTTCAATACAACAACGTTCAATCGATCGGTTAATATGCGCTGTTAAACACTTTCAATGCGGAAGTTGTTTATAGTTTTTAAAACATTTTGCACCTTGCTACATAATCATTTAGCAATAAACTAAACATCGAACACAATAACAACTCTAACTACATAACTAACAAACAAACTAACTAACTAACTAACTAACTAACTAGATATTCACAACTAATAAATAACTATTCATCTGTTTAATTAACAATAAACATAAATGAGAAAAATTGTAAGGTTCAATTGAAGCGAAGTTTCAATACGCATTATGAAAAAATGTATGAAAAGCTTATTCTTCGAAGATGTTACTGTATCAGCAATACACGAACGTAATACTAAATATCACGACAGACATGGCTGAGATAAGTTGATCAATAGTATGAATACTTTTAAAGACTTCAAGATCGCTTCTCAAATGCGTTACAAACGTTTACAACAAATCAATAATGCCATTTTCACACTTTGTATGACAGGTTTTTACGAAGACTTATTGACCAACAATCAACTATGCATTCATCCATTCATTAGTATGGGTGTGTACTCAAATGCATCAAATATTGTAATTTAATAAATCTTTAATGTTAATAACAAACTAGCTTCAAGCAGCAAAACTATTTTCAATTACATTTAATGTTTGAAAATTATTTATTGCGGCTTTGAGGTTTACAAATCTTTGTTTTTTTTTTCTAGTTTATTGGTTTTTTGTTTTGATGATTCAAATTATCGCATAAAATGATTGTCACGTGTTGTAATAACAACAAAAACCACAACAACAACAATAAATACATAATTGTTTAAATAATTGCTTTGGCTATGCACAATTAATTGCAACAATTATTCAAAATGTTGTAAATGCTTCCATTTTCTATGGGAAGTTCAAAATTGTTTATGGGATGCGATTTCGAAAAAGTCGTCTTACAATTATAATAATGCTGAGAACTATTACATTTCCTGCAAAAAAAAAAACAAAAATTGAAAAAGAGGCAGGAAAACAATAAACATTTTGCTTAGAGGTCAAAAATAAACAATGTGCAAATAGAGCAGAAAATTTTTAAGCATACTCGTAGTTTAAATATTATAATTAAAATAATAAAAAATGTTTGCTTTTTATTTTAACCTTTTGGTTAGTGCAATTAAAGTTTAAATAGCAACTTGCTGCGCTTATTATAATTTGCTGCGCTACATACAAACAGTTAAAAAAGTTTAGGAAGAGCTTAATGAAATTTTAGATAGATGTATCTCAAAGATAGATGTATCGTATAGATATATGTATCTTATAGATAGATGTATCTTATAGATAAATGTATCTTATAGATAGATTTATCTTTTAGATAAACGTGTCTTATAGATAGATAATTTATCTATAAATAGATAAATGAATTTATCTTATAGATAGATTTATCTTATAGATGAATGTATCTTATAAATAGATTTATCTTATAATAGATGTATCTTATAGATAGATGTATATCTTATAGATAGATGTATCTTATAGATAAATTTATCTTAAAGATATATTAATATAGATAAATGTATCTTATAGAAAGATTTATCTTATAGATAAATGTATCTTATAGATAAATTTATCTTATAGATAAATGTATAGTATAGATAAATTTATCTTATAGATAAATGTATCTTATAGATAAATTTATCTTATAGATAAATGTATCTTATAGATAAATTTATCTTATAGATAAATGTATCTTATAGATATATTTATCTTATAGTAATTTATCTTTTAGATAAATTTATCTAATAGACATTTATTTATATAGATATACATATGTATCTAATAGAGAGATGTACATTTTAGATAGATGTATCTTATAGAACCAAAAAATTGTATCCAGTACATCCTGTTTTTTATTATAAAAATAAATTAAAAAAAAAACTAATTGACTTTAAGCCAAGTATTACTTTTATCTGCATTAAAACCATTTAATAAAATATTCAAACCGTCCTAACAATTTATTAATTTAAATAATGCAAGCCAAATTTTTATTTTTTTTAATTTTTTAATTTGGCAATTGTGTGTAGCGTACCAAAAGATCAAACAACTTTGTTTATTATTATTATTTTAGTTTGTGATTTAAGTAAACCAAGAATTATTCAGCTTAGTGGAGTAAGGTCAAGCGCAAGTACCACAATCAATTTTTAAAATAAAAATACAAAATCAAAAAATCAATGCAGAAATCTACAAAGTATGCATGTATGCATGTCTTAAAAGTATCTGAACTATCAAATGTCTAAATAAGCATAAAATATGTCTGCCATAAAAAGCATGCTGCATGTACTTGTAAATGAATGGACAAGAATGATTGAAAAGTAAATCATGAAATCAAAATAGCATAAAATATGATAATAATTGAGTGCACGTCTTCGCATATGTAATAAAATATTTCTTTTTTCCTTTAAGTTAAATGCATTATAGAAATTTGTAACCATTAAAAAAGACAAAATGCAAAAAAATTGCTAAAATAAAAATGAAACGAAACGAAACGTAAGAAAAATATATATAAAAATGCTAATAGGATCTATAAATCTAAAAATTTTCGCTTTGTAACAAAAATGCAGCATGCAGCCCCATGTGGGCTGTCGTTGTCTAGTCGTCGTATAGGCAGCTGAACAGCAGAAATCACTCAGTCACTTGGTCAGTCAGTCAGTCATTTCTTAGTCATGCATCTTGTCCAGTTGCATACAATTGTTTATATGTTGCATTTGTTGCACATGCAGCAGAGTCGTCAGTGACTCAGTTTTTTTTTTGTTTTTTTTTTTTTTTTTTTTTTATTATTTTTTTTTCTTTTTACCCACTGGCTGCAACAATTGCGACAGTTCTACACAAAAATACGCTAATCGCTCGCTAAAGTCGCATTAAATGACGAAGTGAGACCGATCAGCTAAATGCAAGGAAAAAAGAGAAAAAAAAAAATTGTAATAACATTTAGCCCCCAGGCAAGCAAACAACTAGCTGCCAAAATGCCTCAAAGGAGCAAACGTTTGAATTGTTGAACACTCATTCACTTGGACAGTTATATACATTTCAGTTCAGTTCAGTTCGAACAGACAATCAGTTCGACTAAAAATTTTACACAAACTTGTAAGCGATGCTAGTGATATTGGCAACATTGTCCAGCTAACTTGATTGCCTCAGGCTATGGTCTACGTCTAAACGTGTCACCCACTAAAATAACCAAAAATATATTTGTACGAGTATAAACGTTTCAAGGAAATGCATATTGCCACCACAAGTGAATCTATTTATTTCAATGCTTTCACAGTTTGTGTTGTCACACATTGCGAATTTATGCGCAATGATAGCTGCAAATTAAGTGTAACTGATGATTTTAACAAACTGGCAAGCAGTTTAATTAAATCTATGAAGTTGATTTATTTAAAGAGTTTGTTTAATAAATATTTAGGAGACATTTTTTTTTTGAAAAATGATATAAAATAATAAAAAAAACGATCTAGAAATATTATACAATTAGATTTTTGATGTTAGGATACTTTCAACCAAAAGCTAGAAGTCATTTTTCGGAGACTATTCAGGCTAGATTGCCATATCAATTTTCTATGGAATTCGAGCGATCTCGTAAGTTCTTAAAATATCCACAGACAGAATAAACATGACTTTAATGGATAAAGTCGCAATTTCTAGTTTTCGATATTAATGAATCCTTTCAGCTATGAATGGCAAAGTGATTATTTAATAGAATTCTTCAAATAATTAAACCTTAATTAAACCTTCTCATTTTTTGACAATTACCATTACATTTTTTTATTTATTTTAATGCCAAACTAACTTCATTATTTAAAAAAAATTATGTAACACGATCTGCAGTGAAAATTTGTATAAATTACGAAACGAAATATACTCGCATTAGAGTGCCTAACTCAACTTTAGAGTGCCTAATCGAAGTTTTATGAGTATTTCCAAAAAAAAAAAAAAAAAAAAAAGATTTAATACTTGCCTTAGTTGTACTTATCAACTTTAATTTACTTTTTTTTGCTTTAGCCTGAGAATATTTTTTTCGTAGGCAAACGAAATCGCAGAGCAAATGCATCTTCATGCCAATCAGCAAGTGAAGCCACCGGAGTGCAAATAAAATTCATAGCGTCGTCGCGCACAAAATTTATGGCCATTAATTTAAATTTCAGCACGCAAAGCGTGTAAATTGAATGAATGCGCAGTCGCAGCAAACAAATTTTGAACCAATAAAAAAAGCAATTAATAAATCTAAGCCGCAAAAAAACAAAAACAAATATAAAGAAAAAAATTTAGATGAAATTTAAAAAAAAAAAAAAAAAAAGCGCACGAATCGCATGCGATATATTTGTATGCTGTGATAAAAATATTTGACATATTAAGCAAGATATGTTTTAAAAGTTTCTAAAAAAAAAAAATTATACAATTTTATGTTGAGGTACCCCACAGATAAGTGTATACATTCACTCTATGTGAAGCTAGAAACTTCAAATCAGACCTTGCACAAATATACGCTGCCACTGTTAACTTAATTTAAAAGCAAACAAAAAAAATATCTGCGAATATTAATTGCCGCTATGCGAATTCCCATGGCAAAAGCTAATGAAAAATGACAAAATAAAAAAAAAAAAAATAAAACTAAATAAAATAAAAACTTGCAACACCATTCAACAACATTGAGCAGTAGCAGCAGCATCAGCACAAACGCACAGCACAGAGACGCGCGCTATAAATATTGCATAATTTGTATGGAAGCCGCTACTGCCGCAACACCAAAAACACAACAAACGCGAAGCGTCTAACCGCAACCAAAAAAAAAAAAAACAACAACAACAAAAAACCCAAAGGCGGAGGCTGTGTGAGTCAGAGTCAGAGTGTAGGAAACCCGAAGCGCCAGCTTAACAACAGCATCAGCAGCAAATTGCGTGGACTTTGCCTGAGGTCGCTTAATGAATTCATTTATTGAACAGCTCAATAAACAAAGATTTGTATTGCTTTAAACAGTTTTTTTTATCTTTTTCATTTTGCGGTATTGTATCTATACATCTTTTGTATGCATGTATGTATCTAAATATCTATCTAAATATAAAATACATACAAAGTTTGCAATAATAAACGCACGCAATGCGGTTTTGCTTGTTTGAAGTGGCAAGCTTGGCGCTTGGCGTTTGGCGTTTTTGCGCACGCGCAAATCTGTCTGCGGTCTTTGGTTTAAAACGCTTGACTTATTGACTGCGTGCGGTAGTGTGGCTTAAATTGAATTGCATTGAATTGAGTTGACTGCGTTCAGCTTGGTTAGCCAACGCTGCTGCTGGCTGCTGGTCGACTAGTCTGTTTGTCTGGTCTAGCCTATTCAATTAAATTGCAAAATTTAAAAAAAAAACGAACTCAACGCATGCCATATCCATTTGTGCGTCTACTTCATGTCTTTCTGTCTGTCTGCCTGCCTGATTGTAAGTCTTTCTGTCTGTCCGTCTGTCTGTCTTTCGCACTTGTTCACATACGCTGTAATACATTTGTACTACTGTCGAAATGTGTCTGTCGCACTTAAAGTCTGTTTATCTGCGTCTGATGGCCTTCAACATGAACTTGAAATTTTGTATCTTTGCACGTTACTATGAAACGTTTAATGGATTTGTTTTTTTTTTTTTTTTTTGCGATATTCGAAACGCATATTGCGTGTGTTTACATTTCAGGCAAGCTTTTTTAGTATTTTTTATTTAATTTTTTTTTCGATTTTGTTAGACCTGTTTAAAGCTGTCGCGTGTATTTGTTATTAAGTTGTCATATATATTGGGAATTCACAGAAATTTCGAAACGAGCCTCTTTTTTATACACTTCATGCCATATTTTGTAGTATGTATTAAAAATTCGATTTATAGTTCGTTACGCTACTGAAAATACGTAATATACGCATTAAAGGATTCTTAAAAGCTTATTTCTGGTATGGTACAACAAGATAAACATTTGAAAACATTTTGTAAAAAGAAGGAATCACATTTTTTAAAATCATAATTTTTGTGCAATTGCAGTTCTTTAAAGTATTTTGATTGGCAGCGCGAACTCAAAATATGTTGAAGCTAACTATCCGTATGCTCTACCTTTTCCCGCGGTTTTCCCTTTTTTTTTTTTTTCTTTTTTTTTTTTTTTTTTTATAAAAACATACTAAAAAATACCAGTTTTGTTTATTTAAGCGTATTCAAAATGTGTTGGTGAACGCTGCAATCAGCAGTTTTTTTAATTTTGTATTTTGATTGCAGCGAGACCACAAAATGTTGGGGCTAATTTAATAGAAACATAAAAAAGCAAAACATTTTTGTATGTCAAAATTATAAAATCGACTTCTTAAATGAATTAAATGTGCCTTATGCATTGTTTTAATGGAACTTTAATTTACTTGCATAGTCGCCTTTCAAATGAAATCGGTTTGGCACACATTGGTTGGATGGTTTTAACGTTCATAGCGGACATAGCGGACATAGAAACATTTTTACTATTTTATATGTATAGATATGGTCCTAATATCTGCCAAATACTGATATTCTACTTCTCGTTGTTTTGGACGCTAGACCACAGAATCTGCACTCGGCAGTACATCCATTACATTCATTTCTCTTCTCAATCGACAGTGGCCTGTTATTAGTCCTGATAAATATTTTCTAGCTAAAGTATCTGACTGTGTGATACTTAATATATCTGAGTGGTCAATAAATATAGTGTGAAACCTTCTATACTTTTTAAGCATTATATAAATTTTGTTTAATCCTTTAATGTCCCTTATTAGAATCTTATCGAACTTTATAACAACTTTTAAAAATTTTTTTGTAAAGAAACTTTAACTTGAACTTAATTTGGATTTTTTTTTTTACTTATTTTATTATTTTCGAAACCGCATACAGTATCCGGTAAATACAAATATTGTACTTATTTCCTCAATTCGATTTATTTTTTTCGTGTTTTGTTAATAAATGCACATATCAATAAAAAATGCACAAATAAATATGTAAATTAATTAAATTATTCCAACACTGAATAAATAAAATGACAAATAAATACTTAAGCGCATGAATAAGTTAAATAAAAATAAATAATAAAAAATAAAAATGACAGCAACAAAAAAAGTTCTCAGCTTAAACCGATTTACATTGCATTGACCTAAGACAACATAAAGAGGCAGAAATATTTATTACAAATAAAAGCGAAATAAAAAAAAATAAATAATTTTTAAACTCTTTGCATAAAGTAAAGCGTTTATTGGTTCTAAGACTGCTCCTAAAGATATATTTTATGAAAACCGAAATAAAGTATCTCTGAGTCTGTTAAATATTTAATTACTATTCCTGTCCTATAGCCTCTCAGATTTAAAAGATTATTTTTTTTGAAATTGCAAATAAATCCTGAAAAATTGTTTTAATTATCAAAAAGAACCAAAAACGTTTAAAAATATTCGTTTGCCTGTGCTTATGTGTAGAGTATCAAAATATCAGTTTGACTTATTTAATTATTATTTTAGTTTTTTTTTTTATTTTTTTTTATCTTTCGTTTTTATATTTGAATCTGAATTTTTTATGATTGTTTCATATTTCTGTTCATTATATGCGATTTTTCTTTTCTTGAATTTTAAAGAATTTTCTTGATTTTAATAATAATTGGCCTTCTGTATGTATTTGAAATTAAGTATTTTAGTTTTTTTTTTTTTTATAAAAAAAAGAACTAGAATATGGAAAAAAAATTTGTTTGTCACTGTGAACAAAAAACAAACCGACAGTTGGGCGGACAGACAAATAGCAACAGAAATTGACACACGACTTGTGCTTAAGTTTGTGACTGTGACTGTGACTGCGGCTTTACTATGTGGCAATAAATTAAATTGCCCAATAAAAAAAAATATATAAATACACAAACGCAAATTACGAGATAAAATAATTCAACAATAAACGCAGCATTCTATTTAGATTTTAAGATCTTGCAGAGGCCATAGAATTGATGCAATTCATGTTTGAAAGCTTAACAACAACAACAAAAAAAAAAAATAGCCATGACAACAACAAAGCAACCGACCAAACGAACGATCGAAATGCGACAAAAATTCCATTTGTGGGCTTAACGTGTTAACAATTATTTCAATAAAAAGATATTTTACATAAATTAAAATGTTGTTAATATTGTCGCTTGGCATTGATGTCGTTTGTATGTATTTGTTGTTGTTATTGTTGTTGTTGGTAATTGTTTGTGCAGACAGATGGACAATCGAATTGAAGTGGAGTGGAGTTTATTAAGCCAAAAGCTGTCATTGAAATAATTGAAATACATAGTAAAACGAAAGACTTAAGCAACAAACTTGACGTGTAAATATTTCTTCCTTGAGTGACATTAATTACTTAATTTGTGCATTCTTTTTTTTTTTTTTATTTGTTTTGCTATTTAAATTGTTTCATTTTTAAATTAACTTAAAAATTATTTAATTCTTTGAATACTTACGAATTTCATGTTGTTTTTGTTGTTGTTTTTTTTTTTTTAGTTGTAAAGTTTAAACTGTAATTTAATAAAATTTATAAAATATTTTAATTGAATAATTAAATTTTTTTTTTATTTATTATTATTATTTTTTTTCAACTTTGCAAAGCACTACAAAACTGCACTTTATTAAAAAAATGTTTTAAATATATTTAAAATTTTTTTTTTTTTTTTTTTTTAACACTTGTCTTAATTTTTTAAATATAAAATTTTTTTTTTTTTTTGAATAAATAATTTTTTTAATTATATTAATAATTTTACACATTATAAAAATATAAAATATATTTATAAATATATAAATTATATATATTTATATATATATAAATATATATAAATATAAATATTAAATATATTTATATATATATATATATATATATAAATAAATAAATATATATATATATAATAATAATATTTTTTTTTTTTGTGCTTTTGTCTTTTTTGTGAAACCGTTTGCACGAAACGAAACTAACCGCGTTGTTTTTTGTTGTTGTTGTTGTTTTATTTTATTGTTGCACTTCTTGCGACCGTTTTTCTTTTCGTTCGTTTGAAGCCTTTTTTTTTAGCGGATCGAGCGTTACGTTAAGTTGTAAAGTAAAACGTTTAATGAATTCCAACAGATCAGTTCAGTTGATTTTATATAAAGCTACAACAAACGATCCGCTCGCTCAATTTTTTCTGTTTGCTCATTTGAACGCTTTTATTGTTGTTATTGTATGTTTGTTGCTGCTGCTGTTGCTGCTGCCGCTACCGTTCGACGATTGCGGCGGCGTTGCTTTTGTGCGTTTCGCTGATTTTTTTTTTAAATTTCAAATTTGAGTGAATTTTGTACACTGTTAAAATAAAAGTTTTAGGTATTTTTTTATGTATAATTCTTGTCAATATACCCTAACATGCCATGGACTTCCGGTTCCATTTAGTACTATGTTATTTGTTTAGCGTTTGTATAATGAAGGATTAAAATTAGAAGAGTACATTCAAATGGCACTATCGAAAAATAGATGACGTAATCGAAGTCGATGAACGTTTTTATTAAATTTACAGTATTGATTAAATTCCAAAGATATAAAAGAAAAGAGGAAATAGTAGAGAAATTCAAAATTGGTTAACCGTTTCCCTTCTTACAACTTTTTCTATAAAATAAAACAATGTATAAGTATATTTTACAAGCAGAAGAATGCTTGACACTCCACAGTCCAAATTGGGTAAAAATACTTCTTATGTCATCCAATGCCAAAACCAAAGTGCCACGCCTATTTTTTTATTTAGTCCCCAATGAAAATTTACCGCCCATATTTGAATTTTGCGTATGAAAAAAAGGCATTATTTATGAATGTATTCTATTCAAATTGGGTAAATACTTATGTAAATATATCCTATCGTAAACACCATATTTTTAGCTAAAAATTTGATACCAATATTTTGTACAGACCATTGACCACCTCCCATCCCATCCAGAAGTTCTATCTAAGCCACTGATGTATTCTTTACTACATTGCATTAGATTTTGTAAAAAAAAAAGTACAAAATTTTGGCAATTTTGAATAGGGGCTATACCCATGTTCCTATACTTCATTTGGACCTTTTAGGCATAATCCATAATAAATCCATAATAAAGAGTACCTTACTACAGTGTATTGGATTTTATAAAAAAAAAAGAAAAAATAATGTTTCAAATTTGAATCCATAAAAAAAGTTCAATAAATTGTGGCAAATTTAAAAATAGGCTATACCCATGTTGCGATTCGTCATTTGGACTTTTTTATGCTTAATCCATAATAAATTTAGAGTACCTTACTACATTGTATTGAATTTTGTAAAAAAAAAAGAAATTGTGGCAAATTTGTCCAAAAAAAGTACAAAAAATTATGGCAAATTTAAATAGGGGCTATACCCATGTTGTATGTACTTTATTTGGACGATAGTAGGCATAATCCATAATAAATTTCTAGTTCCTAGATTACTTTACACAGAAGTATTGATGAAAAGTAAAAATCTTTGTAGGTCTGGGTACCTCTTGAAATGGGACTAGAAACGATTTAGGAGAGTCTAAGTTTTGAATATGGTGGTCCTATCTCTTAAAGTCTCCGAGGTAATCGTTTTCATACGACAGACAGCAGGACGGACAGCTGGATGGACAGACAGACAGATAGACATAGCTATATCGACTCGCTTTGAATGCTGATCAAGAAAATATGTAATGTAAATGGTCTATCATGCCTCTCTCTAGAAATTCCCACAGCACTTAAAATACATACTTTTAATTTCTAATTGAAGTTTTGTGCAAAACTATTTATTCAATTTAATAATTTAACTAAATTTAAGCTTATCTACTTGAATGTTTTCCAATACTTTTTTTCTCAGTGTATTATTTGAGTGGTTTTAAGTGCGCATAAGTCAACTGCGCTGCTGTTTGCTGCTGCTACGTTAGTTTGTAGCTGGCGTACGTGATTCAAACACGCTACAACAAAAAGCGTTAAAGTGAAGGTGAAATGAGCGTGTTTTCAGTTCAATAACTTTGGCCAATAAAGAAATGTTCTTAAAGATACTTTTGGATTTTTTTAATATTTTTTTTTTTATGAATTTCCGGGAGATTTGAGTTTTTTTTATATCATAAAAAATAAAATATACATTTTGAAATCAAATTTCAAGAAAAAACTTTTTGTTTAAACTATTACTCTTAACTTTAATTCCGGGAAGCAAAACAAACAAACCTTTAGTTAAGTTCGCTTAGGCGGTCAATATTAAATAGATTTGTTCGTCTGATTATTCAGTGGCAATCAAACAAGTGGGCAACCTGTTTCGAGTACATATCAAGCTCCTCAGTAATTTAGTCATTGTCGTATTTACTCAATCAATAGACTGACTGAATGCCTTCTCTTGCAGCATCCAGCACCAAGTTGCATTTAACTTATGCAAATGCAATTTTAAATTTGAAAGCTGCAACGAGCAATCGCGAAAGTGACAGCGGTTTATTGTGGTAGATTGACTTAGTTGAATTGCAGCAGCTATGAGTGAGTTAAATATTGTAGCTATGAAAGCATTGCATTTTAACAATATTTTCTCAGCTCAGAAAGTGTTTGCCTTGGGGTGAAATTAGTGAACGTGTTCAAACAAACAAAAACAAAAAAAAAAACCCAGTCGATTTGATTGAACGAGCTAACATGTGATTGTTGACTATGCTGCCGTAGCTGCTGCTGCTATCGTACTATGTAATTTCTTCCGCTTATGTTTATATTTGACCGTGAAATTTGTTTATAGTACGAGCAAAAAATCAAATGACATTTTCTTGCCTTGGCTCAGAGAATATACGAGTATGTATACAATATGTATCATATAGATTGCAAAAAATAAAAAATGGTATACGTGTATGCAAAGCGGAAGTGGTGTAAACAAAAGACTTAAGCAACAAACTTGAATGCTGTAATTTTGGCTATTCTTGTATTATTATTTTGTTAAGGCGCTATTAAACGATTTACGATTTAATTTTGCTGTAAAATGTTGTACATATGCACAGTTTATTATAGTCGTTCGAGTTTTGTTCGTACATATGTTTGTATATATTATAGATGCCGTCGTCTATAATTAAATCTTAATTTATACAAATTACACACTATGCGAAAAATGCGTTTATCATGCAGCGATTCCGCATGCCTTTGTAATTAAAAAATAAACTAAAAATAAATAAAAGCACACACATACATAAGTAAATGTCTATCTAATTGAATTGAATCTAAGTAAAACCAAGTTCAAGGTCGTATATTATTTTTTTTTTATATAATATTTTGTTTCTTTTTGCGCACACATGCTGCGATTGACGACAGGTGTGCGGTCTATAAAAAAAAGTCTTTCAGTCTTAATTAAACCAAAATGAAAAACCGCCGCAGCAAACTTTTTCAATACACTTCACACGTTTTCTAATAAGCATTGCCATTCATTTTATAAAAACTTTGACACATGTCCATAAATATTGATTTGTTGCATCTTTTTTTTTATAATTTTATAGTGTATAGCTGGTGCACAGATAGGTCCACTTTTATTTCAATTCTCGTAAAAGTCGAAAAAAAAACAAATTTTTAGATTAGTATGCATAAGGATATCTTAAATCATTGTTTTTTTCTCGATTGCAGGGGTTGGCAACAAAATTAATAAAATACGAAATAAAAGTTTTTAGTCTTGGAAGTGCAAAGAAAAAAATCGGTATTTTTTATGGTGTTCTTAATAGGACCATTTAGACATTTTTAATTTCTGACTAAAATTTCTGTAATTTTTTTTTTTTTTTTCAAAATTTAAAAAAAAAAAAAAAATGTTTTACAAAATTTAATTAGCTCTACCACCATTTTTTGATCAGCTTTTTTGATGTTTCGTATTTTGTAATCGTTTTTAATGTAAAAATTTATGTAGAATCCAAAGATGAAATCAATTTTTTTGAACGGTTTTGGGAACGGTTGTCTAAAATTTTATTTTTTTTTTAATTATATCATTTTTCAAAAGCTGATATCTTTGGTTCTGATAGTCTAATTGTCATGTTTATAACAAAAGATAACATCGTCATTTTATTCTCAATCAACCATCTAAACAATGTTTTGTCGTCAGATTAATAGTTTAGGAACAGATTATAAATTTAATCGAGTATATTTTGGGCAAATATGGGCAAACAATTTTAAAAAACGATAAATCGTACTCGAAAAACCTGAAATGCTATACAACAATATCCCCAAAACCGCTACACTTTGAAAAAATTTAATTTTATTTTTGGATTCTACACGAAATTTTATATTAAAAGTGATTATACAATACAATTGATCAAGAAAGCTATAGATTGTAGTAATGAAAATCAAAAGATATGTTTTTTTCGTCTGATGGCGACCAGTTATAATAGTGGCCCGATTTTAAATATATTAGGATATTTTTTGAGCAACTATTCATACCAAATTAGATATTTCTTGTTAAAATATTTTATTTATTTTTTATTTATAATCGGTATCACATGGCACACTGATAGGCTAACAGACAGGCATAGCTAGCTTGACTCAGCTTTTGATGCTGATCAAGAATATATAGATTCTTCACGCCTCCATGTCTTCTTCTATCTGTTATATATATTTTTGCAGACTAATTTTACCGCTTTAACATTTTGAGTATTGGAATGTTGGGTATTTAGGTTATCTATACATTTCAATACTATAATTATGCAAATTATTTCTTCACATACATATTTTCCAACATATGCGAAGTGTATAAAGGCTGCGTTTTTAACGAAGTTCTACTTTTTCTTATATGCTTTTTTTTTTTCGAATCAAATCGTTTAGCGCAACTTAGCTAAGTTCAAGTTCAGTTGAGTCAAGTCAATAAAATAAAACAAAAAAAATGGCAACAACAATGGCACGGCCACAACTCAGCTAAGCAAATCGCAGCAATGGTCAATTGGCTTTTTTATTATTATTTTTTTTTAAATTTTTTGAATGTTCTAAAACCGCTTGTAATTTGTGTTTAATCGAATTTGCAATTGTTTTATAAATACAAAGCTAATCAATTAGCAAATTACCTTGCGAGTTGTATTTAACTCAAAGTTTCTTTTTTGTATTAAATTTTTTTTCTAACATTTTAGTTTTTGCGTACAATTCCAACTTTATTCTTTGTTGTTTATTATTATTTTTTTTTTTTTTTGTGATTTGTTGGTTCAGTTCATTTTAGTTCAGCTCAGTTCATTATGGCTTAATTGAAATAGTTAGTTGTCTTAAAATAAAGTTATCAATCATTTAATTGTTGCTATTTGAGTCATATTTTTCAGATGATTTGGCTTTTAATAGTTTTAGCCTCAGTACGTTCGATTGTTGCGGTTCGCACACACCCATACACACACACAACGCGTCGAAAGGTTATTGCTACTTTGAAGAATTTTAAATTATTGAAAATAAATTTTAAAAATGTTTATCTTGTTTTAGCCGGGCTTACACGAGGATTGGTTAAATATTTTGACAGCACAGCTTAAATGTGTGTTTCGTTAAAAATAGAAATCTATTAAATAAACATTATCACATCGGAAGTCTAATATTAAATTAATTTTTTATATATTTAAACATTTAAATCTTCTTTTCATAAGGAAGTTTGTTGCTTAAGTCTTTTGTATGCATAAAAAATAAAAAACAATTAAAAAAAGAACTATAAATATTTATAAGTCTCGAACATATAATAATCTCCGAAAAAAGACTATAGCCAGGGGTTAGTTATTTATAATTCTTTCATTTCTCATTTAATTGGTTCATCCGATACCATGCCAGATGCATTCACTAAATAAACAAATACTATACAGAATAATGTTTATGTTTAAGAGCCACCCATAAAGTTCCGGACTAATTCCAAAAGTGACAAATGAAACATTTAGCTAAAATGGCAAACACAAGACTCAGTGAGAATTTATTGTTAAGGGACGTTTAACTTTTGCATGCAATTAATTAAATTGCAATATTATAAAAGATGCAATGATTTAGCAGCGGAAACGCCGGAAATACGAGTAACATTTGTATAAAAGTTATAAATAAAACAAAACGGTCGGTCGGTCGTTGACAAAACGCACGCTGCAACGCTTTACGGTAGGTAGGAATTCATCTGGTTCAGGCAGTCAGACAGGGTAGCAGGCAGGCAGGTGTTTCTGTCGCCAAAGTTAAAACGTTCTCGAACGTGACTAATTCGTTTTAAATTTTGATTGAGAGCAACTAACTTATGAGTTTGCGTCGTCGTCGTCGAAAGTTAATTAGCCACGTTATATGCCAATTAGCAGCATTTGAGCATTTAAAGGAAGCAAAGCACGAATGTGGCCTTCTTTATTGCCATATTTGGTTGACAAAATCTGTTTATTTCAATTTAATAATCTTTCACCAAACCGTTATGAAAGTCAATTAAAATAGAAATGTGAATAATTCACATGAACATATGTAAGTGATTAATATTTAATTATGCATTATAGATACATAAATGCTTGCGAATGATCTAATCGATTTTGTTTTTTCATCAGATTGCGAAAAAATGTATTTACATATTTACAGTTATACATAATAATTATAAAAAACAAGTTAAGTTAAAGTTTAGCATATCAGTAGTTTTATCAATTTAATAGCTAAACGGATCTAATTAATATGTGCGTATACGAGGTGTGTTCAAACATTATCGCGAATTTCGAATTTTCGCGGGTTACGTATATTCGAATTTCGATTTTTGTGGCGTTTTTTTTATGTCCGACAAGCTCGGCCATTTTGAATGTTCACTTAATTGTTGACAGCTGCTTTGCTTGCACGTGTTTTGGATCGTCTTCGATTTTTACCTATTCAAAAAAATGGATCAAAGAACCTGTATCAATTTTTTTTCTGAATGGAATAAATGGAATAAAAATGTTGAAGAAGGATTATGGGGACCGAGCTCTACCAAAATCAACAACATTTGATTGGTATAAATTGTTGAAAGAAGGTTGCGAACGTGTTGAAGACGAAGAGCTCCCTGATCAACCATCGACCTCAACGGACGATGCTCACATCAAAAAGTAAAAGAATTAGTGCTTGCACACCGTCGATTATAGACATTGCTGATGAAATTGGCGTATCGAAAGGATGAATTAATACAATTTTGAAGGATGTTTTGGGCCTCAAACGTGTCAAGTCTCGGTTGGTACCAAAAATGATGATTTTTTTAAAAACTGTACTGATTTTTCGTGACTTTTTGCCAAAAATCCAACCAATATCTTCTTGATTTGGCACCGTGTGACTCTGGCTATTCCCAAAACTCAAGAGACCACTCCGGGAACGCGTTTCGAGTCGATTGAGGAGAAAAAGCTAAATCGAAGAAGGCGCTGATGGCTATACCGGAAAGGGACTATTTGGCATGTTTCGAGGATTGGAAAAACGTTGGCATTGGTGTATTTTATCGGGAGGGGATTACTTTAAAGGGGACAAAATCGGTATTCACGAATAAATAAATATTTAAAAAAAACACAAAATATGCGATACTTTTGAGCACACCTCGTATATTGCGTTTAATAGTTAAACTTATATTTTATTTTACGTTTATTTAATTCAAGAAAGTTTTTTAATTCAAGAAAGGTTTTTACTGTAAACAAAAACTTGTAAGGGAAATCGTTTTAAATTTCCCGGGTGTTAGGAATCGGGCCATTTATTTCCTTAAGTTGAGAGGACCTTAACTGACTCATTTTGAGACCACTCCAATAGTTAAAGAGGCACGCGTGTTTTTAAAAAAAAAAAAAAAATATTTAAAAAACTGGCCCGATTCCTAATGCCCGGGAAATTTTAAATGATTCGTCTTACTAGTTTTTGATCACAGTAGTATTTATCGAATCATGAGCATTTTTACTCGTAGTGTAAAAGTTTATAGAGAGTTTGGGAAAGAATATATAAATTTGGAAGAAAAATCCTGTCGGACGTTACATTTCACAGGGCTTGAGAAATGGTATACCCTTCTTGGTACACCAATTGAGCTTTCGTAATTGCTCAACATTTTAGCCGTTGTGCCACGCCTTGTGTTATATTTTTATGCCTAAACTTAGTACATCATTTTATGTTTGACATCTTAATAGCCCCTTTACAGGCCATTTACAGTATGCTAAATGGTAGGGTGAAGAAGACTTTGAGTTATCCTGTCCCTAGCCGAACAACAGCATTCAGTTTCTAACAGAAACAAAACTTATATTACAGTCTAAAATATCTTAAAAATTTTACAATGCTTAACTTAAAAATATTTTTACCAAAATAAGTTTGTTTTTTGATTTCATGTTTTAAATCTAAACAAAATTTTAATCAATTTTTTGCAACTCTACTATCACATGACCACGAAAAAAAAACAAATGATGACCATTCATACTATATGGCAACGCTGCATGGCATAAACTAAATATAACTGTTTCGACATTTAATTTAAATGCCCGCCGTACATAAAACATTTTAATAAAAAAAAACAAAAAAAAAGCAAAACAAGAAAGAAAAAAAGTTAACTTCGGTTGGACCAATGCTTATATACCTGTCACATATCATTTGACGTGGATAGATCTTCGTGTTCAGCATTTGTATTGAATTTTATCTTAAAATACTGAACACATTAAAAATATTCAAAAAAATTTTGAAATTCGCGGCCTGATCTAAACAAATTTTAAACTGAAGATTTGGCTTGACTGACATAAGAAGCATTTGTACTATATTTGAAGCCATGAGCTCTATAGATACATTTTTTCCAATAAGAACTTGACAAAATGTTGTACGTTTGTATGGGGGCTATACCTAAAAGTAGGCGTGGCACATTGATTTAAACATAGAAAGTACACAGGACAATTATCTTTAAAACTGAGCAAATAAGTTGCGCAGCAACAAACAGATAGACGGATATGGCTAAATCGATTCGTCTTGTCGAGGTGATCAAGAATATATAGACTTTAGTGTGTCTACAATGGCTCCTTTAATGCGTTACAAAATGTCCGACAAATGACATTGTCTTATTCCACCTACACTTGCAGTTCATGTTTTGTTTTGATGTTTTAAATAATACAAATATTTTTAGCTAGAAACATAACAATATTAATTTCACTTTCGATCAAATTATTGTACGCAATTTGCATGAAGAATTTTTGAATATAACTCAAAAACGGTGTGTTCATTTTTAGAATTTTCGCCACAAAATACACACAAATAGGTCCATGTGGTCCTTCTACAAAGGCGTTGAGAATTACCAAGCTTAGCGGTAAACCTTTTGAGCTACTGGGTACGTATATACATACTTACATTCATTTTTATACGTTTATGTATATAGATGCATCAAATGTGATTAACAAATCAGTATTACAATGAAACTTACCGTACAAGAAGACACAGATTTTGTAAACAAATTTGGCGCACTTTTTTGTTTCTTATTTTTATCACATGTAGTGTATCAAATAAGCCCTACACTAATATTAGCTTATGCATTATTTCATTAGTATTATTTATCATCTTTCATAATTTGTTTCTTTTTTTAAATTACTTATCTTCTTTTACCATTAACATGCCAAAAAAAGTGCAATCGCCATTCACTGCGAATTATAGTTTTCAATCACCTTATTGAAACAGATGGAGATGTGCTTCAAATTTATTTATTGCCATTCATCAGGCAAGCAATTGTAAGTGCAAGCAAGATAGAAACAATAATAAAATAACGGGACGATCCTACCGGTTTGAACTGCACGGTCCGAGCGGGTCATAACCGCTTGTTTACATTTGCATCTATCTCGTGTGGGGAACAAAGACAGATATAATTATCTTATGTCTCGTTTGCACTTAGAAAACTTGGTACAAAAGTACAGTTTAAAATTAAGCAGATATGCTTGAGATAAGTGCAAGCAGTGCTACTATTAAGCCTGTCTCGTTTACACTAACACCACAGAGCATTCACTAGTGAAAACAGAATCACAGAATTTGCACACAGTTTTATTATAATTCGTTTTTAAGAGTATGTGCATATATATTTATAACATTAATTACTTTTAATTGCGTGTTGCTTTAAAATGTAAACAAATTAAATTTCAAACAAAAGGAAATGAACTGTTTCACCAACTTTTAATTTTTTTTTTTTTATTAAAGCCTAACAAAATTTGCAATTAAAACAAAATAAAGTGAAAAATATGCTTGAAGTGTGCTGCAAACAAATAAAAAAGGGTTACATTAAATTACAGCAAGTTCAGGTTTTAAAAATAATATTTAAAAAAATCAATGATTTGAGCAACACAAAACTCAAAAAGCAGCCAAAGACGCTCAAAGACCTTGAGCCAAAATATACAACAACGCTGCCCCCCACCTAGTCAACGCAGCGCTGACGGACGGACGGAGACGTAGCAAACCAGTGAACAACAAGCAGGTGTAGTCAGCAGTGTGTATTTGTAGTTGAGCTGGAAATTTAACCTTTTCGACAAATTTTATTATTAAATAATAACAAATACGAATACAAACACACACATATACGCACTGATAGGCATAGTCACACACTAATCAGTTGGCGAAGGCGACAAAGATAAGAAATATTTTTACCCAACAATATACAAATTGTTTTGTTCATTGAAATATTCAGTACGAATTTGGTTTGTAGTGAAACCAAGCAGTTAAACTGACGACTTCCACTTTTGGTGAGCGATCGAACGAATGACTCAACTATCCACTGCCGTTGCTGTTGTTGACGCCTAAGCCCCGTATTCAACATATTTTTTACAACAGAAACAACAATAACTACATAGTTTCTTGCATTTTCATTCATACTCGCATTCATTCAACATCAACAACATTTTTTTTTTTTATATATACGAAAACAATAACAAAAACTCCATACAGCTGCTCATTTTACGGGTTTTTTGTAAAACTGTGCGTTAAATAATTTATTAAATTAAATACTTTATAATTTTTTTTTAAAAAATAGGCAGCGTGCTTCATGCAAAAAACAGCGCGTATCGTCGATTTGTGTTTGTGAAAGAAAATATTTAAGAATTTTTACAAATTGAAACAAAAACTAGCTTTTTGTTGCTCAATTGAACTTTTAACAATTGAACTGAAAGGACTTTTTACAAACAAGTGATCATCTAAATGAGTAACAGCATGAGAGCGCAAGAAACTGGGCAACCACGCCAAAAAATTAATGCGCCAAGCTTACTGCTGGCACCGGAGGAGAATGAAGCAGTCTTTAAATTACTTGGGAAAAGGTGTCAGGTGAGTAAGCATAACAATCGATAATCGTAAATAAAATTTTAGGTATTTTTAAGTTGTGCTGTTTAAATTGTACGAGTATGATTAATTGTTCATGATTAATATTTTTTACAAATTTATAATTATTTCAATTTAACAGCTTTTTTTTATGTGATAGATTTAGATTACAATGACCCACTAATATCGAATTTCTTTAAAACTAAATTATTTATAATATTTTTAATTATATGCTCTATTTGAGCAACAATTTTATAATAGTATTTGTTAAAACAAAATTTTAAAAATCGGGTTGTGTTTTGTATGTTTAAGACATACATTTTGGAATTTCCCGATACGCACCAGACAGTTGTAAATGGCAAAATCCCTGAGATTTTATGATTTAAAATGAGTCTACATATATAATATGATGAACTATGAATAGCCTTTTAGAAAATTTAGAATATCTAATTTTCTAGTTTTTAAGCTTTGTCTTTTATAGTCTCGGAGAACATCGCTTTTGTTGGGAAGATATATTTAAAGCTGATTCGATAAAGCCATGACTCGGCTTTGAACGCTTATCAATAATATACAGCGACCCAGAAACATGTTTGTCACTTCTACAATATGCATATGTACATATTTATATATATGCATAGTTTTTAATCTTCTGCAGTTTATTATATCTATTTGCGTCAGTCAAATAGCTTTTGGCATACAAACCCTTTTCTTAAAATAGTAATGCATAAAGGCGAAAGAGGGCAATGTCAAAAAAGCTTTTTCTTTGAGATTTATAAGTAACTAATATTGTGCAAAAAAAAAAACCGGTTAAAAAAATATATATATTTACGTAAATACGTAGATATAAAAACATTCTTAGCGAAGTATGGTTAAGTTGTCGCCTTGCTAAATAGTCTCATTGCACGTTTAACGGAAATTCACATTCAATAAATTTTTTCTTAGGAAAACAAATATTTTCACATTGGGTTCGTTATCAGTCTGCGATTTACGTATTTTTTTTTAACTTCCATAGAAATAAAAAGTCATTTTAAAAACATTCAAACCTGTTCCGATTTTCAGTTTCGGTAGAATTTAACGAAAGTCAAAACCCAAATTTTTATTATAATAAGGGGGTTTCCCTTAAACTCGAAGTTGATGTAAACTATGTACTTAGTATACTGAATCGTATTTTTATTGTTTCATATTTAAATTTGTGCTGTTCACGAGGTCTTGCATGAGTGGATAAAAGCATAAGTGCAAACTGTTGCAACAAAAACTAACACAGAAAACGTTTTGCACTTTTTGTTAGCCTCCGACCTTTAACTACGAGAGTTTAAAAATTTTGTACTATAAAAGTGGCAGGTGTTAAAGATTGGCATTCCAAGGAATTTTGGTAATACCAAATTCATATTAAATCTTAAAACTTGTTGTAAATATATTTAATAGCATTATTAATATTTATGATACAAAAATAATTATGAACAATTTGGAATTTCCATAAAATATTCCAACAAAAAACGTTTTAAGATTGCTCATATGTTATTATGATAAAATATCGTTTTCAAATAAGTTTAGACGGCTACTGAATATCTTTGCATTGAATTCACATTCTGCAGCCCGCAACTTTATTTCGTTTTTGTTAGTAATTTAATTTCTCAATTATCGGGAGCATAAGTGTTGTCTCCTTGGCCGCAGAGTAAATCCAGCCATAATGTTCAATCACTCATTAATCTTTAAACCTACTCCGTCCTGGTGATTTACATCTGTAAAACGTTTGATTGCCTAAATAAATTATAACTCAATAATTTAAAGATAAAGACTAAAATCAACTTTTCAAATAGATAAGTCTTCTTTAAATGCAACAAGATGCCCTTAATAATCCTATTAGGCATTTTCTTTTTTATGTATAAAAATTTTTTTTATGAAAATGGCAATCACATGAACAGTTGTTTTGCACTTGTGCAAAAAAAATTCTCAAAAAGGTCGTTCACGAGCTAGCTCTGGCAAATTTGCTTTTATCCACTTATGCAAGACCTCGTGAACAGCACAATTTTTTTTAGAGATAAGTTTACCATTAATAATAAAGAATGATTTTTATTATTTATAAACAAATATTGGTAGACCCTGCAGTTTTATGGATCTTAATCAGATTGTACATATATACTTTACGTTTTAATTTTTTAAGAATTAACAAACATTAAAAAGTGCAAATGAATACCTTTTTTTTCTTTTTTCATTTTAAAAAACAATTTTGCTTCGTTCAAATTGATAAACCTGTAAACACAATCGGTATTCGTTGTTTTCTATTTTCAAATGTGCTATTATCTTATCATTTAACGTTTTGCAATGATATAGATAACGATACAAATAAAGCATATTTTCATGACATCGAATATGTGGCTATACTTATAATTTTAACTCATTGGGAAGAATGTAGAAAAACGTTTTTTTTTTTTTTTTTAAATCAAAACCAAATATAATGAGATACAAAAGCATACTTATTTATTTTGCATATTTAAATTATTTATTTATTCAAATTGATATCTCTTTTAAACTAAAATTAACAAGAATAGTTTTAACCAAAAATATTTAACGCTAAATTAATATAATTTAGTAAAATTAACACAGCATTTTGTGCAAATAGCCGTCAGCTGCATATAGTTTAGTTTCTCTTCATGCGTTAAAAAATAAAAACTGTTTTTACTAAGCATTTTGCTTTAATTGTTTGTCTACGTAAATTTTTATTTAATTATATAGCTATACTAAATATAACTAATACTTAGCTTTCATTGTTCGAAAAAAACTTTTTAAAAGAAAATGAGTAAAAAAAATGACATTTTAGTTACTTGTTAGTTAGAAGTTAAAATATATACAAAAAAATATACCGATACAGCTGTATTTATACTTATAAATATACTAGATTACTTCAAGAAATAAAACATTACAACGTTTATGTAACTGCTAAAGTACTATTTATGGCCCATTTACTGTATTGCATTAGTCGCCGTTTTATTATGTCTTTTTTTATATTCTAAATATGAATAAGATTTAAATGTATCTGCTACAAAAAAGTCATTATTAGCGGCATATTGGAAGAATTTTTTAATTTTTTTTTTGCACTTGACACAAAAGAAATGCAGAATGTAAGTAAAATCAGTCCCTCTGCACCGAAAAGCAAATGTATCTATGATGTACTCGTAGTACATATTATTTGTATCTTTTGTCATTTAACAAATTTTCTTTTACGTTGCGTGCTGTTGTTTGCTGTTTTTTTATATTTAAACTAAGCTTTGTATACTTTCTAAATGTTTTTTGTGACTACATATGTATGTATATATGTATATGCGAATATTTGCTGTCTATAAATGTCTTAGTTATTTATTTATATTTTGTATCTTTTTTATCTATTCGTTTTCGTCGTTTTGCACCAGTTTTTTGCTGCCATCGATTTTCATATTTAGTTGCTACGAACGTATTTGTGCTCTATATTAGTATGAATGTGTATACATAACATATATATAAACATATTTTCAAAGACATTAAACAAGTGTAAAGATGGTCAAACATCATTTTATGTTGCAACATTATGTCAATGGCAACATTTATTGTACAATAATAGCAACAACAACAAACATGGTTTCAACATAGTCGAAGCCATTGACTGATAATCCAATAAATTTTATTTAAAACTTAAACATTTTCACACATTATTTAAAATATTTTAAAAACATAAATGCATTGAACCCTATAAGAAAAACCCCATTTGAACCTTAAGTTCTGTCTGTAAAAATAAATGTAGCTTTACCTTTTATCAACAGTTTTTGAGAAAAAAATAACCGTCTATCTTGTTTAGATTTTGATCTATAGAGAATCTCCTAGAAACCTTTTATTGGCCAAATTTATAAGAAAACTGCATCGATGTAACTCAAAATCTTTCATAGATAGAAAGATAAATAGAGTGGAATGAAGTTCAATGTATTGGCTACATTTTTTGTAAATATCACTTTTTACTATCTCTTCTAGATTTTAAGATAAATTTACTTAACTCGCCTGTCGCAAAAAGGCCACTCACAACTTGAAATCAAGGAGAGACAGAAATTTAATAATAATTGGATGGTGCTAGGCGCTACTCATACTGTCTATGTTTAACGGTTTCATATGGTAGACAGACAGCAGAATGCATTTAAGGACTAACGAAAATTGCGTTATTGACTCGATTTTATTATCAGTATTTTTTTAGTTTGTTAAAACAATAAAATATAACCCGAGATAACTCAATGACAATTGGGTTTAATGCAGTGTTGGGCACACACATTCTATAACGTTTTGTGCTCGCATGTAGACCAGTAGAAAAAGTTACAAATTAATTTTTTGACATTTTGACATACGATTTGAATTTGTATGAGTTATTTGTTATACAATTGAATGGTATTATAGCTTTCGTTTCGTTAAAATTAACAATTCATCTCAATTAAGTTAGTAAATGTTAGAGACCAATTTGTATTATTTTTCAGTATGTATCATATTTACATTGTTTAAAGACTTAATTTTGCAGTTCATAGTTAAAATGTAAACAAATATGAGTCAAAATGTTAACTAAAGATACAACACATTTAAAAATGTATAGATTTTATATTAATTTGTGCTGAGTTTAGATATTTTTAAACAATTTTTTTTATAGTTACAAGTTTTTTTTTTTACAATAAATTTAATATATCATCAAAATCAACTTTATATGTACAATATGTGGGTGGCATCTATGCTTAAACAGCTTTTAATGTTGTATGTATATATAAAGATATGTTTATTTATTTATGAATTTGTTTGAGCTTAAGCTCTCTTGCCTTGCTGACTGACGAGAACTCAATCAACATTTGACAAGCACACACACACACACACACAACAAATTACAGAAGTCACGGCGGATATATATATTGAATGTCATTCTACATTAATTTTTATCAAGTGCGCACCACTTAAAAGTCGGCATTATGCTAAACGATGTGAAGAGATATAGAGTATAGGTATTATACTATGTACGTATGTATAGTATGTAAATAGATGGTGACCATTAAACGTGAGGTTAACATTTTTTAATTAAGTTAATTGATGTCAGCAGGGGCGTAAATGATTTCAAATTTCATCTTTAAAATTATATCGAATTTTCTGGTGTTTGTAACAATAATTTGCAATCTGGGAACGAAGAAAAAAAAAATACCAACGAATAGAAACATTAAATGAAAAAGATACATATCATTAGGACTGTTACAGTTGACAAGGTCGCAAACTCTTTTAAAACCTCAAGCATAATATTTAATCTCAAATATCAATTTAATTTTTTGTAGAAACAGAAGTATTCTTAACAAGAAATAAAATATAATATATTTTGACTTGACGCTTATGGCGCCAGATTTTTGTGCCAAATAGGCTTCATTTAGTTGCCAAAGCAACTTTTCGAGCAAGCAACTTTTTTTGCAAAGTGTTTTGCGACACCATTTTGTACTTTGAATTATAAGCTTCAACGTAAAACAAGAAAGAACGCTGAAGTCGAGTATGCTCGACTGCAAGATATTCTGTACCCAATCTTTATGTATTACTACCATATCTCATTGCCTATAATTTTGTTGGTGCACCCATATTGGGACTATCATAGGCATATATTTATACTAAATTTAGACCTCCTAGAATAAGAAACAATGAAGTTTTTATGTATGGGTGGTACCCCTTAAAATAGGGCTAGAGAAAAACCGTTTGCAAGTGCACACTTGACGGCTTAATGAGAGTCTTAGTTTCAAATATGGTAGTTCTATTTCTTATAGTCTCCGAAATAATCGTTATCACACGACAGACAGTCGTACGGACAGACGGACATAGCTAGTTCGACTCCCCTTCCAATGCTGTTCAAAAATATATATACTTTATAGGGTCTATCTAGGCTCCTTCTGTCTGTTACATAAATTCGCACAAACTTAATATACCCTTTTATTCTTTGTGCACAGGGTATAAAAAGGTGGAAGGACAACAAATTCAATAAATGTGGCGACACTTAGTACAGGCGCCAAATGTTAAATCTGCAATAAATTTTTATTATTGCATTTTATTTGTAAAGGAATAATTCCTCGAAAATAATGTATTATTCCAACATTGCAGTTTGTGATTTAACCCTTTTGTTGGTCAGTTTTAATAAAATACAAACAGAAGTATTTAATGACTTTTTTTAAATCGATTATTTTTAACTCGATATTTGAATTTTAAACATTTAAAATTCGAAATAGACACCCTAGACTTTGATGAGGAACTTAATGAGGAGCTAGTTTAAACTATCAAATCTGACGGTAAAGCAACTATTTTTAAATAAAATGCAACATACAACAAAGTTTATATCCAATACGTACAAATTGAAATGACTTTTTAAATTAGTCTCAAAACTTTGTTCAAAGAAACAACGAACGACTATGCTACGGGTTAAGCCATTAAACCCAACGAAAGAAAGAAATTGACAATGAGCGATTGAGCCGACGTAATATTTTTGTGATGTCTTAAATCACTTGCACTTCCTTTGGCGTGCAGACAATTGCATTTTTTTGATTGGCACTCAGTTTTTAAGACAATATTTGTTTGCGTTTAAAAGACCGGTTGTCCATTGAGTGTTTACGCAGAAATTACATAAATCGTCAGTTGTGGCTAATACGTGTCTTAGACAAGCGACAAACCAGTGAGACTATCATTTTTTATGTTTTTCTTTTATTTTTATTTTAAATCTATGCAGTATCCAGTCAATGCCAACAAGGCTTTGAAACGTATGTTAATCGTGCAAATAGATTATTTTAGATGCTTCGCTGCGGCTAATAACGCAACATACGTGTCTGCCATGCAAAAGATGCAATTTACTGTCCACGCTAAAAGTTGCAATCATCTTTTGTATTGTAAATAGTATTTCCATAAGAAATGAACGAATGAATGCCAGAGAGCAAATGAATGAAAAACTTTTAATAAAAAAACAAGTCAAAACGTTAACTTCGGTAGAACCGAAGCTCAAATACCCGCTACATCTTGGTTTAGTTTATTTATGATCATCAGTGGTTTAGTTAAAATTTAGAAAAGGGATGGCTTGGAGTTAAATGTCCGATGCAACCAAAGCTTAGACACAATATTGGGGTAAAAATTTTAACCTTAGGACAGAATAATAAACATTTTCTTGACAATGAATAAGAAAATGGGTTGTGACTTTGTTTGGGGGCTATACGTTATAGTGTAACCTATCAGTAGAGTATAAAAAGAAAGGTTTTTACCCAATTTGAAGTGAATACATTCATAAATAGTTACTATTTTCACACAAAATTTAGATAATAGGCGAAAAGTTTGTTTGGGGCCCATACCTAAAAATGGACGTGCCACCTTAGTTTTGTCATTGGAAGATATTAGAAGTATATTTACCCAAATGGGAGTGAATACATTCATAAATAATTGCTTTGTTCATACAAAAAATAGAAAATAATGGTACTTTTGTATAGGGGCTATACCTAAATATGGGCGTGGCACTTTCATTTTCATACTTAATTTAGTCGTTAGAGAGAAAATCCTAAGTTTTGAATTTTACTTTAATATCTTTTAAACTGCCCGAGTAAACTGCGAAGAAACAAACAAACAGACAGACGGACTTGGCTAGATCGATTCGTCTCGTCAAGCTGATAAAGAATATATATACTTTATGGGGTCTCCGAAGCCTTCTTCAATGCGTCACAAACTTTCCGACAAACTGAATATACCCGTTTACACTATGTGTAACAGGTATAATAATATTCATGTGTGTGCAATGCTGATGAAGATGCAGAGTTGGCGTTAATCGTTTGCTTAGCTCAGACAGACAGACGGACAGACAGATAGCTAGCTAGCCTAACTTATCTTATTGGTATTCAAAAAAGCAATGTTTGCGTATGCAAATCGTTACGGCTTAAATCAAATGCCAACGGCAGCTCAGTGGCAGTGGTAACAGTGGCCAAACAAAAATCGCTGGACGCGTGCATGCAAACGAAATTGAAAGTCAGTTGTGTTTCTTCACTCAACAAAGCAAGTTCAGCATAATTTATACAAATGAAGTTGAAGGTGTTGCATTAATTTTGTATTGTCAAATTATAGCTTAGCTTTTTTTTTTAAGTTTAAAAAACAAAAGATTATCTTAAAGTTAATTAGTTTGTTGGTTTTATTAAAATTTTTAATTTATTGTTTCTTTTTTTTACAGACTTTAAATACCGCTGTTGTGCAAATATATAAAACCGAAGGATCTGCGCATTCACACTGGAAGAAAAAATATACAGGAGTCGTATGTTTTGTAAAAGATAGCACGATACGTTCGTATTTTTTGCGCGCATATTGTTTAATCAAACATGAGCTAATCTGGGAACATGAATTATACGTTGGCATGGAAATAACGAAATCGCGTCCTTTTCTTTTGACATTCGAGGGCAGTGTAAGTAGTGTGAAATTGTTTAATTTTCTATTTGTTTTATTTTTCTAATAAAAAAAAAATCAATTATACTTTTAGGACGGACATGTTGGACTTAATTTTGTGTCTGAGGAGGAGTGTGATGCTTTTTTCAAAATTGTGGATACAACAATTGAGACTAGAAGTAGAAAAAAGAACGGTGAGTAGGCTCATTTTATTTTAGGTTTGAATAAACAAATGAAACACTTTTAAACATTGTAGAAAAACGCAGTCGCCCAAAGACTACTACAGCGCCGAATGCACCAGTACAGCCCGTGCCCAAGCAGCCATCACGGCCACCGTCACTTAGTCAAACGGAAGCAGATGGTAGCAGCGGTGCAGTACAACTACGTAACAATAAAATAGGCACCGTAACACTTAATCCTGCACCAACGCCAGCGCCCACAAAGAACTTTCTTACGACAGGTTTTGGTCTGTCATCGTCATCAGATAAGCGTGACAAGAAGCGTAAAGTAACAAAAGCTGATATTAGTCAACCTACAAATTTTGTGCACGTCAGTCATGTTGGTTGGGATGCGGATAAGGGCTTTGATTTGACTGGCAACGAAAATGATGAAGTGTTAAATCATTTCTTTGCCAAAGCTGGTGTATCACAGAATGAACTACAAGATCGCGAAACGCGCGCCTTTATTTATGATTTTGTTCAAAGTCATAATGTGCTTGGTACGGTGCAACAGGAACGTGTTGAACAGCCACAACCAGTTGCACCAATGCCACCGCCACCGGTTCCAAGTCGTCATCAACATGTAAGTGTAATATAAAAAATTAATAATAATAATGGACGTAATGCATGTAATTAATTAATTTTTATTTTTTTTGGTCGAATTTTAGTCCCACAATGGCAACGCATCAAGCCAAAGAACAGCACCGCCTCCACCTCCAGCTAGGCAACCACCTCCGCCTGTTCCAACAACTATACCAGGTTGGAACAAACAATCATCGGAGCAGGCACCAACGCGTGCACCTGCACCACCTAGCAGACCGCCACCAATTAACACGACATCTCCTCCACCTCCACCACCACCAGCACCACCAAGTGCGCCAGCGGCGGCGGTAAGTTTAAATTAATATTTATTTAAATTGTTAAATTTAATTTAAAATTTTTATAAATTATTTTACACAGCCGCCTCCACCTCCTCCGCCACCACCAATGCCAATAGAAATGCCGGTAATTAAAACAACGCATGTACCAAACGAAGCTAGAGCACAAAACGCAGTACCAGATGCACGAAATGCATTTCTTGAAGATATTCGTAAAGGCATTCAACTTAAGGTAAGTTTTTTTTTTTAATTGCGAACTTGAAAAGAAAAAAACAAAAAGAAAAAAATTATTAATATATTTTTGTAACAAACAGAAAGTGGATACAGCTGCACTCAGCACTGGTAGCGGTGACTCACGTACTGAACTAATGTCCGAAATACGCATGGGCTTTGAGCTCAAACCTGCCGCAAATCGTGAGCTTGGCAAAAACCGCAATAGTGATGATGGTACTGGTGCTAGCGGATCCGATGCTTTAGCTGATGCATTGCGTCGTGCATTGGAAGATCGTGGTCGCGTGATACAATCTTCGGATGATGAGGACGAGTCCTCAGGCAACGACGATGATTGGGATGATTAAGCTATAGACTGTATTGTAGTTCCACATCCTTTGTGAAATATATTAGAACATTTATTTTCCAAATCAGATACATTCATTGTTGGCAGTGAATTACATGGCAAACATGTATGCAGTATTTGTGTACTTTGATTGAAGAGATTATAAAAACAAATGGTTTTGTATTTTCTTATTCACTTGAAATCATTTTAAATGTTGTCATTAGCATACATTATACATATATATTGTATTTAGCCAATTTATGCCAATTTATTTTGTTGCCCAAAGTTTTCAGAAACTGAGTTTCGGTGGATTTAAGGCTATACTGAAATTCTATTGGTTAAATTTTTGTAAAATGTGTTGCCGGAAAATAGTTTCTAAGCTAATTTATAAAACAGAGCAATCCAAATTATTAATGCTGTGTGCACTCGTATGCTTTAAATTAATTGTAAATAATTTTTTGTTAGTAAAATATATTAAAATATATATTTATTGATTTGACAAGCGAATTGTAATATGTATTTATAATCGAAAAAAAAAAAAAAAACTTTTTATTTAACTACTTACAATTGTTGTATTTAAACCATTTGCATATCCTGCTCAACTACATAAGATTGATAGTCTATTTATAAGACAAAAAGATTAAAAAAAAAAGAAAATACTTACATATGCGTATGTATTTCCAAAAACTAATTAGAAGTGTGCCAAAAACAATATTAATTGAATTCTGAGGCATATAAGCAATTTCATCTAGGAACAATAAATAATTTATAAATATATATCTAATCTAAAATACTATTAAAGCAAAACAATTAGTCTGTATCAACTAACTTTAAAATATATCTTGGAAAACAATAATAATAAAATAGTGAAAATGTGCCTAATTCGCTGCATAAATTTGATAAAATGTGAAATTATGGTTTAAGTTTTCACCAAATTATTTCAAATAAAATTACTAAAAACAGTATACGCACTTAAAAGAGGGAACTAAACTTAACAATATAAAACGTTTTTGAAAAACCGTATTCAAATATATACAAAAATTGTGTTATACCAAATAATTGCTCAAAAACACATTGTAAAAAAAATTACAAATGAAACAACTACGGCGCAACTATAACTAAAATACTCTTCATAAAGGTACCGAATGAAAAATCTACATATTTATATGCTAAGCAAATACCATAAAAATGTTGGTAACCATATTTAACTTAATTAAACAATTCAGTTAAACACAAATTATAGCAAACGTAAAATTTGAATGTTAATGTTTGAAAAATAACGATTCAAAAATTTTATTGCAATTAAAATTTGAAAATATTTATTTTGTCATAATGTGCGCACATTTTTTGCTTTGTGGAGTTACCCACCGGGTTCTTAACCCTTACCATTTGAACCATATGTATGGGCTTTATATGGCTATCTACGTCATGACCAGCTGTTACGGACCAGATATTAAGTCAAGCTCTTAATGGTTTTGGTCCTAATGATTTAAAAGTTTTATCAAAGACTTGTACACTGATGGGCCTACATGGGTACACAGTAAGTACAATTGAATGCTTGCTGCGTACTATACGCACTCATTGTGCACTGCACGTACATTCACTCATATTGTTTTTTCGGCTCTGCTGTACATTTTTTAAGTTAACGTTTTAATTTCGATTAAATTTCAATTGCTTAAATAAACTCATACCATCGAGAGTTTTTATTCTTAATCGTTGCTTAAATGTCATTTCTGAACTATTTCAAACATCATCTTTAAATTGGAATAATATTATGAAGAGTATTTTAAATAAAAATAGAAATTGAAAATTAAAAACTATATCGAAAAGGAAAAGTAAAATCAAGAATTAACCAAATTATGGAACATATAACAGTAGTGTGTATATATATATATAAACCTAAAGTATAGTAATGAAATGCTTCCTGAGAATAGCATCTTGCCTAGAAGCTATAAATTACGTTTCGTAAACGAAAATGTATTTCAATTATATAATTTAAAAACAAATTCAACAAAACATAATTCTGTTAAAATGCATTTAATGCAATTTTAGTCATTTTTGCTGTATTTAGTGTAATATATAATTTAGTTTAATAAGAATTTGTTTATTTAAAATTTAATATCTTAAATGAAAATACTATAATCCAAAATATTAAATAATAATAATTAAAAAAAAATTACATAAATTGGGCGATTCGGAACTAATCTAAATCAATTTAATGCATTATATAATATATATATAAGTATATGTATTAATCATTTTTATATACAATAAATTATGTTTTCTTTGTTCTGGTTTGTATGTATTTTTGTAATTTACAAAATTAATGAAATTCATTTGTAATGCGTGTTGTGAGCGTGAAAATAAATCTTAACGATTATAAAATTTTTTTAATAAAATTGTATATAATCCCAAATTGCATTTTATTTATTTAATAATAATTTGTATTTACTTAAAATAGGTTTTTCAAAGAATGATGTTTTATTTATTATAAGATTCGATGATGATAGTTAAAAACTAACTAATTAATTACATAAATATATACGATTTTCGAGTATATATCAAGTATGCGATATTTTCTAATGGCAACCAAATATTGTGTTATTTTTTTGTTTAACTTTTATGCTTATTAAATCTATGACTTCGCTACAACCGAAGTACTTTATACTTAAATCTAACACTGGGTATAATTACATATACATATGTACTAGAGCACGCATCGTAGACAGTTAATATATGCACGACTATGTACCAGCAGCAGCATTGTCCTGAGTAATATCATCCAAAATGTTATTCTCATCTTGTAATTCACGTTCAATGTTGGCATTATTATTATTTTCAGCGATTTCATTTATATTGCTGTCGTCGTCTGCGTTTTGCTGCTGATTGATGTGCAGCAATTGCTGTTGCTGCTGTAATATTTGTTGTTGTTCATTGATTTGATTCTCAGTCTCTTCGTTTTTCAAGCCGCTTTCAGTATTTCCGCTATTTAGCTGCATTCCGGAACAACAAGGATCATGTGTTTCTTCAGCTGCTTCAACATTGAGAACTGAAATTTCGTGATTAAGAACATTTTGTTGTTCTTCTTCGCTGTCGCCATCCTCATAAAAACTATCGTCAATTGAAACATTCGACATATTCGAAACGGGTTGAGCTTTTAATTCATCAATTGGTTCTTCAATTACGTTGCCGCAAATAGTATCCGTATCCGCTAAAAGCGGACTGACAATGTTGCTAGTAGTTGGTGCACTAATTTCATGCAACACTGTTTCAGTTTCCAATTCTGTGTGAATTTGTACTGGCTCCAAACTACAATTTGTATCAGAAAGTACACCCATTGGATTTTCCATGCTACTACAAGTTTGCAACGAAGACTCAGCGGTCATTTGTCTATCCATGATATTTAGTATTGTGTTAGGAGCAGCATTTATGGTATTATCATTGGTAATATAATTCTGTGTATCTACTGTATTAAGCGTATTTTTAGTATGCGTTTCTACGTCTTGTTCTTCGGGTTCAATATTTCTATTAGATAGATTTACTGTAGCCAAAAAAGACTGGTCCAGTACAACTGCCTCTTCTTGTCCGATCATGCAAATGGAATCAGTAGTAGCATTAACCGAATTATTACAGATTGTCGAAGTTGCTATATGATCCAAAGAGTTAGAATGCATGTTTGTATCAGCTATATTACAAATATTTGCATCGAGATTTTTAATGCCGCTCCCATTAAAAGCGTTTCCGTGCTCCAAATGAGATATTAACGTATTATCAATTCGGCTACATGTCGGCTCGTCTAAGTTGTTTAACAAAATTTGGGCCTTTGATTCGATATCCATTTGTGCCTCAGTACTAACACTGTTTGTAACGACAGTTTCATCTGTTTTATTTTCAACTGTGCAATATTTTGTTGTGTCGGTGTCCATTTGTCCATCAACGTGCTCTATGTTTGTACTGCAACTAACCTCATATAAATTGTTCAATGCAGGTTGGGCACCTAGTTCGAAATTCATTTGTCCGTCAGTAACATCGCAGTTAGCATAAATAGCTGCATCCAATGTATTTTTAAATTTTATACTGTTGTCTGTTGAAACAGTTTCAGTCCCCAAATTAGAGACCATTTTTCCTGACTGATTTTCAATGGATGCATCTAATATATTGAAATCAGATTCGGTTTGCCTAGTTGTAGACATTGAACTGCCCAGCACATCATTTACTGTTTGGTCAGTATTAATTCTATCTGGTTCAGTCTCCATTTGCTTGTCATATTCTTCACCTACCGTACTACAAGTCATTTTAGCTTCATATGTGTTGGCAGTGGTATTTGGATTATCTTCTGTATGAAACATATTTTCAGCTTCAGTAGCATTTTCCAGTAATCCTATGCCACTAGTATTTGGTGCATGTTTTGTATCTAAAAAAGTTCAACTACCAATTCTCTATTTGGTTGATGGTTCGTATTGTTGGTATCTACTTCTAGGCTCATAGGATTTTTAATTGTTATTTTTGATTCTTCTTGAGTGGTAAGGTTTTCAGTTATTGTAACTGTGTCCTGTGACTGAATTTCATCAATTTTATTTTGATTGGTTTTGTTAACTGTTCTTTCGAGAGGCATTTGTTCATCGGTATCTTGATTATTTGTAGAAAATTCGAGTTTTCTTTGTTCTTCTGAAATAATTTGATCACTCCCAGATAACACATTTGTAAGATTTTCTGCTATTTCCGTCTGTCCACATATATTGGTTATCACGAGACCAAGTGTGTTTTGTTCGCTGCTATTTGGCAACATAAACGTACTAGCTCCGACGTCTAATCCCTCACTTGAATTGTCTTCTTGCTCATTAACTTCCTCTTCTTCATCTTCAGCTGAGGACATAGTTTCATCTGAGTCACTACTATCTTTATGCTCATTACTTCTCAAACTTTCTTGCAATCCATTGTGCGATGTATCCATCAATAATTGATTTTCGTCTAGCTGCATATCGAGTAGATCCAAATCTTTTTCTTGCTTAATTGTTATATTACTATAGTCAAGCTTCGTTATAAAAGACGTTTCGTCTTGATCTGCTCCAACAGTTTCTTTCTGAGGTATCTCGTCATTGCTATAAAACTGGTCTGTAGGTGTCTCATCTGCATAGCCACGATCAGAAGGTTCCTGTTTAATAACCACATCTGATCTTTTGTCAAATACCACATCGGAACCACATTGCACTGCAACAATTTGTGGCACTAAGCTTGCCCAACGCGGTTTCACTTGATGTTTCTGTTGATGATACTTGTTCGGAACTTTGTACTTCGGTTGATTCAGTAAAAGCTGATAATGTGTCAGGATCAGAGAGATTCATTTTATGTTTGAAAATCTGTGCAGCACTTGTGCTTTTGCGTGCAGTAATTCGAGCATTCGGTTTACTTCTTTGTAACTTTTTATGAACAACAGAAATGGTAGTATCATATTCAGCGTTATCGGTGCTTGTTTGAGGAAAAGCGCCTGTGCTCTTACGTGCTGTTGCACGTTTGTTTGTAGCCTCTGATTGGACTGGTTGAGTAACAGAAGTCACTTCCTCGGCCATTTCAATACCGCTCGCAACGTGCGTTATTTGTAACATCTGATCGAGTTCCAATCGATTTGGTTTTATGTCAAGTTGTGCAGCTGCAATATCTTGTTCTGGCGTTTCTTCTGTTGCATCTCCTGATCGATACTAAGGCAAGTACCTTCAAGCTGCGTCATGGGAATAGATGTCATTACAGGCGCATCCGCTTGTGGTTCTTGTGTCTCTGGTATATTATCAGATATATTATAACTATCATCTAAGCGTTCCTGTTTAATATGAACAGCAGAAGATGGTTCTGTATCAATGATCGTAGTCGCAGAGGTCTCCTTTGTAACTGATACATCCACCTATAAAAAATAGATATATTAAAGAAAAATTTTCGAAAAAAAAAACGTTTTAAACTATTTAATACCTCTTTGCTGCGTTGTTTTTCGGCTTCTTTTCGCTTTTTCTTCTTTTTCCTCTTTTCAGTTGGTGTGGTTTCATCATCGTCCACTAGTGATGAGTTTAATTGACCGTGTTCTTTAGTTATTTTTAACTTAAGTGCGAAAGGTTTTGGTTCTTCTTTAATTAGCACATCAACTTTTGATTTGCAATGTTCGCCGTATGAATCATCCACAACTTCTTTTTTAACTAACTCCAATGTATCTTCATTTGGAGTCAAACTTTCGGCCGGACAATCAGTACTTGTGGCAAAAGTTCTTTCTGTATCACTTTCTGCATGATCACTTGTGTTTTCTTGAAAATCTGTTTGGTCATAGTCAGCCGAATGGTCACTTTCTGTGTCGTCAGCGTCCACTTGCACTTCCGGTTCATGTTTAATGCTTACCAGTGTATCTATTGTTGATTTAAGTAATTTATCGACACGTTTTAAATATTTTTTAGTAGAGGCTTTCTTGCCACTTTTTTTCGAGGATGTATCGTGGTCGACGGGCGATGAAATTGCAGCTCGTATCATTGGCGATGACATTCGTGTCAGGGAAACATAAGGTTGCATACTTATATCCAGACTTCTAGCAATTTCTTCTTCGATTTCATTTTCATTTTTGATGCGTACTTGAGATTCTGACTCAGGAACTTCGCCCGGTATGTGTTTAGAATGATTTAAGAAAGCCTTTGCACAAAATGCCGCATGTCGTATGTACTCTGCTTCGCTTCGAAGATATTTTGAGCATCCGCCACAACGTTTTGTTTTAATGGCGCAAGGATGTGTATTGTATAGAAAGTTGGTTACGTATACTGATTTGCATTTTGGGCAAACTCGGTCGAAAATTTGAAGTTCGACTGGCAAGATTTCGGTATGATCCCTCATATGTCGCACGAAAGCATAATTTGTTGGAATCGATTCATCACAAAGTCCACATATAAATGGTGTTTTTGAAAGTTTATGCCACAGCTGATGAGATTTAATATCATTGTTGTTATTGTGAATTTGATCACATGCATTACATAAATAACGTGGTATATTAGGAAGATGGGCTGTGCTTTTATGCTGTTCGAGTAAGGTTTTATTATCAAAGCGTTCTGAACAAATCGAGCATCCTTTGGAATTTTTTTTACAGATTTTACAGCTTCAACGGGCACATTGAACGGTTCATCTTTTCTGTAAAGAATAAAACAATTATTAGAAATTAATTAGTTTCTTTTAAATCTACACATTGAGTGCCACCTTACATTTCCGGTTTAGGTTTTACAGGCTGCGATTGCTGCTTCACTAACTTAATTTCAGGCAAACGCTTTTTCTTTCGTACAGGTGTCGACTCTTTTCTAGAATTGACCGATGTTTCTAACTCAGTTTTTACTTCCGCTTCTACGTTGTTGCTCAGAGCGTCAGATCTACGTTTGCGACTACGACTATTTGCCTTAGCTAATGTACCTGAGGCTTCGTCCTTAACGCTTACTAATGGTTTGACATCAGCTTTTAGCATCTAACAAAGTAAATTATTTATACAAAATATATTAATTTTGAAATATTTAATTAATTTTGAAATATTTGAAATATATAACTTACATCTTTTGGCTCCAGTGGTTTAAGGCCGAGCAAGTTTCTTGTCTGCGTGTTGGTTGCATAGCACATTTCTCGAAATTCGTAAAAATCATTGATTTTGTCTACGCACAGTGAACACATTGTCTGTGGCATCTTGTCCTTTTTTGATATCTAAAATAAAAAAAAATAAAAAACAATGAAAAAAACTCAGTAATTAATTTAGAATGAAATTATTTTTTTTTTTGTATTATTACCGTAACTCCAATCAGATAAAGTATTTTTTTGTCTCAAAGTAGGCTCGGCGTCTATATCTATTGAATTTTCCCCCTCCCCATCCTCTATAATTGGAATCTTTGTTTTATTGTCAATGCCGCAAAGTCGACAAATCTTGTATAGATTCGCACGCAGCGCATCGTCGATTTTGAAAGCAAATCGTTCCATTTTAAAAGTGTTAAATATACAACAGTAGCAGTTTAATTTAATACTTATCCCTACTCATTTTAAATGAAAAACTATCAACTGAACTTGTCTACCCATATTACACTATCCTACAGTTTTTACCGCCGTACTTTTACATTTTTATAAGTTGTTTTTTTTTAAACGACAAATAAAATGATGTCTGAACATTTTTTAAGTGAGCATTATAGTTCGATTTTTAATTAAAATTTGTTAATTGTATGCAATTTTCGCAAGTGAGAAGCTCTTTTCCTTTACTTTATTCTAAGTACTCAATTTTTTATCCCATTACCATAGTGAGTGCCTAAATAAAAAAGAAGAAGCATGCAACAGCTGTTAACTCAACACTGGCGTAGGTAGGATAGAGAAACATAAAACTAGAGCTGAATTATAAGAATTAAATGCAATTTAACTTTCATCACATTCTCGTTTAATGTGAAACAATTATTAAGTGTTTTTATGAGAGGCATATTTAATTAGTAGAAGTTAAATTATATTTGTTGTATATTTTGTATTTATTTCTTTAAATGTAGTGACTGCATTCAAGGTATTTATTATATTTGCTGTCTGACTACGCCAATGTTTACCTCTCACGACTCAGTTGAAAATACAAACAGTCAACCCAACCTGGTGTATGAACAAAATTAACAAGTACTCAATAAAACTAGTAAATAGTTCAAGTCTTTTTAGTTATACGTTTTATAATTGGGATTGGATGAAATGAGTTTATACAAATGCCTTCGAAACCGTGAATACGGAAATCCTCTGCGGCGGGGGGATGCGTCTCTAATAATGAGAAGTACCTATGGTTCAATAAATTCGTTTCGTGAATGGCATGGAGCCGATACTGTGGGTGCAATATTCAATCTTGAATTTAACGACGACGGAAACATACTGGTTGGAGCTTGTGAAAAACGTTCCGTGGTCTTATGGTCCGTAAAAACGAGGCAACAAACACACAAAATAATAAATGCACATACTGACAACGTTAATTGTATAAAGTAAGCAATATATTCCTTAGAATTTTTATGTTATTGTGTATTAATCTTTTGGTTTTTGTTTGTTTTTTTTTTTTTGTTTTTCTAAGATTTCTGGACGATCGCATGTTTGCATCTGGATCTGATGATGAGACAGTAGCGTTATGGGACATACGCTATTTGAAGCAAAAGGTACGCGTATTGCATGGTCATTCAAACTGGGTCAAAAATATAGAGTATTCGCCAAAAAACAAATTACTGGTGACTTCCGGTTTTGACGGCAGCATTTTTACTTGGGACATTAACTCTCAGACAGAGCAGGGTCTTATATCGCAAAAAGTATTTCACACCAGTGGATTGATGCGGTGTAGAATTTCGCCAGACGGAGATAAACTTGTGCTCAGCACTAGTGGTGGCTACTTAATGATTATACATCATTTAGATTTGACGACTCTGCACAAAGATTTGTGTGGTTTTAGACCAAGCATGTATCGCCTTATGCAAATGGGTGAGCAATATATTCCACAGGCAGCGAAATATGATCATGTTTTTTCACGTGCGCAAAAACACAATCGCGTAGAGCTGGTAACCGATTTTCCCGAGGGAGATGACGCTGAAATTATTGGTGCTCTACAGGTGCGACAGTGTGATTCGTTTTATAGTATAAACAGTTTTATTTATGCTTTTTTTTATTTTCTTAGATACATCCAAAAGGTTTGTGTATATTAAGCCGTAATACATGCTGCGACGAACAAAGCGAATGGACATGCGTGCACGATATTAATGAAGAACCAGTTGACGAAGATATTGAAATCGATGATGTAGACGAACCGGCTTCAAAACGTAAACGCCACTTTATTGTTGAAACGATCAGCGATGATGAACAGCAGAGTGCAGTAAATACGGAAAACAATGTATCGATTAACAACAGGAGACCTCCACAACCACCCAGTAGATTTCTAGCTCGAGTAAGAATGGCATTATCCGATTCTTTCGATATACAAAGATCACAAAGGCGTAACCGATTGCCTAGTCCTCCGCTAAATTCTAATCAAAACGCACGACCGGAAGCGTTCATTCCTGACATATGGGCTGCTGAGGTTACAGTACAGGAACGTGCAATTCGACAAAATCGAGCCCGTACAACTACAGCAGTTACTGGATACAATTTCGTATACGCTATTAGCAGTGGTGTGCTTCCTGTACGTGGACAGAATCAAGACAATACATTGACAAATGCATCAACAACGGCAACTGCAAGTGCTACTACAGACAGCGAACAGTCAGATAGTAGTAGTGGAAGTTCTTCGAGTGTTGCAACTCCGCCACCATTCGAACCACTACAGTTACGACCAATTATTTCCTCACAGAGAACAACTGCCGTCCTCAATGAACGTTCAATTCTAAAAAATGCAAAAAAGTTATTATACTTTAAACAAGAATCTAATCAGGATAGAGGCTTTATCAAGGAGCCATGCTTCTCGGCAGACGGACGCATCGTGTGCTCTCCATATGGAAAAGGGGTTCGCCTTCTGTCCTATACAGAAGACTGTTCCGAATATCCAAGATATCAGATGTTCGATGAAGTAAAAGCTAAACCCCGCGAACTGATTGAATTTTCGAAAATAGAAAGCCACAAGGATGTAGTATATAGCACAAAGTTCAGTCCACGCGAACCACTATTGGTATCCGGCTGTCAAGGCGGCCGAGTTATTTGGTATCAACCCAATCTATAGGTCCAGGCCTAGTTACTTATGTCATAGTTATTACTTTTTTTTGGGACTTGCGTTTAACATTTATTATCTGATATTCTAAATGTACAAGATCAAAGAATAGTGCCGATATCAATAAAAGAAAACGATTGTGTAATGAAAACTACATAAAAAAAATGTAGTTCGATTCAACGAATTTGTAAAGATTGGGACTTCTATACTGCATTCTATAAGGTGTATTTTATGTCTGCTGATAAGATGTTTTGTTCTTACCCTAACTGCTGCACAAATCGAATCATTTCCAGAGATTCTATGGTTGTCACTTGTTCTTCTGTATCACCTTCCTGCTCCTAGCTGTAGCCACACATCGTTCTCTCGATCGCTAAATCTGCAATCGGGTGAGCAGCGTGCTTTTTCTTTCATTGACAGCAAAAAAGGGAACACTGCCGTAAATATGGCAGCAGCCAAATTGTATCGAAACTATTTTTTCTGTTTTCCAAAAAATTACCAAGTCCACCAGGTACTTTTTTTAGAAAACTAAACTTTATTTTACCGAAATAAAAACAACTTCTTTTTTACATATCATTTAAAATTTTTATTTAGTCATGCTTACACAATTTCCTCCACCGGATAAAAGTGATTCTTTTGCAACTTTAACCAGATAGTGTGAGGGGTGTTTGTTTCGTATTTTGTTTTTATAAACCGATCATATATACTGTGGGTGATTTAACATAATGCCAAACTTCAGTTTATTTTAAAATTATATGTATATAGTATGTGTTGCAGTGTGTATAGTCAAGAACCATTGTTTACATACCAATAAAATGTAACGCTAATGTACTAGACAACATTATAAAAAAAGAATTACAACATACGAATTTTTATACCTAGTTTGGGTCAACAGAAAAAGAAAAACAAAAAAGAAAATAAGCCAATGATAAAATGTAAAAGCTTCCGAAATAATTGAATTATAGTTAATATTAATTACAAAAATGTAAAGAAAAAAAATATTGGTATTTTTAGTAATAATTTCCGCCATAACCACCCCATTGGCTATAATTGTAACCGCTGCTGTTATTGGCGCCAGTTGATCCATATTGCCATTGGTTGTAGTACGAGTCGTAAGAGGGTTGTTGATAGGCGTTACTATTCTGTTGATAGTACGCTGATGAATTTGCAGATCCATAGTTATAGTTCACATTAGCTGTCGATGCACCATTATTGTATGCTGATTGGGCACTTGAACTAGCTGCTGAAGCGGAGTCTTTATTTACTGCAGATGATTTTCGACTAGGGCTGGAATCTCTACAAAATTTGAAAATAAAAAAAAAAAATTATTACCTTCGTATAATACTCTTCACAAGATCGTGTGGGCTACACCACTACCCCAATTAATACGATAACTGATTAACTTAGTAAAAATACGGACAAATGAACTCCATGACAATTACTTTAAAACCATAGATAGATGGACATGACAAGAATTCCACAATTTAATTAAGTACAACTAGTAAGATTATAAACAACAAACCTCTTTTTTTTTGGCTTCATTTGCTTTATTAAGCGCCATCTGTAAAGCACGTTGAGCATCTTGTAGTCCTTTAGCTGTGCTACCGAAATCTTCAAGGAACTCAACTTTACGCTGTGCAAATAAAACCTTTTGCTCGGGCTCAATGTTCTCGCGCTCCATGAAGTTGTCCATTATCGAAACAATTTCTGTTTCATTTACCACTGAACGTTGCAACGCAAGATCAATCATCTGCAATGCAACACGTGTGTTATTGGGATCTTTGTCTAAATTTTGTTGCAGCACTTGTAGACCACCTTCGAGATCATTACAAATTTTATTTAAAAAGCGAGCATATTTGATTGCTAAACTTCCGGCAATAGCCTTACTCTTCGCCGTATCAATATAATGTATATACAGCTGACGACATTTTTCGAGATCACCACGACGACGCTCAACATTAATGCGACGGTAAGCTATTTGCAGTAAGTTAGGACACTTTTTTTCAATGTTGTTTAGCACTTCGGCAGCAGCTTCAAAGTTGTTTTGACATTCTTCAAAAGCAGCCCACAGTAAGTGTAAGCTTGGCTTATCGGGATGGTGAATTTGGCAAGCACGTCTAAACGCATCACGTGTAACTGTCAAAATATCCGGCTCATCACTAATCGATTCTAGGTAGCGTATCATCTTGAGCCAAAATTCATCATACAAAGCACACGCGATTAAGCAACGCTCAAAGAGCACTAAAACACGTTTACGATCACCTTTTTCGATTTCAAAATCAAGGTAATCTTTCCAATTTTTTAACTGTGCACGTTCCAAAGGTTTTACATGGAAATAAGGCCGCTTGATTCCCTCTTCGAATGTCCAACGTGCAGTAACAGCCGCCACAGTGAGCTTATGAGTTTTACGACGAATCGATATCACTTTGTCCTTGACAGCAGATATCTCGTCTTCACTAAGTGTGCTGGGATTGCTTAAATCCACTTTTGGTGCTTTTGATTGAGATTCCCCGCTATCGTTTAAATTGGTGGAATTTGCTGCATCATCGTTAGTCTCATTTGTATCTTTCGGTGACTTACCACCTGCTGGAGGCGATTCTGATCTGGATTTTTCCTTCTTTTCATCTCGATCACGATCGCGATCACGGTCCTTATCCTTTTCTTTGCCCACACTATCTCGTCTACTTCGCGAGCTTTTCGATGTTGTTGAACGCGATGCATTACGTTCATGTAACTCTTTGCGTATTCTGTAAAGCTCTTCATTGCTTATCAAACTGGTAATCGAATGCTGGTTGATCAAATCTTGAAAACTAAAAAAGTTATACGCTTTAGTTTTTAACTGCGCAATTATTTTAAAATTAAAATGTAAGTAATACTTACTTATCAAAGTGGCCACTATACGTTTGCGTTGGAATGGCCAACAATCGATCATAAATCTGTACTACGCGATGGTAACGCTTTCCATCTATCTCCCAACGCAAATATGTATCCCACAATTTATCCGAACGAAATTCCAAACCGCAAGCATCAACAGCGCGTTCAAATTGCTTGCGTATAAATTCCTCTTCGTCAGGATGAGTCGATTTGACGTGTGACAGATAGTGTATCCACAGATCCACTGACAGTGGTATTGCCTGTAGACCGCGCTCAAAAACCTATATTGATTTTGATATCGTTTTATATACGGAAACAACAGATAGATTTCGGAATTGAGTATAGAACACATTGGATTGTTGAGTTAAAGTTGTTATGGATCACGATTTGGAGCAGAAAAGAAGAATCGTTGGTAAAATTAACTTTTAGTATAAGCTAAAAAAATCATATGGACTTGCTTTATGCTTCGTGTTCTTCCAGGGCAAGGTGTACGTTCTCTGGATCAATTTGATTTTTTCCAATCGAGAACGTACACCTTTACGACAAGAACATTATAACTAAATTTAAACTAACTTATTTGCATACTTAATTACTTAACAGACTTAAAACACATACACGGCAATTAGCGTGTTAGAGACTTAAGAAAATTGTATTTAATTTCACTTTAAACGCCATTTGTACTTACGACTGCATGAAGAGTAGTGGAGGAGTAAGTGGTGGTGGTGTTGGTAGTTACAAACGTACGAACGAACGATAAAACGACTAGTCTTTTTGGATTGGTGTAACTATTGTTGGTGATGCACATTCGCATAACTCTTCTAAAGTCTTGACGAAAATGATCAATCGCGATTTAAAATAAAAACGAAGTAAAAACATAGAAGACAGAGAAAGTGAACCAAAGGCAGGATAGGGCAAAGGAAGAACAATACTCCCGTTTTAGTGGCTAATTGAACACCATTATCTCAAATTACCAAATTACGGCTATTGCACTTCAAAAACAACTAATTAAAAGAATAAAAAATAAAAAAAACAACAACACCCGCACGAAAAAGAAATATAGAAAGAGCCGTATAGTTACATTTGCCCATAAATCTGCTTAAATACAGATAACTATGTGCAAACTTGCAAAACATTTTTTATTTAGTTTAGTCATCGGAGATCAAATTAAACACACATTCAAATTTATACTTTCGAATAGATTAGACTAAAAGTTACTGTTCTAGAGAATTACACGTTAAATAGTCTTTCCCGGTAAAAAACAAGTATAGAAACCAAGAGAAACCTAATTTCTATTAAGTACTGCAAAAGCAAAGTAGTTTCACTCAATCTTATTTCGTTGAGCAAAGGAGAAAGCAGTAAATTTGGGATTATTAGTTAGTTCTTTAATATTAAAAGTCGTATTTATGTGTTCGTACTATATACGCTACGAACGAGGTGTGTTAAAAAATGGGACAGATCGAGGATTGTGGGCAAAATTGGTCGAATTTATGTGATTATTGCTAAATGTGAGTTTGTTTTTTTGCAAATCAAAGAATCTCAGAAACATTTGAAAACTGGAAAAGTGTTTTACACTTCAATAAAAACAAAACAAACGTATGAGTGTAGATCCTTCAGTCTACTTAAGCTTGCAAAGATTATAAAGTTTTTAATTTAATTCCGATGTCTAAACTAGGTTTAACGATAGAATAACAGTGTAACGATGATATAACCAATTAAACAGGTTTAGTGCAGTATTGATAAAAATTAAAAACGGTTTTGAAAGACTCATTATTTGGTATTATTAAGTGGTGAAGTGTATTTACGTCCATATTGCAAGTAAAATTTATCTGAACAACCCAAAGTGACAACGAGAGGAGAGACTACCACATTTTGTACCTGATTTTAAATTTCTAAAATATGTACCTTATTGGCAGCACAATATTTTATTTTATATATTTTTTTTTTTTTCTTGATTTTGAATGCTTTTTTCTTTTTTATTTATCATGTAGACTTTTATTAAATTATAATAAATTGCATTATAATAAATGTCAAAAATACAGAATATTGCAAAAGTACACAACTTTATGAGATAAGTACTCACCGCGTAGCAATTTGCTTTGATGCCTTTCCGTTTTTCGTAGTCAGCATATTTCCGCCAGTAGCCATAGCAGTAAGGATAATGGCCAAGAAAAGTATCGTATGCCTCTCTCGCAGCTTCTGCGTCAGACTAGATACGTGTACAGAAATCTTTAAAATTAATATTTTGATAAACTTGGAAAATGAAATAATTACCTCATTGTCTACATACTGTAGCAAATAAGTCCAGCCAGTAAAATCTGCAGGATCATCCTTAACAATACGCCAGTATTTTTCTAATTCTGGCAACTTTTTACGATCCTTATCTTTATCTTTATCCTTTTCCCGATCTTTCTCTTTTTCTTTATCTTTTTCACGTTCTTTTTCCTTTTTCTTTTCTTTGTGCTCGGGTTCTAGATTTAAAAAAAAAAAAAATTATATATATATTTTATATATGCATACTAGAAAAAAATCACTTGAAATCTTACCTTCTACTTTCTGTTTCTTTTCCTGTGGGGGAGAGTCATTGCTTTCTGATGTTGGACTCATAGGATTATACTGTTCGACGGATTTTCTGTTTTTGCAGGATTTACTAAGTTCTTTTGAAGATAATTCTTTTGTTGCTGCATTTTCATCATTATTGGCTTTTCGCTTATGTTTTGTGCTTTGCTCTACCGACAATTTACTCTCAGTTACATTATTGTTATTAGGTAATTCATCCTCAGATATGACTTCGGCGTCGGCTGGCAGTTCCGCACGTTGAGGAGCTGGCAATTCCTCATCAGAAACTTCCTCGGCATCATTGATTGCTGGTTTACTTGGTAGCGGTAGCTCATCTTCGGATATTATTTCTGTATTTACAATTGTTGCACAACTACCATCTGCATTTCCAACTAAATCCTCAGCAATAGCTGGCTCTGAAAGCGAGTCATCAGACGATAACATTTTTTCACTTTTGTCTAGATCCTGTTGGATATCCATATTTGCATCGAAATCGTTCGAACTTTTGTTATCCACGATTTCATCGTTGCCGCCAACAGAAGGTAAACTATTGGCATTGTCACCGGCAAGTGAAGCTAACAATGAACTTTCAACAGTTATTTCTTTTGCGTCATCACTTGTTTCGGAATGCTCTACCGTATCAAATGGAAACGAGGAACTTTTCTCGTCAACACCTGTGTCCGCTGCTCCAGACATTTCTATATCCAACTCGTCCAATTGTGAGGTCCGTTGTGCTTCGCTACTATATGCTGCAGTTTCTTCTAGAGCCTCACCTACAATATCCTGATCGGCCTCACTCATTACTGCGCTAACTAAATCAGGTTGCGCGGTTGGTAAATCTGTTTCGTCTTCGTGTTCACTCGTCTGAAATGTTTAAATGTTGTCAGCAAACATGTTAAATTTTTATAGCATAATTTTATATATAAAAATAAAATTCGGTCTACTCTTTCCCCTTTATTCATTCAGTTGGCCCTTGCATAGAAATCATATCCTTTCGGTATCATTTGCGCATGGAACAACGCCACATACGCAATATCGACTGCAATCGTTTCATCAAGTTACAATAAAAGGAAAATCAGACCTTTTTTTTTTTTTTTTGTTACAATTAAAAGATTAATATTTTTTTACTTACCGTTCGCCGCTTAGATGTACGACGAGTAGCTCTTGGCGTTGTTGGTATCGCTGGTGTAGTAACCTGTCTACCCGAACGTGTCCGTCGGCCTGAAAAAGTTTATTGGATTCGCGTTACATTAAATATATGCCAATTTGACTAATAACTTTTCATACACATAAGTATGTAAAAAAAAATTTTTTTTTGTTATGCCGCGTGAGTTTCACGTTTTACTAGACTGTACGAATCAAAGCCATGAAAATCAATTTTTACAAAACACCAGTGTTCAATAAATTAAATAGTGTATTAATGTTTACTAATTGTATTAGCTGAAAAATGAATTTATTGAAAAATCTTCTATTAAATTATATATAATTACCTGAATTCTCCAACAAAACGTTTTCGTTGTCGGACGCCATATTTATGTAATGTGGTGTGACTGAGTTTGACAAAGACAATTAAGAATCAACTATAAAATACCATAGTAAAAGTGTTAATATATTTTTACATCTGTTCGTTTGTGTTTGTATCCCTTGCAACGTCTTTCTTTCAAGAAATATGTTTTTAATGAACTTCGCTGGGATCGAAGCTTGTATACCTATCACACATCATTTGACGTAGATAGTTCTTCGTGTTCAGCATTTGTATTAAATTTAAACTTAAATAACTAAACAACTGTTTCCCACTATGTGTAACAGGTATAAAAAAAAATTTTATAAATAAGCAACGTAAGATAACATTTTTGCTTTGCCAATGGTTTTTTTTTTTTTTTTTATTTTCATTTAAGTTCTTTAACTTGACATCTTAATTATTATGTTACGTTACATCTAGTGAATTACACAGTGCTCCTTCAATACGGTAAACGTTCCTATACAAGTGAAAAAGTGTAGAGCTTGGCAGCACTTGTTTCCTCAAGGCGACATGAGCAGAAACACAGGGCATGTAAACTTAATTAAAATTTTACATATAATTCCAAATATACAAAATTTTTATAACTTTATAAAAGTTTTTTTAAGTTTTTCGACTTTATAATAGGTATATATGTTTCTTATTTCTGTAAACAGCACATTTATAATAAATGAACATACATATTAAAAACTTTAATAGACTCTAGAAAGATAAGGTTGGGTTTAAATCAAATTTGTACATAATTTTTGCAATTGCTATTTTATTCAAAATATTTCGTTTGAAAAGTTAACTGAAAACGCAAATGTATATATCAGCAAGTGAAGAGGCATTGAATGTTCATATGAAAATTTTAAAAATTTGATTAAAAATATTTGTGTGTCTGAACCCACCTTAAGTTTTTATGTATTTAAAAACCTGAGCGGTGTATAAAATTTCAAATAAATTACGCGCCATTTTTTATCGCACTGCTCGCACTTATAGCGAATTGGAGCTGTACGTTGTGTGTCTCTGACTATCTGGCGAGATAGATACGATTAACGGAACGGTCCAACTGGGAATAATCAAGTTCGTCCACTTTTTTTGGTATTTTTATCTGATTAGAATAGTGGTATTTTTATCACCTTCAGTGACCTCAGCTGTGTGCGAAATTTTGCTTTATTATTTGTCGCTGGAGAAAAGTAAACATTGCAAAAAATGGAACTTATTGGTAATGTAAAAACCTATGACTGGGGAAAACTCGGCATTCAATCGATTGTCGCACAATTGGCTTCGGCCAATGACAAAAATTTCGCGCCAAAAAGCGCAACACCGTACTCTGAGCTTTGGATGGGCGCACATCCTAGCGGTCCTTCTACCATTAAATCTAACGGAACTGAACTGAAGAAAGAGTTGCCTTTCCTGTTTAAAGTACTTAGCATACGCAAAGCGCTTAGTATACAAGTGCACCCAAATAAATCGGAGGCAGAACGGTTGCATGCCGAACGTCCGGAGATATATAAGGATCCAAATCATAAGCCCGAGTTGGCAATTGCACTGACGCCATTTCTTGCACTTTGCGGTTTTCGTCAAAAGGCAGAGATTGTACAATTTCTCAAAGAGCTACCGCCACTAAAGACACTCGTAGGAGAAGGTAACGTGGCAAAACTAGAACTCGAGACTAGCGATTCGGATAGTTTGAAGCAGTGTTATGAAAAGCTAATGACTTCATCAGAAGTAAGCATTGCCGAGTGCATCGACGAAATAGTTTCAAATTATAGTAATGGTAAGCACACACGCATACAAACACATCTACTTCAACTCGCTTTCTCATTTTACTAATTTTGATTTTTTTTTTTCGTTTTAGTACTTGAGCAACATAATATATTGGATGTATTTACGACCATTAACAAGGACTTTCCCAAAGATGTTGGCGTCTTATCAATTTTTTTCATTAATTTGTTGCGTTTACAACCAGGACAAGCAATCTTTCTGGGAGCAAATGAAATTCACGCCTATTTAGACGGTGATTGCATCGAGTGCATGGCCTGCTCCGATAATGTTATACGTGCTGGATTAACTCCAAAATATAAAGATGTTGAACAGCTAATTGCCAGTTTGAACTACGAAGGTAGCACTGCATGCAAAAAAACGTTTGTGCCATATAGAATTGACAAACATGTCCAAGTTTTCGTGCCACCAGTCAACGATTTTGCTGTGACACACATAACGTTACCGAACTCATTAACAGAATACAAACTTCAGATACAGACTACAGATGCTATACTTTTGACACTAAAGGGCGCTCGCAAGCTTCGCATCAAAAAACAAGGGTCCAAGGATAGCGAAAAAAATGAAATTACATTAACTCGCGGTTCCATTGTCTACATTCCGCCTGAAGCAGCACCGGAAATTGAATTTTTGACAGGTGAAGATTGCGGTGAAGATTTTGTTGCCTATATGGCTACGTCCAACACTTTTAGAAATTAATTTCATACTACGCTTGTGATTGTTAAAAGTTGTTATTATATGAATATCGTTAGTAAAACCTAATTCGTCGTTTCCCATCCAAACAACATCCATTGCAAAGCAAATTAAGAAAAGATTGGGAATTTTTTATTTTTAGATTTGCACTGGAATCAAGTTTTATTTTAAATAAATTGTTTACCTACTAAAATACACAAATAAAGACTAAAAGAGCAATAATTTAATTAACATTTTACAATTGATCGTAAACATAAACGATTTGTTTTTCATAATTATTTTAATATACGAACAATTAAATTTATCTAAAAGCTTAAAAAAAATGGACTTATAAAGAGTATTGGTCAAAATTTAACGAGTCGAATACATATAGACACATATAACAATTACACATAGACAAATTGAAATAATGCAAATACTAATTATGACACGCTACTACGAAACATATCCAAAAGAGAATCAAGTTAATCTAAACTAACGGCACAGCACCGTTACTGCTGCATACATATGTATATTTTTCGGTAAATTTGTAATAATGCATTTAAGTTATTATTAGTTATTTTTGATCTACATAAAGTCAAATGCCTCAAAAAGAGTACAAGAGTACCAAAAAAATCTTCTTATAAAATTTTTGTTTTTTTCTTTTGTATATATTAGACGGTAGGTAGTTGCTGGTATATAATATATGATACCAGTTCCTTGTAGCACACGTATAAAATATCGTTATAGATGGGTTAGTTTACGTTAGTAGTATGCTGCTTGGTTGTTTCTTGTAAATAGGTAGATAATAGTAAAGTTTATATATATATGTATTGTATACAATAATTCTTCTATAGTATATTCCCCGTGGTGCGTCACTTAATCCGATGATGTTTACGATGATATTTAATGTTGCATCAGTATATTTTGTGCCCACTTTTTGTTGCGGTGGTTGTTTACCTGTATTTGAATTTACATTTTGTGCGTTTAACTCTTGAGCAAATTGTTTGCGCGTTTGTTGACTCCATCCATGCGAATGTTGTTGGCATCACCCTTGGCATTAATACGATCGACCTGTTTATTTTGATTCTCTAGCTCTGAGCCCATATCAATTGCCATATTGCGTAAATTGCCAAGCATTGAGTTTACTTGTCCGAGATTCTCATCCATTTCATCTTCGCGTGCGTCATTAGTGATGCGTGCTACATAACCGGATTGTGGTGGTGCACCCATGCCACCGCGTTCACGTTCGTCGACTACACGCTGTGGTTGATTGTTGACAACTTTGCCATCATCGTTGGCCTTCCATGCATTTACGCCATCATCTTTAATGTTTACCTTCTTCCATGGCAGCACACATATGCCGCAGCATTTTTCCATTCCGCTAAGATTTTTCTCAGCTTCGCGCATGTCAGCATTTATTCGATCCATACCTTCCTCAATTCGATCAAGTTGTTCTCCCTAAAAAAAAAAAAAAAAAACAAAATACGTCAAGTCTATTTTCCATTAATTAAAATCATTTGATTTTTACCTGGTCGTCCAAGGCGACAAGTGTACGTATACCTGCTTCCTTACTTTCATCCATTAAACTTAGCATGCGCCTTGTGCTCTCAAGTGATTCATCAGCAACTTGTGCTGATTTAAGTTGCAGTTCCTGCAACTCCGAACGTGGAGCATTCTCAACAGTCGTCATTTTAACGTAATTTTTTTATATTATGTCTTCCGTACACTTGAACTTGAAATAGTTTGATGACGCGATTTAACAAGTAGTTGTGATGTGAGCTGCTTCGGCGATTAGCGTGAGATTACTTATATCCAATGACTCATGCACTTTTGAAACCACAGTCAGTTGTGACTAATTCACCAACTAAATTACAAATAAATAAGCTCTTCAATCCAAAAGTTTAGTTTGTGCTTTAATTTAATGCCAATGTAATGAAAAATACAATCTTCTATATATCCGTATCCTATGTATCCAACAACAATGTTCCATCCACCCCTCAGGCTCAATCGGTCATCGATAGATAAATCGGTTAGTTATCGGTAAGACCATTAATGTCGATTACTGATTAAGGCCCAAAGAGACTGCTTAGACCGTCTGCACAACGGTCGTTCGGCCAATAATATTTTATTTGGCGATGTTTTAAGCAGCTTGCTTAACAAAGATGAGATAAAAAAAAAAGCAGAAAAATTTAAAACGAATTGGCACAAATAATGGTACAAAAAAAGGTGCCTCCCTGAGTTCTAAGTATTAAAAAATATTGCTTTAAAATTAAATTTAAATAAAATAAAATTTCTTATTACAAAGCAAGACACAGTTATGAGAGAAGCTGTACAAGGAGAGAACAAGGCTGAATATAATAATTTTACAAAAGCAGCCCTGAAACTATTTGCAGCAACAAAACAAAACAGTGCGACCCACCGGCCGCACCAAACGAGCCATTAACGAACAGTGTTAATATCTTAGCTTATCAAACGTGCTAATCTCATTGATATTTGTAAATATGTTTTGACAGTCGTTGGAATATATAATAATTCATTATTTTTGATTTCAGTCGTTTTTTGGTCAAGCTGAGGGCCGGTGGTGTTTTACCTATCCTTTCCTAACTCGACTTTTTTTTTATTGAAAAATCAATAAATACAATTGTAAGTTTTTATTATACATAAGTTCGTATATGTGTATATATGTATTTTAGATTAGAGCTCGTGTATATGCAAAATAGTCACACGAACATTGCCCTTAACTAAAGTTCAAGTGTAATTTTGCAGCTTATTTAAATTACAACTAATAAATATTAAGTAAATATTTACAAAATTTTGTATTGACTGGCAGTGTATTTGTGTAAGTTTTGTATATTTAACTCTAGGTGCAAGTTTAAAATCGCACCATACCCAGATTAGATTAGTAAAAGGTTCAAAGTTACTTATGTGTTTTGCCACACATGAAGAGTTCAAAGATCGTTTTCTTTAATTATTGCAGCCCAAACCATGTCTACATTGTTACCTGGAAATATTGTCTACGGAGGACCAATACTCGCAAGTGAAGCACAAAATTATAGATCATTGGGTCAGTATGTGCTGGATAAGTACAAAAGTTTTGGGGATCAGAGAGTCATGGTAAGCAATTTGTATAAACAGTTTGCATGAATTTCATTAATTTTTTTCACTTTTACCAAAACCATTTACAGATCGATGCTATTACAGGTCAAGAGTACACTGCAAAATTCATGTACGATTCCATAGTGCGTTTAGCTCATGTGCTGCAACATCTTGGTGTACAGCAAAACGATGTTGTCGGTCTGTCAAGTGAAAATAGCATAGAGTTTGCTATTGCTTTATTCGCCATATTGGCGGCAGGAGCTACCGTAGCACCATTAAATGTTACCTATACGGAACGTGAAGTGGATCATGCGCTTAATCTATCAAAGCCAAAGATTGTATTCGCTTCCAGAATAACCGTAAAGCGTATTGCTAAAGTAGCAGAAAGCAATAGCTTTGTTAAAGGAATTATCTTGATGAATGCAACAGCGCCAGCCAACGAAAAAATCCAGTCACTCAAAGATTTAATGGAGAGCAAGAACATTCCCTCAAAACCGGATTTTTTGTCGCCATTAGCTAATAAACAAGATGACGTAGCACTGATTGTATGTTCTTCAGGTACAACTGGATTGCCGAAAGGAGTGCAATTGACACAATACAATCTATTGGCCACCATTGATTCTCAAATGTAAGTAAAGCTGCATTTCCACTAAAAGACGTTTAATATTCGAAATTATCTGTGATTTTGTTTTTTTAGTGCTCCAACAGCAATTCCTTTAAATGAGATTGTATTGCTGACAGTTATTCCATGGTTCCATGCTTTCGGCTGCTTAACGCTCATTACAACGGCGTGTATGGGTACATGTTTAGTGTATTTGCCAAAGTTCGAAGAAAAACTGTTCCTATCAGCTATTGAGGTATAAATTAAAAATTTGCATAATAACTTTATAATATTTATTTTGTTTTTTTTTTTTTTTTTTTTTTTTTGTTTCATTTTAGAAATATCGTGTAATGATGGCTTTCATGGTGCCTCCATTAATGGTCTTCCTTGCTAAACATCCCATTGTTGATAAATACGATTTATCATCTTTAATGGTATTGCTGTGCGGTGCTGCACCACTGAGCAAAGAAACCGAGGATCAGATAAAAGAACGTATTGGTGTACCATTTATACGCCAGGGATATGGACTCAGTGAATCAACGCTAAGTTTATTGGTGCAAACCGATGATAACTGTAAACCTGGCAGTGTCGGTGTGCTCAAAGTAGGCGTATACGCTAAAGTAGTTGATCCCGAAACCGGAAAAGTACTGGGTGCAAATCAACGTGGCGAACTTTGCTTTAAGGGCGATTGCATTATGAAGGGTTATATTGGTGATACAAAGTCGACGCAAACTGTCATACAGGATGGCTGGTTACATACTGGTGATATAGGTTACTATGACGAAGAATTCGAATTCTTTATTGTGGATCGTATTAAGGAATTAATTAAGTACAAGGGCTTCCAGGTGCCACCCGCTGAAATAGAGGCTTTATTGTTAACACATCCAAAAATTAATGATGCTGCCGTAATTGGCAAACCCGATGAAGAGGCTGGCGAACTGCCACTTGCATTTATAGTCAAACAAGCAAATACTACATTAACGGAGGAGGACGTTATTAAATTTGTAGCAGAAACAGCTTCACCCGCGAAGAGATTAAGAGGCGGTGTAATATTTGTTGATGATATACCAAAGAACCCAAGCGGTAAAATTCTGCGACGGGTACTACGTGAAATGCTCAAAACCAAATCCAAATTGTAGATACATCTTTCTTATTTAGTTTAATGTACTCCTTATTCCCATTTTATAAATAAATTTTGTATTGGTGGCGTTTGACTTATTCAAAGTTGTATACTAGTAAATACATAAATTAAATAAACAAAAACAAAAAAAAAGTATATAGAAAAACTTAAACAGCGCACAGTATTTACATTCTCAACATTTTTATTATAGTATTTAAGAACAATTTTTAAGATTTCATTTAATGCTCATCGACATTTCTTTGCTTAATTTCTATGTCTATATTTTTCTTTAAATTTTCTTGGTTTTTTTGTTTTCGTTTTTTTAAATTTTCTATTATTCTACAAACTAGTTAATTATGTAAATATTCAATTTCTATGTTTTTGGTTGAATTATATGGTACATCTTATTTCTTTTTTTCTGTCACTTTTATACCAAAAAGTTTCATCTAAAATTACGTTATATGACAATAATATGACTCTGTGCTGTGTGCCATTGAATCAATGTGTATGAGAAAAAGCGAATTCTAATTGTTTAAATCAAAATAACTAAAAAATATATTTTTTAGACTTATGTTCAAACATTTTTTGTGTATTTGGTGCATGTGTTGTGAATTAAATATAATTTATCCCAGCCAGAGAATGGCTGGCATCGCAAATGATTGTTAGTGCGTTAGACGTTTGGTATGTGTCCTGGGACTTTGTACTGCTGTATATATTTCCTTTTAACGCACACTAACGTCTGTCTTATAGTAGTAGGGGGGGCAGGCAAATATTAAGTAGTGTAATAAAAAAACTTGATAATTGGGAATAAACTTCTGCACAAATTTCAGTAGACGTACAAATGCATATTTTTATGTTAGTTATGTTCTAGTTTTTCGTTTTCAATTTATTGTTTGTGAAACCTTTGTGTATATTTTTGAAAATGAAGAAATTCTTAGTTTGAAGTTAAGAAGAAAAGGAAACCTATTTGTATATTCAATTATGTTAATTGTTTTCGTATTGTTTTATGTAACGTTTTTGCATAGTATGAATTTGAAAAATAAAAAATATACTAACGAAGAGGATGTTTTTAAAAAATAAAAAAAAAAATTATTGAAATATTTATATAATGATTGTCAATTTTTTTAAATAATAAAAAAAAAAACAATTAAACAAGCCTTATAATGACTTAACATGTTGTCCAGTGGCGATCACACAATAATTTCCATGCGATTTCCCTTTCTTGTTACTTTTGGAGGACCTTGTGCTAAGTCAGTCATACCGCCATACTTAAAGGAGAATATAACAGTTTGTTGTCCAAAATTAGCTTCGAATCTATGAAAATTAAAAATAAATTTTAATTTGTGCATCGTTCTCTTGAATTCAAACAACATACTCGGTACTAATGTGTATTTCCGGTGGTTTCCCCGTAGCATTTTGAATGACCAGAAACATTTTTGTAATGATTTCAATGACATGACCAGTTTGAAACACAAAATCTCCTTTTTTTCGACCGAATTCCGACTAGATTAAGAAAAAATTATGTAAAAAAAAAATAAATATTTTTAGATTCAGTAAAAAAAAAAAATATAATAATCCTTACAGCTTTCACATGAAAAACAGCAATATCATCTAAAAATGGACTTAATGACATACGATAAATCTCAGATGCTGGCACTCTGTATTTAATTTGCAGCGTGCGTTGATCCAGCAACAGAAGCGAAGACGTTGATAGAACTAATAGTATAGGCACAAACTGCAAATTAAATAAAATACAAATATGTACAATATACATATATAGAAAGCAAAATCAATTATTAATCTGTAACTTTAGAGAATCTAAATTAGAAATAATTTAGAATTTACCTTTCCACTGGATCGCGTAATCTTGTTGATTATATCGGCAAAAACTACGTATTGATCATTTGTTTCGGCACAGACCTTTTTCCACTGTTGATTATGCCGCAGACGAACGTAATCGCCAACGAATGGATGAGCAACGCTTAAAATAAAAAAAATTCTTTTGAACAATTTTTATCAACGTTAAAGTTTTATTTTTTTTACCTTCGCGCATACGAGGATTTTCTATCTTTAAATATAATGCTAGCAGTGACTTTTTCTCGCATACGATTTCGTGCTGTCTGATCAAATGAATTACGATATATATAGCATTTCCAGCGATGATAAATTGCACGCAATATGCGTGAAGCATCTGCGAGAAATGTAGGTGCCGCTGGCCACTCTGTGGACAGCGGACTAAGAGTGTTTGGCGGAAGGCGAAGTGGTATTGTCAACAAATACTGACGTATTTTCCAATAGTGATAATAGCGTGCAATAACATCAATTGCCCACTTGACTTGACGCTTGTACTTCAAGGAGCGATACTCTTCACGGGCCTAATGTTAAGAAAAAAAAAAAAAAAAATCATTTATTTAGAATCTTTTGTCTGTAAAATTAATTCTAAAATAAAAAAAAAAAAACAGCATGCTTACAACTCGATATAAACTCCATAAATGTCTACGTCCAGTAAACGGAATACCATAACGGCATTCCTAAAAATCATGCAATAATATAACAGAAAATTATGCATAAGTTCAAATAAAAAAAATTAATAAATATGTATAAATAAATGAAGTATTCAATAAACATTTAAAAATATTGCGTGCAGAAAATATAGAAAATAATTTTGTATGTAGTTAAAATAATTTCAACTTACGCGCCATGTACGCCAAGCACTCGAAATGCATATTTGGCTGTGGCGCATGCGCAGATAATGCTTTCGAGCACGATACATTCGAAAAGTCTTTTGTATTAGCACAGCTAAATCATTGATGCGCTCTCTTCGATATTGTTCAATCTCGTAAACAGTACGCGGACTGCGCACGAAAACATTCTTTGTGCCAATCGTGAATTCAGCGGATGGAAGCGGCAGGCTACGTATAATTAACGCAATGCCCTCGACCGTGCTGCCGCCACGGAAATGCGGCCAAGTGGCACAATTAAGTAGTTTGTAACGATGAAAAAACTTTGCGTGCGATAAATGAAAACAATGACCGGTGCGACATAGATGTATCAATGGCATGAGTGACATATAACGCACTTGGTGCTGTACCAGAGCCAAATCAAAAGTATGTGGTTGTTTGCACTCATTCGGTTTAATACAAAATACATAGTGATTGCGACGATGCTTTACAATGCCCAAAAGAGTTTGCAATTGGGTGCGTATATTCGAACTGAGTGTGGTGGGCTTTTTTGTGGTTTGTCGTCGCGGATTGCCTATAAGCGTATAAAAAAAAAAACAAACTTTAGTTGGTGCCTGTGCATAAAAATTGTTAGCTAAGCAAAAAATAAAATTGAATAAAATCTTAGAAATACCTTCAGGAAATAGGCTTTGTACAAGGGGCAGTTTACTTTGATAGAGTGATGTGCTGATATACTTTGGCAGATTGTCAGAGTTCTTTTCAAGAAAACGATGTGTGGAATAGTTAACTACATTGGCAAAATGTCGTATTCTGAAAGAATGAGAAATTATTGTGGTTTTAATTTTTGTTAATTGCATAAAGTTGCACACTTACTGAAAACACATAGCATTACTGTTGCTTATCATAAAATTTGGATGACCAGCACAACATTGTTGTATGCGTAAAAGTAATCCATCATTTGTGTTTAAGTGCGGCTCGTTGATCAAGCTAAGTATACCATAACTAGGCTTATCGATTAGCTCACATATTGTCTCGTTGTCAAAGTAATCAATGCGCACCCATTCCAGTCCCTCACTTACATAGAGTTCCTGCTCCAATTTTAAAACATTCTTAACAAAATTCTGGTGTATTTTTTTCGGCGCTGTAGTTAATTGCAAATTGCTCAAACGAATTATTCTCCAATATTTCGAAACCGTAAAAGTCTAATAAAGCTAAATTCTTCTCACGCTGTGTTGACTTAAGTACATCGTTGATTTTATTTACTAACCACGTGAAGAGGCGACTATAGAGCATACGGCATAGTGTATTACGTATGGTGGCAGCTTGTCTTGCATCCGTCTCGCAACCAACATCTTCATGAGCGCTACTTGAACTAGACGCTCGAGTAAGGCAATTTATTAAGATTTGTGTTTCCAAGCTCAAAAGTTGTGCAGTTTCATGCAATTCTGCAAAAAAAAAAAAACGTAAATTGCTGCAAAATATAAAATAAGTTCAAGATTTCGGTTACCATAAACATTGGAAACTTGGCAGCCTTCGGTTCCATCGATATTTGTGATTGGTACAAATATAAAATTGCCTAGTTTAAGAACAACGGCAATTACGCGAAATATTCCACTGATCTCATCACTATTTAAACCAAGTACATCAAGCGATTTCTAAACGATAGAAACAAAAAAATATATAAAAGTTCATTTTTTTAAATCTAAGCCATATCAAATACCTTTGTATAATGAAAATTGCTACGATCCTCTTCCATTGCAATCGTGTTTTTTAAAATTTCATATTTTTCAACATTGCGATAAAGTTTAAGTGTTTCTATAATTAAGAAATAACATTTTTTTAGTATTTAAAAAAAATAATTTAAATTATTTCAGGGTTTTACTTAAGAGTTGTAAATCTGCGCCTAATAAAAGTTGATAAAATATATGAAAGTTTCGCTCGCCAATGGTCGTATCGGTGATTCGAGTCTGCAATATATAACAAAATTTATGTATTTTTTATTTTATTTTTTTTTTTTTTTACATAAAACTTTATATCATGATTTTTAACAAACCTTTTCCAGCATATCTTTATTTAAAATAATTTAATTGTATGCATGAAAAATCAAATACTCTTAGTAATTACTTATTATTAAAAATATTTCCTACTTACAGTGTGTAATATGTACTCCTTTTGGATCGCCCTTAAAATCAATCTCAATGTCGAAAAGTTTTCCCTGTAATTACGTTTGATAAATATTTTTAGTAATAATGGCGTATGTTATAATCTTACATATCTGCTTGAATTATTATTTTTCATTGTAGCTGCATTGCCCATTGCTTCCAGAAAAACATCGGCACATGTGACACATTCTCTTAATTTTTGACTGGGTGACTTGTGACGACGATGTACATTTAAATTAGATGAGGTCTGAGTGCTACACGCCAACATTGTTTTATTGAGTTTGTGTGCATCATAAAGTGAGATACGTTGTGTTGAACCTTCAAGAGAATGCCGATCTGATTGACTTTCAGTAGAATGTTGCCGAATTAAATTTGAACAGCTGCCATGATGCGAGTGCATTTGATGTGAAGAGGCAGTGAGACGACTTCCATGCGATGCTTTAAGCAATAGTTCATTATCATCACCGCCACGTTCAGTGCTTTGAGCACGTGTGCATTTACTATGACCACATTGCCGACAACTACTTCCACTTAGCGTGTACATGTAACGTGGTGAATGCGCAGATTTCGATGAAGATGAGGCTGCTGCGGCGGTGGCGGCTTGTGTGGCATAATTGGCAGTGCAAAAGCTAGCTTCAGTAGGTTGATATTTAATACATGATTTTGTCGGATGGAGATTTGAATGACTTGCAGCTGTAGCTGCTGCTTCCATTAGCGTTGATATATTTTCAGAGCTTTTATGATGCAAAAAATCAAAATCAACAATTTTTTCGCTGCGTACATTTCGCTTGCAATGACGTTCTGTACTTTCGGCACGCAGTCGTGTCTGTTGCGTTGAACTGGGCGATGGTGATTGATGTCTCGAAATGGATTGCGATTGTGTTGGATTTTTGCAAATAATATATTTTGTTGAGCCTAAACAACTGCTAGATGAACGTCGATGCGACTGTGGCAGCGGCGGCGGTGGTGGTGTCGCAGTAGTGATCGATGTTTGTTTTTTAAACTGACTATTTTGTGTATGAGTTGTAGCTGCAGTATTTTGTATGTTAGTTAGAAAATTGACAATCATTTTGAACGATTCTGTTTTGCCGGAACCACTTTCACCAGTAAGCAATATACATTGGTCCTCACTTTGATTTGTAAGCGATTGAAAGGCCAAGTTTGTGAGCCCATAACTAAAAAAAAAGAAACGTTATAAATATAAATTATTTATATTTTTAGTGAATTATTTTGCTTACATATGGGGTGGCATTTGGAATATGCCCTTGCTGCCATAATTACGAATGTTGTCCAATGAATTCTCCGATATGTAATGATATGGATTCAAGGCAACAACTGACGTTCCAATGTATGTCTAAAAGAGAACAATTTAATTTTGATCAATTGAAGTTTAATTTCATTGCTTACGTATATATGATCCCTTTTATAACGTTGATGTATATTGTTTATAAAGCTATCTTCGGACAAGTTCTCCAACAAAACTGAATCCCAAGTGCCTATTTCCTGCTCCATATTAATTTACGACCTTTGCCAACAATAAGAAACCAAACAATCACGCCGACGACGTAGGCGCATCACTTAATATGGCTGATATATATGGCTATAAAAACGAATAGAGTAGAAGAAAAAATGCATAAATTATATTCTCGCTTTCGTTTATTTGTTTGTTTGTTTTTTTTTTCATAATAGCAAATTTTGTTTTGATTAGTGGAATTATCGATTTTAATAGTTATGTAGTTCATGAAGCCCGGGAGCACGACTTCGTTTGCAAAAAAAAAAAAAAAATAAAAAATAAATAAAAAATCAAAAAGCACACACGTGTTTAATATAACTTAATTTCTTATTAAGTTACTATTTTACAAAGAATGTAATATAAAATCACTTTATAAAATATTAAAGCTAAAAAAAATTCCAACTTCAATAAAGCTCTTGCGAATTTACCTTTATAACAATACAACATTTTAACTAGAAGCTGTTACTAACGCGTTACATACGCAATATTAACATGATTACATTACAACATCGATAAATATAACATTTTGTTTTTCATTTATTTGCTTTTAATTATTAATTTTTAACTTCCTAAACTTAAAAAAATTTTACTAGTGTTCTTCTAAAACGCTAAATTTCAACTGATTATTCGTTACTGCTACTAGTACTCGATATTTGAGCTCGATAAGTTCGAGTAACGGTAATATTTGTTTAAAGGTTGGCTGCATGAAAAGCTTTGCACAACAACAAAAAAGTATTTAATATATTTATATTATTCTATTTTGAAGCCTTTCATGTAATATATTTATTAAGATGTTGAGAAAGTTAACAGCAGTTATTTAATTTTAAAGAAATTTAATATAAAGTAAAACAAAAATAACATAAAAAATCACAAGTAATACACTTTAGTGTGTACGACATAACATTTTAGATTTCAATAAAAAAAAAATATAGTTTAATGCTTAATACACAAATTTGTTCTCAATTTTCAACGGAAACTTGGGTTAGAGATGAAAATTTTGTAAAAAAAAAAAAAAAATACCATTCTTGGTGAATTTTAGTATATAAAATACTCAGTGATTTGGAGTCGCTGGCTGCCGTAGTACGTAACTGCTGCACATGAAGTTAAAATGAATTCTTTAAAAAAGGTAAGTTTTTCAATAACAATAGCCTTGCAAGAGCTTGTATTTAATTTTTTTTTTGCTGCGCTGCAGCTTCTGGCGCATGTACCCGCTGGCGTTGAGTTAACTGAAAGAGCTGCTTTACACACAAGTGCAGTATGTTGCCGTGTTCAATCGGGCCGATACCGTATTACTACCAAACGAGACAGACCGCTTACTTATGAAATGTCGAATCCGCCACACTTCATTGGTCACCGAAAGTCATGGAACTCTTGGAATACATGTAAGTACAACTTTTGTACTTTTATTTATTTTTGTATAATTATTTATTACCATTTTTCCCACTAAATAGCAACATTGTTGGATGCACAACGTCCATCGCAGACAGCAATTGAGGATGTTTTTATTAGAAAATTTATTACTGGTACATGGCACGCACTCACTTGTTCCGAAGTTATCATAAAGCGGCAACACAATACTATACGCATTGCAGCTATTATACGACAAGGAATTAGTGCTCGTAAAATGTATTTTCTGATTGGCTATACGGAAGAGTTGCTCTCCTATTGGCTTCAATGTCCTGTGACGCTTGAATTGCAGACTGTAGCCGATCGAAAGGATGTTATTTTCAAATACATTTAGTTACATGAAATAAAAAAAAATTGTGTTTTGTTAAAAACCTTCAAACTCTTTAATGTTATTTTCCGTTTATTACAATTTTTCTATATTTTTGCTTCTCTTTCTTTTTTTATACTCTTGACTACATTTACTTTAACAAATATAACTGCATAGACAAAAAGAACATCTAAAAGAGGTTGATAATTGGCTATTGCTGCTGTATGCATTAATACCAAACAAATGTTATATATTAAAAAATTTGTCTCTTTGTGATGAATGTCTTCGCTCGTTTGCATTGATAATTCGTTTTACATGAGCGTTAAACTAACTGTTTTGGCTTATTTAGCTTTATATGTGTGTTTAGTAGAAACGTTTTCGCGCATTTCGATCTTTAAAATACGAAATGGCAAATATAGCCACTGCTATCGCTGCCAACATTCCAAAGAGAAGTATGAAAAAGATTTTAGCATTGGACATGCCTGGCTTTGGGTCCTCTTTATGTTCCCGAGGTGGTTCAAATGTTTTGGCATTAGGTATAATATTTGCGCGCTGCATTATAGTCTCTTGCTGTAAAATAAATATTATTATTATTAATAATAAAGCAGCAAAAAAAAAATGGAACTGTTATGGTTTACTTACACTAACATCCGTGTCGAGATCAAAGAACTTATAACCAATTATGTCATGATTATCGGATAAATCACCTGTTGTTGCTGATAAACCGAGGAAGTAACCCGTGGGAAGTTCTACGTTATTAACAACAAAACAATTTTTCCATTCGTTTTTATTTTCGAAATCGGTAGAAACAGATAATACATCGTTCTCATAGCGGATACTAACAATTGTATCGTAGTCAACATTTCGAAAACGTACTTCACAACCGGCTAACTGTGTATGTGTACCATCTCGATCATGATCATAACTCCAGGTGCCGTTGTTAACCATTGCACTTAAGTACGGATGTTGATGCTAAACATAAACGGAAGTGTGTCATTCAAATTGAGCATAATTATGCCGCATGAATCATCAATAACTTACATTATGCGGCCCATTGTGGTTACTGTATGTATCCAAAATGACACCCAATCCAGAGAAATGATCTTTGCTTCCAAAAACTTCACCAGGTTGCATACGTTCTTTAACATACCATATTGCAAATCCATCACCAAAAAGTTCGGTTCCCTTGCCATGAACTTTGAATGTGACTTGTATTTCCCAGTTGCGTGTCAAGACAGGCTACCGCATATAGTAATATTTTATACATAATTTTTTTTTTTTTTTTTTAAATACAGCGTACATACCGAATAATTCCACAATGCACCACTTTTCGATTGCAGATCTGGAGTCAGTCTTATATAGTTGCTCGTGACCATTGTATTTCCCAAAAAATCCCAATGTGGCAGAATAACGCCAACACCTTTATCAAAGAAGAGACGCAAGCATAAAATTTGACGAAATATAATAATATGCAAATGCTAAACAACCACTACGTACCCTGGAATGGTCTTATCAGCGAATGTTCTCGCTTCATGTATTCTGCCGCGCCGGCAGTTTGTCTTAACAGCAACGGGCAAAGAGCGAGCAACCAGCCTATATAAATATTTGTCATTTTTGCATTCACTTGCTGTCTGTGTTCGTGTTCCGTGGAGAAAAGAGATCTGCTGTGACTATAGTACTTTGCTTTGACTTTATGAAAGTTTGTTGAATAAATTTTTATTTGTTCCCTTTTGGCCAAATTAACTTAGTGATGTTTCGATACTTGAATTTCGGTTTATGAGTAATAACAATTTTTGAGTACTTTTGTACTCGATACTACGTTAAGCAAAATCGGATTTAAGTTTTGTTCCCAAAAATATTGCTCACTTGCATCAAAAGTGTCACCATCTCCCAGTCATGTCATCTATTATGAAATAACTAAAAAGGTGCCGTATTTTGCTTGGCTGCTCTACTTTTGAAGTTATACTAAAAATCATACTAAAAGTTGAAAGAAGTACAGAAAATATACTCATCTCCCAATCGTGCGCGCTCCGTGGGACCTGAAAATTTATTCTGTCGACAATTTTTTTCGTTGAACTATGTTAAAAAAGCATAAAAATATGTCAAATTTTTTATCGGTTATATGGCGGCATGATAACAAGCATTTTTAAAACGATTTATAGCCTTTCCCTGATCGATATCAGTTTTGGCACAAATGAAGAACAAATAGACTTTTTACACCCCCCCCCCCCTTCCCTTACAGTTAATTCGCTTTGACGGCTAAGTGTCTATTTGGTCTGTTTCGTGTAGCAACTTCCAGATCTCGCTTATCGATTTCCAAAATTACTTAAACACAATTTCATTCTTTCAAAATATCTTAAAAGAGCATCTTATTTATTTGTTGGCTGTAGAAAAAATCCATTCCAAGCCCTTAACTATTTTCGTTCTTGAAATGATACTATGTGACATGGAATCCATGAAATATTCCACGTCTCAAAGTTTGAAATTTTGAGATTCGCTGAAATTTCCCCGTTATAAAATACTAGTTGGACTACCCGGTCTTGCTCGGGTCATGTACATATACTAAACTTCACACATTTTTTAGGAAGTCGCGCCCCTTTCATTTTTTTTTAACTTCGCTGGTCCTAGTAACACGTATTCCGAATGTTACTTCTCTCAAATACTTGAAAAATTACGATTATTTTCAACATAGATTCAATCAAATGAATGTGTGTTTCTATGCGTTCGCACCGAAAATAATTTCAGAGAAAAAAATTACAGCTCGGCCGATTTTGGATTTCAAAAATAACTTACCATCAAACTCCGCTCTCCCCCTTTCCCTGATTTAATGGCAATCGGTCGAGCCGTTCTCGAGTTATGGAATGACAATCATAATGTACACTTATTTTTATATAGTATATATGCATTCCAACAATTCTTGTTCTAAAAATTTTGAAATTTGGTTCCGTATACTCTCTACTATTTGTTGAATCTTTAATTATCTAACTCCATCAGGGGTATCACCGAAATCTCAGAGTTTTGGTTTAAGTGCTTTGGTGCAAAAACACTAAAATTTACATCATTACGCCGATACTTATAGTGTTTTCATTAATTTTTTTAATAATAATTTCTATACAAAAAAATCAAATTTGAAACCGTACAACTCTATTTAAAATGTAAAACTCAAAACTCTTTTAGAAGTGTTTTCGGTGTCAAACCTGTATTTCTTCCTCAGACCCAATAATAGCCTCCTTATATAATATTTGTATAGGTCTCAAGGTACCACTTGTTCAAATATATGTCTCAACATGTAAAATTTTAAGTTCATAACTCTTTCCGTTCTGTTTAACGACGTCAAATAAAAAAATTAAAAAAAAAAAAAAAAAAAAATTAAAAAAAATAATTCCTTTTGTTTTAGTTTATAGTTTTAGAGATTTTCTTCAGAATTTTATTTTAAACATTTTCTTTATATTTTATTAAATTTGCTTTTATTTCTATTCATATTTTTAGTCTATTATAATTATTAGTTTTTTTTTTTTTTTTTTTTTAAATATTGTATATTGAAAACTCAGTTTTTAAAAGACTAGAAACATTTTTAAAATTTAATATTTGGTTTTGCAAAGGATTGCCGAAAAATAGGTGCCACGATTCGTTTACAATTGCTGATCAAGTTTCAAAAAAGAAAATTAATTTTTGTTTTTTCTTAAAACTGCACATTAATTCATTCAAATTTTCGTTATAATATTTTTTTAGGATCAGTAAGCATAAACGAGATGTTAAGGAAACTTCAAGTATACAATACAATAATAATTCAAATCAAATAAAAACTATCTTAAATTCATTCAACTTGACAAATGCTTTTTAAATGGAAGTTTTGTAAAGACTAAATAGATGCTTACTTAACTACCAAAAAGAGTACATTCAATTGATGATATTGATAAAGAAAGGAGACCACCCATCGGTTTTAAGTTTTAGTCCCTCTACTAATACATATTACTACTACATTGCTGTACTTAACAACTATTGAAAACTTTGTAAAATTTTTACCATAATACATAGATACATTTGGCTACATTGATACGAGGAGAAGTTCGGTTAGATATAATTAAACGCGTACGAACAGACGATTTGCGCAAGGTTCGACTGCCGATTATTTGTGAAAAAAATCTATTTATGTGTTTTTTTTTTTGTTCTTATAAACAAGAAGCTATAAAATCGCCTTATGTCTCACTAATTCCCAGACGTATAGTATACCCTACTATATATATGTATATTTGTGCGACAATTTATTTGCGCGTTTGATTCGCATTTTGAACGGCGTCTTGTGGAAGATTTATTTTTTACCAGTTGTGCCGCCTCCTGACGACACCGCTTGGACATTTTTTGCTTTAGGCGTATTATCAAAAGTTGAACTTCGGATTAGCGTTGGTCGCTGCTGACTGTTGTTAAGCGCTTTTGCTGATGATGTCACCACCGATTTTCGTGCCTTTTGCAAATTTGTATTGGTTGCTAGTGGTGTTGGCTTTGTAGCCGATGTTGTTACCTGTTTAACATTGGCTGTGTTTGCTTTAGCTTCGCCAACGCGTTTCCATATACTTGCTATGCGGCTTTTAGCCTGGTTTATATTGACCAGTACATCGTTGTTACTGTTTAAATTCGAGTTACTACGTGATGGAGGTGTTGTTCTTGATACAACTTTTGACGATACTGTAGACCTAGACGCTACACCACCGACACCACGACCTTTTGTAGGCAGTCGTATATTCGTGTTTGAACGTTGCGGTACAACGTTGGTATTTGTAGTAACCGGCTTTGTCTGACGTAGTCCTGCAATTGTTGTTGCAATTGTAGATTTGCGTGTAGTGCTTGTGCTGTTGCTTCTTTTTGGTGAAGCAATTGCTATGGGTAGTGCCCGTTTTGTTGGTAGTTTGGAAGCACGTTGATTGGTTGGACTTGATGTTGCCGATTTTGTTGTTGTTGCTGCTACGGCTGCTGCTGCAACAGCTGTTGCTACCACTGGTACCTGTGCCGTTACATTTGTTGGTTCATCTTTTACAAATGTTCCTTGTCGTTCGATTTTAATTGGAGCTGTTGTTGCTGTATTTGTCGTGCCGTTTGACTTATGCGTTTTGGCAGCAATATTTTTGCTATTTGTTGCTATTGTTACCTTGCGACTTGTATTGAAGCTTTTGCCTTTGGTTACTGCACGCACTATAGTCGTTCTGTTGCTATTTTGATGTTGACTATATGGTGATACGTAAGCAGGCTTTTTGCGACCACGTACAGTTTTTAGAATTGTTTCTTTATTAATTTCCACCTGTTGTTGTGTTTCATTTGGTTGATTTATGCAGCTCAAATCCTTTTCGTTGTCGGCTTCAGCATTGGACTCAAAATCATCTGCTGCCTGTCCATGACATGATTCAGTTTCGGAGTTCTGTTGTACGTCTGATTCGTCGTCAACTTCAGATATATTTGAATTTATTTTTATCGAAATACTTGCAGCAGTTTCATTGTTCTTATTTATTAGTTCCACGTTTGTTGTAAGATCATCCTCGTGGAAATCCACTTGCGGCAATTCGATTATTTCCACTTGTATTGTATCGTCATCAAAATCATCCGAGTTCAATTCTTGCGCTGCATTATATGTCATTGGTACTGGCGATGATATGGTATATGTTCTATAGCGATCCTTGGCCATATTACGTTTCTGTTTCGGCGTAAGTGTACGTTTTCCGCTATTGAGACTTTTTTGTGATGGTGATTTCTTTGGCGTAGATCCAGCTGAGCTAAAATCATTGAACGTTGCATCATCGTCGTCCACGACAACACAATCTGTCGGCATATTTTCATAACAACTTGCAAGTGTTATTGTATTATCATCGAATGTATTAACGCCAGCTGCAGTCTCATAGTTGGACATTGAAAAAGAAGATGCTATACTACTATTATTTTCACCATCGGCAACTTCAGATTGAATACTTGCTACGCTGACCATTGAGTCAAGTAATTCGTCCATTAGTGATGGTGGTTTAATATTGTCCAGTAGATTGCAACTGGAATTTACACTTTCAGCACTACCAGTCAATTGCCCAAGTGCACGTCGTGCTACTAGATTTGCCGGCAGAGACTTTCTTGGAAATTTGGGTGATTTAGTCGATAGATGAAGTTTAGCACCCATCGAGACATGTTGCAACGAATTGGGTTGTGTTGACAGGTAGTCATTATTACAACTTGATATATTCAACGATTCCATGCCAGATGGTGGACGTATATTATCCAAATCTAAGCTACTGACACTAAATGTCAAATCTGTATTGTCATCATCATAGTTTAGTTGTTTTAGATTATCCGACAAGGCGCGTGCCTCATACGCGATTATTGTTGAGTTAGTCATGGTCGAACCACTTGTACCATTGAAGTAATAATGCTGTCCGAAGCTAGCTCCAAGTGCAGCAGATTTTACTTGGCCACCAAGCTCAAAGTTAATGCCGTTTGTTGGAGTTTCTATATTGAAGTCAACATTTTTTAACGATTTATCTGCTGAACAGAGTTCATTGACCAATGTATCCGTTTCAGTTTCAAGTGAATTGGGTTGAGTTTCGCCAGCTTGAACGAATTGTCTTTCCAAGACATATGCTGCAGATGTTTTTGTTGAGAAATCATCGTAGAAATTATTGCAATCTGCTTCAGTAGCCTGTTCTTCTTCATCCACTTCATTCAGTACACCGCCAACTACTTCATCATCGGTGTTCAGTGAAGCTAAAACTGGCGCTGTGACACTTACACTTGGAAAGGAGACATCATTCGGACATGTGTGCTCATTCCAAGTATTATTTGAACTGGAATTAGAAGCTGTATCGTCAGCCAAAATAGCACCCAAACGCGGATTGGATAGAGGCTGTGTGCGTAATTGTTCGGCGGATGTTACAAACTCCATAGTTAGCCGTTCAACAGATTTTAACATTAAGTCTGGATCTTTTTGTTTATTCGCAAGTTTTTGCTCAACAGCATGCTTTAATTCGATATCAAGGCTGGTAGTTGTAGTGATTACAAATGATTGACTCGATGCTTCATCACTTATGCTATCACTGCTATCATTTTCTTTATACCCAATAATGTTCTCCATCATCTTTGCTGCTTGTTTCTCGGCTTCTGGATGGTTTACGTTGACTTTTGGCTGCGCCACTACTGCCATCTGTACGACTTGTTGATTTTTTACTACGTCTGTGCTGGCCACGAGTGTTGGTGTGGCTTGTTGTGATGTTGATGTTGCTGTGGCTGCTGTTGCTGTTGAGGTGACAAATTTCGTGTAAGTTCTCTTCTACGTCTGGAGCTGCTGTGTTGTCTGCACTTGTTAATGTAGTAAGTGCCACCGGGTGACACAGACCCAGTGCAGCTGCAGACGTAGCTTGCACGTTTTTTGGCAATGCACTGAACCGTAATTGATCGTTGCCAACGTTTACGCCAGCGCTGGCATTAATTGCCTCACCACAGGCACCGATTTTCTTTGAGATGCCCGAGTTTATACATTCTAATAACAGTTTTTCATCTTTTAGATCTCGCTCTCGATTGTGGTGATGGTGTCTGTGATGTTGTGAATTGTGATGTTCAGTTGTGTTTAATTTTTGATGTGTTAGTGGCATTGGCAACGAATCAAATTGTTTCAAATTGGGATTTGATTGAGTGGAACTGCAGCCAGCAGCAGTAGTAAATCCAAAACGACTTCGTTTAATATTTTTTGCTTCATCTTTTGTCTTATACATTCCGGTAAGTATGCAGAGCTCAAAAAGTGATTTAGATTGATTATCATTGGAATCACTTGAATCCACGGAACTATACGATTCAGTATTTGCATTGTGTACGCCAGCGAATGCCTCCTGATTTTTAAAGTGCTGCTGGTGTGAGTACGATTTTTCGTTTTGTCGTCTTGTACTTGATGTTGTCAAAGAGGAGTTAGAGGATGCCGTCACGATAGGTATTGGTTGGGATGCGGATTTTGAATTTATTTTCTTATCAAGGGAAGAATTGAAGCCAAGATTCGATTTTGGTCTATTGCAACCTGCGGCAATAGCCTGAAATAAGTGATTTTGTCAATGAAGAACAATTTTTTTAGAATTAATTTTTCCATTTACCTGACTTAGTAAGTTTGTGTCATCCTCCGAGTCTATTGATAAAGAGCTCAATGAATCATCCGGATAATGCGATTCCCGTCTAACATCCTCTTTTGGTAGTGTGTCAACAATTGTACGTGACTTTGCCGTGTTGTGAGCAATTTCCAAATTAGTTTTACGCGATGTTGTATCAGCATTAAAATGGCTAAAATGGAAAAAAAAATATTTTTATTAAATAATATAAATTTTGAATTTGTTAAATATTACCTTAGATTGTCTTTCAATTGCACTGCAGGTCCAACCAGACTGGAGCCCACAGTAAGATTTGATAAATCTGATACTACCGAGAAATTACAGGGACTGTCCTCAATTAGATACTTATTCATCTCATCGTTAACAGGTAAATATGGAGGTAGTGCTCCACCACCACGACGCATCATTGCGATTGGATCAACTGAGATATCTGTTTTCGCATGGTGTATAATTTGTTTCTTCATACCATCACGAATACATTGTTCTAGTAGATCTGATGAAAGCCCAACAGCACCACAATCAGAGGCATTTGAGGATACATCATCTGATTGGGTTTGTGCGTATGGATTTGCATTTGAATTACTTTGCATTTCGATACCGTAAACGTTTATTTCGTCTTTCAAATCATTTCGACTGTCATCCATTGAAATAAGTGAGAGATTAGTATTACTGCCTACTTTCGAGAGTAATGCAGGAGTGTCCTCAGTGCAATAATGTTTAGCTTCATCACCCATTGCTACCTGAGCGACACCAAGTGATTTATCTTTTACGCCATCTGACATCTGTACATGTCCATGTTCAGCAACGCGATTCATGCCAATATTAATACAGCTTGCCAAAAGAATATCATCACTGTTATTCAAGTTGGACTCATCCTCTTCGCCTTCTGAGATTGTATTCTGATGTTTTGTACTCATAAGTGCTGTGTCTCTTTGTGTTGCTGATTTGGCGTTAGTCGATGCGGTTTGTTGTTCTTCGTCGACAATACTTAAGTTACTCAAGCTTGTGGCACACGAGAATTGCGCGGGTGTATTTTCTACATTAAAAGTGCTTGTATCATCTTCAAATACGCTGTTCAGTGGTCGTTTTGCTTCCATGCTTACTGCGCGCGTTTGCATCATTGCGCTTTGACGATTTTGCGCAGCTATATTTGGTTGAATAGGTGCAGCAGCGCCAACGCTATTACGTCGTGGCGTTTGTGGCATGCTCTGCGTAGGTGAATCTGGTATTTCTGATGGAGAAATTATGCCGCTGGCTAAACGACTAAAATCGCTTACAACAGAGCTTTTGTCATCGCATGGACCAACATCTTCATTAACCAGTGAATCCATTGAACTGCGTCTTGAAAACATTAATGGCGTTTCCAGTGCAGAATTAATAGCTCCAACAGACTGCAATGCTACACCAGGTTTTGAGACCTCATTGTCAATTAAACAGACTTTTGTTTTGTCATCTGCTTGCTTTGTAGCTGCATCTGTTACTTCTAATTTAAGTTTATCAGCAGGACACCATTTCATCCAAACTGCTCAATGAATCATAACGACTAAAATAGCCGGGAGTACCTTCTTCACAATAATTAATTGGTTTTTCCGGTGTATAAGATCCGTATTGTGACAATTTATTCGTTTTCTTTGTATTTTCATCAACTGGATTGCCTTGTTTATTTTCAACTGAAGTAGGTACTTCCGATTTGGCTCCTTGTCTCAAGTCTGTTACTGATGCTGCGTTTGAAATAATATAGGGCGTATCCTCCGTTTGGTAACACTTTACACTATCCTCCAAAATCAGCAAAATCTCATTACCATCATCAGTCTTGGCTTGATTTGGCTTAACACTTTTCATATTTAATTTATCGGAATTATGCTGCCTTGATACTAAGGCTCCCGCAACCATTTCTCCCACAGGCACATCGACATCCGATTCTATTTGGTTTTCTGCATAACGCAGACTAAAATCCGTTGGTTGATCAAGATCTGTTTCCTGATATGTTGGATAGTTTGCATTAGGTTGTGTGTCATTCCCATTAGCAGCGTCATCGTGCATAACGATTGTGGTATTTTCTTTATACTTAACAGAGTAATCAATGGGTCGTTCCTCTGTGGTTTCTACATCGTGCTGCAACTCAAGTGCAACCCGTGATATGGGATCCGCTGCATTTATATTTGTGTTTCGCTGTGTATTACTCGAGTAGTGTGTGCGTTTAATGTTTTCATATTCCGAATCCGATTTGCAGGAGAATATAGAGTCACGGCTTTCACTCTTTGCTAAAGTTGCTGAGCGACTGATGCGTGTTTCGTCCGATATTGTTTGAGAATTGCCTTCAACAGTTTGATTATGCTCATTTAGGTCCACTAAATTTCTATTTCTACTACTGCCTGGCTCTTTATTCGATGAAATTTGAATTTCCTCTATATTATCCGATGTCTCTGCATGCGCCTTTTCTCCAAGTTCTTGTTGCAATGCTTTCTGTTTTCTGGCGTTCAGTGTCGGCAACTTTTTTAAACCCAATGAACGAGCAATTGGATCCATACGGTTCTGATTTTGCACAGCTGGACGAAAATTAAGCAAATTTTTTAATGCAGACGAACTTCCCTCTGATATCATTGCATGCTTTGAATGTATAAGCGAACGCAGCATCGGAATGGCACCGTTATCCCATAGAAATTTTTGATCTTCAGGACAACGAGCTGATAAATTCCAAAGTGTTCCACAGGAATTACTGACAACCGTTAAGCTTTCCGACTTTAATTGCTGCAACAGTATAAAAAGGCAATTGTGCTCGCGTAGTATCTGGCGATATGTTTCACACACTGCTATGTGGCTGGATACGTTGCGAAGAATGCCACCGGCGTTCTCAATTATTTTAAGCGTCTTGCTTGGCCCTTCATAGGTTAACATTTTGACAAGAAAAGCAAGCGCGCCATCAACAGCGCAAAATTCGGCTTTATTTGTACTGCAGTGAGCGGATAGATTCCAAAGAGCTGATAATATTGCTTTAAGTGTATTCTCGTTTTTGTTTGTCATTGCTGCACGAGCCAATGCTGTGACAGTTCCGATTTCATTGAGCACAGCCTTCATGTTACTATCTGCGCGCCATGAAAGATTACGCAATACGCTGGCCGTAACTTGTAGAAGATCATCAGGCGCTGCATCTAGCTGTGCGATGAGCGCCTCCATAAAAACTTTTTGGCTGCAGAGTAGCGCTTTGTTGTTCTCATCACCGAACGTGAGATTAGTCAATGCCATTAAAGCGTAACGTCGCAGAGAATTGCAGCACTGATCTTCTGGTTTCGGGCCGTGTACAGCATGATCCAAATGTACTAAATTGGGTATTGCTTGAAGAGCTCCCAGTTCGCACATGGCATGCCTGTGCTCTTCATCGAAACTGACCTTCATTAGGGAAGAAATAGCCGCTAGAGGATGACGATCCGAATCATCAGCAATCGCTTCTCCACCACTCTGTAGTAAGGACTTTAAGAAACTACAATAGTCCATAATTTGATCCAAAAGTCGTAAGACCTTCGCCTCTCGACGTACCGCCTTCTCATCGGTATGCCGGTGAACAACATTATGCAATGCCATGCTGGCAAATTTGCGCACATTTTCCTCGTTATCAGCCGAATGCATCATTTGTACAAGCAACGGAATGCAGCCGGAACGTCGAAGTGTAGTGCACGTTTCAGCATTTTCCGAGAGTTCAAAAAATTTCTTAGCCATTTCCAGTGGATCTTTCGAACCGAGCATAGATAGCAATGAGTAGACACACTCCACTTTCGAGCCAAGAGCTGTATCCAATTCACTGCTAGCTGATGGCATGCTGTACGCATCTAGTCCTCCACATTCAGTCCATGCAGTACCTCTTGGCAAACGTTTGTTTGGAAATACGGGCGTTTGTTGATGCTCGGCCAAACCAGCTGTATATTTGCTGTACAATGAGCTATGTCGCTCATTTAGAGAAGCCGATGGCGATGCATGTGCTACCATTTGCTGCTTTTGTTTATCCTGTTCACTTTGTCGTTCAAAATTTCGATCAAGACTGCGATGCTCACGTAACTCTTGAGCCAGCAAATAATCCGGCGGTATAGGATTTTCATCAAGAAAATGTTTCGAATTCTTGGGCTTTGCTGCGCCAACTACAGTGGAACAATTTAAATCAACGCTATTTGTGCCTGCTATGCTCGTGAAATGCAACGTGTTGTCGTCCTGCGTAAATTCTTTTTTGGTATAACCACTCGCAGCAAGTTCATAATCACTGACCTCACCATCACGCTCATATTTTTTGGCCAGTTTAATCTGTTCGCCTCTGTGTTGGCCAAAATTAAGACAACGATCAAAATGCTCTTCGAAATCTGGTGGCGGTACGGCATCATAGTCAAGAAAATGCGGTTCTTGAGCTGCAACCTCATGCTCCAAACTGTCCAATTCTACATCTTCCTCCGCATAATCAATAATGCTAGGTCTCGTATCCTCTGCCATCTCTCCTAAACGCGGTTGGTACATGATTTTGTACTTTAGCTATTTTATGAGAGTGCTTAGAACTTGTTGTGCAAATTTGTTAACAGCGTCAGATACATAATTTTATGCCTGAAAAGATAGATAAATAAAATAGTTGTTATTCAACGAACGACAACAAAGTAATTCGTGTATGAAAATTTAACCAACCTTGGGGCAAATTCAAACTAAGGAAAAAGTATGCGAGCAGCAGCAGCGGTAAGAGCAGCTGCAAGCACAAATAGTAATTTAGAAATGCATTTTTTTTCTCGCTGAGATTGAACTAAATGCGTTTAGAAAGTCGGTCGGTTTTTCTTCTGTTTCGTCTGCGAAAAATATCTGGAGCATGACTTAAGTCATCTCTCACTTTCTTTTCAATTTTCGAACGCATTGATTTTTCAGTGAACTTAGTTTTTTTTTTAAATCAATTATAATAATAAATTATATCTGATTCACTCAGCAAACAAACCAAAAAAAAAAAAAAATTCGTTTAAGGAACTTTGGTTCAATTTATAGTAGCACCCCGCCCCAACCCATCCCACTTAACATTTCAACTACCCGTGGGCGTGTGTTGTTGCAGAGCATTAATTGATATCAAGTTGCGTTGTGTTAAAAATTATCTTTTCCGCAATATTTAGTTAACATGACACACTAATCAAATAATAAAAGCTTACGGTATAATAAGATAAAAATATTTTAAAATTTTTACTTGAAGAGGCTCCATTGTCTTGGTTTATTGATTTTTCCTGTGGCAAAGCCTTCGCCTTTTTGATATTTGTTTTACAAATGCAGCAGACATTCGTTGTGATAACTGTTTGTTTAAAAATAAAACAATTCAATAAAATGTGACTTTTATTTAAAATATATTAATTTTATAACTGTTTAATTGATAAAAAAAAAAACTTTATTTTTGTGCAATCTGCAGGTTAGCAGTACGAAAAATGTTCTTCTTCTTTTTTTTTCCTATAGAATAAGTGGAGCAAAACATATACATGATTATACAATTTTCTGGCAATGCTATTTTCTGGAAATCGTATATATTTGTATAGAGTGGCGGTGTAATGTATGTTTCTATACTATGACTTTTTTTTTTTTTAAATACACTAAGGAGTGCTTATCTTCGAAATTGTTTAAATTTAAAAAAAAAAAAAAAAAAGCAATAAACAATAATTTTTAAATTTTAGTAAAATCATTTATTTTTAAATGTCGAGTTGTGTTTCTTAAAATTATTTAATTATTAAGATTCTACTTGAAAACTATTGCTCATTGGTTTTTAGGATCGATATTTTTTTTATAAAACATTTTTAAAACTTTAATTTAATTGATTTACTATCTTAAGTCTACGCATGCACAAATGTCTAAATACGTACGTATATATTTATACAATGTGTGTGCAGTATGCAAGGATTCATTTTAATATTAAATGCGCCGTTCAAGATGTTAATTTATATTTATGCATTTCTTTAACTACAAATCAAAATTCTATATTTAAATACATAGAATATATTATTTTTTACTTTTATCCTTGATTGTATACTTGTCGTAAGACTTTGTTGGATCGTATGGCTCCCAACGACTAGCTGGAAATATATGTTTATTACGCTCATACCACGAACGTAATAATACCTTGCCGGCATGGGATTCTTCTTTTTCAACTGATGCATCGCTTATCATGCGTACATCGTCATGTACATCGAATTGGAACAATGGTCCGGATTTACCACGTGCTTTCGTTACAATAAAATCATAGAATGAGTAGTGATGCGGCAGTATTAAATCTTCTTTGACGTACATTAATTGATCGGCCATTACAGTTTTTAGCTCAGTGAATTCCTTACGCAATAATTCAAGACATTTTTGTAGAAATTGATAAATGGAATTGCCTTTTTTCATTAGTACGCTGCGCCTGTGACCGGAACCATCCCAATAACTGAACGTAATCGATATATCTTCGTCCTTAAGCTGCGCCTGTTGCATTACCCATTCTTGACGTAGCTGCTCGCGTAAACGATTCTCTTGCTCCTCACGTTCGCGATCTGGTAAAAAGGATGTGTCAACATCAGGATTTTTGCAGATTTTTTTTCTTTTTTTGTTAACACTGAAGTATCATCCATATCTTGCCATTTGGTTTTTGTTGGTGGTTGTGGTTTGCTAAACGAAGCATTGTCGACATCATCATCGTCTTCTTCGCCATCCTCATCATCATCATCTTGGTCAATATTGAAGGACAGTGCCTGAATTTGACGCTTTTGTTTAGTCTTTTCTGCCTGTATGGCTTCAAGTGCTTTTTGTTTTTCTCGATCCTTTTCATCTTTCTTGAGTGCCAGTTTCTTTTCACGTTCACGTACAATATCTTCTTGTTTTGCTTTCATCTGGTCCAGCGTAACAAGACCGATGGTCGACGATTTGAGTTGCTGTTCCACGGCATCGTAATGTGTAGCAAATTTGTTTTCAATCTTGTCCAGTTTTAATTCTTCCTCAATTTTTTTCTTACGGAATTCAACTTCCTGCAATGCAATCTCGCGCTTTTTCATTAGCTGCGCCGCGCGTCCGGCTTCGCTTGCAGCGCCTTTGTAGTGTGCCATTATTATTTATTTATAATAATATTATTTTATTATTTCTACTTTGTTTAATTTCACTTTTTTTAGTTTACGTTGGCTTGTGCTTCTATTTTGTGTTTTATCAGCTGTTTTGAAATAGTGTTGCCATTTTGTGCTATATTAGCGTGCGACATCTAGCGTGTATGCTTATTGTGTTGTTTACCGTGTTGCCATAAAAATCTAAGTAGCCTGTACAACTATCTGTACAAATTTGAAAGCAAAGTAATTAACCGTTATTTTATTTATTTTACGTATATTAATTATTTTATTTTATATAAATTACTTTACTTCAACTGAGTGCAGTGCCAAAAAACTACATAGGTGAGAGAAAAATCACGGACTAATCAGTACCGTACGATTTTTTAAATTCAAAATTATAACTGACTCAAAAAAGCTCAGAGAGCTGTGATTTTTGCGCTCCTTGTCGTCGACAGCTTTTATTCCTGTATTGTAATACGAACTTGACTTCGGAGCTTTGAGTTATACTACGGATGTATTTAAATTACGGACCATTGACAAATTCAGTTCAGTTCATATCCGAACTTTGCAAACGCGTTATATTGTGAAGAAAAAAAAATAAAAAAAAAAAAAAATAAGAAGACGTGCGGGCACTCCTACTTTTTATACGCGGACAACGGCGACGGCAAACGGTTGAGTTTATTAAATTAAATTTACAAAAACAACAACAACAAACAACATAAACATCATCATCGTCATATCGCCAATGATAATGAATGGTGTTATGATTTAATTTTTCAACAATTACAAAAAACCGTGTGTACGAGTATGTATAAAATGTGAGCAGTGTTATTATCCTAGCTCAGCAGCAAGAAACAAGCGGAAATGTAATTAATCCAAAAAACATAACAACATTCGAACAAAAACAAAGAAGAGCAATGTAACAAGCGAAACACAAGCCAGCAAGGAAGCAAGCGCTACGGCAAGACAAAAAAAAGATGTACGTTTTGTTGTTCATAGTTGGTAAATGACTTCGCAAGGACATTACGGACATACATACACATAAGTACAATATATAAGAGAGTATATATGAATAGAATTTAAGGGCGGCGCGCGGATAAAACGGAAACATACGAGTTAAAGGGCAAATTTAATCTGGAACTTAAAATATAAAAAAAAAAAATAAAATAAAATAAAAAAGCAATTCCGAGCAAGCCTTATAACTGTTTCAAATTGCTTAAGTGATAACATTAAACGGATTCATAAAGAAAATCCTTCGCAGATTGATTATGTCCGAAATGTGATATAAGTCAAGTGAGTGTGAAGCGAAAAAAAGACGCTGCTACTATGGCAATGACTGCCCTTTGTCCTTTTGTTTGTGTGCGTATGTCTGTCTGTCTGATTGCTCTTATAAGAGCATTCTAGTGTGTGTGTGTTTGCGTGTATGCGTGTACGTTGCTTTGTATGTATTTGTGTACAGAAAGTCATTCAGGACAAAAAACAAAAGGATTTGACATTTAGCCTAAAGGCCCCCCCCACAACATGCCATTTCAGCACCTTCCGTTTATACATACACACACATACACACACATGTGTACATGTAAACGTCTGTAGTTTGTTGCGAATGCTTTTGAATAACGTTACGTTTTCGTTACGTTACGTTACGCCTAAATCAAAACTATATACGACAACGACGACATAATTAATCTGACTTTAATTTATCGCCAATTATTTTAACTACAAGCGACAAGCACTTGAATGCGTATGTAACTGCATAACTTCGCAACGCAAGTCCAGCCAGCCATAATTAATTATCGCGCTTAAGTATACATATACATATACATACATACATATGTATGTATATCGTCCAATTTTTCCTGCAATTAGCAGCGCTGAACTGCATAGTTGTAGTTCCGTTCACCTTAACTCTTTACGTGTGTTAAACCGGAGCTAAATGAAATACTTCAAAAAGTCATAACTATGTTGGATGTTTGGATGGGTGGTTGGGTGTTTGTTTGGATTATAGTTGTAATGTCGTCGTCGAGTGGCTTAAATTTAATGATGGTCTTAGACACTTTAACCAATGCCGCCGGCTTCAATTAATTAAATATTTCGAATTTTGATGTTCTAATTTAAGTTTAATCTATTTTCACTTAAAACATTTTCCGTTTTGGTTTTTGTGCGGATAAAATGTGCGCTGTGCTGATTTTATTTGAATTTTTTTTTTATGGAAATTTATAATTCAATTTATCTTACTACTTTATGCATTTATATCTGTCAAGTTGCAACAGCTACAAATTATTAAAGTTTGTATTTCAACGGAGTTGGTATCTCATCGGAGACCGACCACCACCACCACCGTTGGGAGTATTAAATCGTAAATCATGAAGTGCCACAGTGTAAAAAAAAAAAAAATGAAATATAGAATTGCTATAAATACAAATTTTGTAGATAAAATATTTCTAGAAGTTTATCATTTAAATTAGTTTTTTATACACATCAGTGAAAGGGTATAGTAAGTTTCGTCAAAAAGTTTGTTGCGCATGAAAGGATAGGCTGTACACCCACCCCATAAAATGTATACATTCTTGATCAGCTCGATTAGCCGTGTCTGTCCTTAGTTACCCGTTTCATTGGCTCAGTTTTAAAGATATTGAGATGAAATTCAAAACTTAAACTTTTCTCAGTCCAAAGCAGTGGAAGATCGAAGGGCCACGCCTCCTTTAGGCGTAGCTATTAAAGGAGGCATCGTAGACCATATAAAGTAAATTTATTCTTATTCACCGCGACGAGACTAATCGACTTAGCCATGTCCGTCAGTCCGCCCGTCAGTCTGTTTGTTGCTGCGCCATTTATTCGCTCAGCTTTAAAGATATTGGGCTGAAATTTTAAACTTAAACTTTTCTCTGTCCTGTGTACTTTCTATGTTAAAATCAATTTGCCACGCCCACTTTTAGGTATAGTCCCCATACAAGCGTACAACATTTTGTCAAGTTCTTATAAGAAATAATTTATTTATAGATTTAATGGCTTCAAATATGATACAAATTCTTCTTATATCAAGCCAAATCTTCATTTCTAAATGTTTAAGAATATTTTTTGAAGCGATTTGTATTAAATAAAATAATATGAACACATGTTTAGAAAAGGACCTATGGTTGAGCTTGAATCACTATAACATGTAACTTATATAGAAATTTACCTCTCTTTGTTGAGTATTTGTATAAAAAAAACGTTGATTTATGTGAAGCGATTTATTTCAAATATCTTTCAAAATACTTATTCTAGCCACCTATGATAACAATAGGTCACATGATTAAAGTAGGATCATTACAGCACATAACCCCTTTACGAACCGAACGCACATATTCATTCAAGAAAAGTTAGTCTAATCATTGTGTGACGTTTATTTAAGCTTCGGATCAACCCAAAGTTAACGTTTTTCATTGTTTTTTAAATACAAAAAAAACATTTTTCAATGGGTCAAATCAAGTTTAGACACAATATTGGTACCAAGTTTTAAGCTAAAAATACAGATATACAGAAAAAATTCGAAACTAATCGATAAGTTTGTATGGAGTTCTATGCCTAAAAATGGGCGTGGCCTCTTGGTTGTGATATTGGATAATATTAGAAGTATTTTTGCTCAATTTGGAGTCAATACTTTCCTAAATAACAACCATTTCCTTACAAAAAATTTAAAATCGGTGGTAAGTTAGTATGGACACTGTTCCTAAAAATGGGCGTGGCACCTTGGTGTTGATATTGAATGATATTAGAAGTGTATTTAGCCAATGTGGAGCCAATACACTGCTAACTAATAACCATTTCCACACAAAAATTCGAAAATGGACGCTAAGTTTGTACATTTGTTTTAACATTAGATGACATTGGAAGTATTTTTACCCAATTTGAGTTAACATATACATAAATAATACGAGTTTTCATATAAAAAATCCAAAATTTGGGGTCAGTTTGTATGGGGGCTATACCTAAAAATGGGCGTGGCACTTTATTATATTCAAACTTGACCTGGTCGTTGCCGAAAAAAAGCTTAAGTATCTTCATTAGTCTCCGAGTAAATCGCGTTGAAATAAACAGACGGACAGACAGACGGACATGGCTAGATCGACTCGCCTCGTCGAGCTGATCAAGAATATATATACTTTATGGGGTCTACGACGTCTCCTTTAGTGCGTTACAAACTTTCCGATAAACTGAATATACCCGTTTACACTACGTGTAACGGGTATAATAATAAAATAAAAAATTTGGTTTATGTCTTAGAACGGCAGCCAATTCGTTAAAAATACATGCTTTAACGCGGTCCGTCTGTCGCAGTGGTTTCAGTACATCAAAAATCGCCAACTTTTTAAATTTTTAGGAAAAGGAAATTTTAACTTTAAATTTAATTTTAACTTTATATTTAGGAAATTTTAACTTTAAATTTAATATGTAAAGATGCTTCTTATATGAACATGTTTTATCATGGAGATGAGTTGATATGAAAGTGAGTTTTTGTCAAAAGCGTTTGGATATTTTTTTTGTTTTGGGCTTTACATTACACTAGGAGCAAAAAAAGCTTCTGGTTACTGGGATGTCGAGCCAGTCAATAATATTAATTTAAGCATCCGTTTCCTACGCGGGTATGCAATTTTGGTAGGGTTCAATTTAACTTTGAACTCGTTACTATTTTTTCTGTTTTTGTGTTTTTTGTGGGACAACTTTAGTAAAATCCCATAGAGCTTCACTTGTGTTCGGCAGTCCAATTAAATAAAAACCAACAAACCAAACTTTTTTCAATAGCAAAAAAAAAAAAAAAAAACAAGGAAAAACTTTAACTTCGGTGGAACCGAAGCTTAAATACTCGTCAAAATAATTTTTGAATAGTTTATGTGGCTTAGATAGAACTTCAAGATGGGATAGGTGGAAGTCAATGGTCTATTAAAACTCAAGTTTAGACACAATATTGGTATTAAAGTTAAAGCTAAAAATACAGATAAAACAATAATTTTGCTGAAATGGCCTAAAATGAGATGTACATATGTTTGTATAGGGCTTTATGTTACAGTGGCCTTATCCTTATCTTATCGGTGGTGTATGCATAGGATGATATTCGATGTGTTTTTACCCAATAAATAATAAATATTTTTTTCAAAACCTCGAAAATAGTCGGTAAGTTTGTAAGTGGGTGTGGCACTTTCATTTTCGAACTTAACTTAGTCGTTGCTGAGAAAAACTTAAGTTTCGAATTTCTGCTAATTATCTACATTATCTCAGAATGAATTGCATTGAAATATACAGACGAACAGACAGACAACCATGGCTAGTCTCATCGTGCTTAATAAGAATATATACTTTATGGGATCTAGAATGTCTCCTCTTATGCGTTACAAACTTTCCGACAAACTCAATACACCCGTTCACACTATGTATGGCGAGTATAAAAATAAATAAATAAAAATAGCAGTAAAGCATAAACCATTGTGAAACTGAATGAATCAAAATTGAATGGCTTTCATTGTTTTCAATTATTGTGAATATTGTGGGACACTGATTGGCGTACACAAGCTATCACAGGTATAGGCCAGCAAACAAACTGAACTGCTATCGTCGTCACACATGTGGTGACACCGCGTGTATTGAAAAATTGAAAACTTGTCCTTAACTGAAACAATGAAAAAGATTGGTAAAAAAAAAAAGAATTCACGCCAATTCGAGAAGCAATTAAAGAACAATTCCGATAAAAAATATACAAATTGACAACAAAAAATAAGATTTCCCATGGCGAAACAAGTCGTCGAGTGGATCTTTTTCAAAATCAATATGGATACTCTCTACAACCAACACTTTCTAAGATCTAGGAAATAGATAAATTTTGAAAAATAAAAACTATCCTCAGTATAAAAATTTAATGATAAAACTTAAAGTAAGCTCTTTTTTTTTAAAAAAAAGTGTCTTTATTTTATTATTGTATATAAGTAAAATGTTTTTATCATAATTTTTACAACTTTCCGCCCTTTTTCTTTTTAATTTTTCTTCGATATTTTTTGTATGAAAATAGCTATTATTTATGAATGTAATTGCTTCAAATTGGGTAAAAACACTTTTAATGTCGTCCTATGTCAAAACTAAGTTGCCCCTGCCCATTTTTAGGTATAGCCTCATACGAACTTTCCGCCCTTTTTCTATGTTATTTTTTTGTGAAAATAATCAACATTAAGAACGTAAAACTTAACTCCCAAAGGAGTTTTGTTGTATATCTGCAACGTAGAGAGAGTTAGACTGAACAATTAATTAATATTTAATCAATTAATATTTTAGTTACCTTTAGTATTTTGGAATAATATAACTATTATCATTATGGGGAATTAGAGAAAATTGCCATAATAGTTTATTGATAGATTTTTATGTTTTTATACCTGCCAAACATAGTGTGAAACAGGTATATTCAGTTTGTCGGAAAGTTTGTAACGCATTAAAAGTTGCATCGTAAACCCTATAAAGTATATATACTCTTGATCACCTCGATGAGACAAATTGATTTCCGTCTCGTCCGTCTGTCTGTTCGCTGCGTGATTTATTCGCGCAGTTTTGAAGATATTAAGCTGAAATTTTAAACTTAACCTTTTCAAGGTCCTGTGTACTTTCTATGTTAAAATCAATGTGCCATGCCCACTTTAAGGTATAGTCCCCATACAAAAATACAATAGTTTATCAAGTTCTTATGCGAAAAAAATTTATTTATAGAGCTAATGGCTTCAAATATGGTACAAATGCAAATCTTTTTTTTTTTTTTTTTTTTGTTTTGTTTTATTGAACAAGTCTCACACATTAATTTCTTTTTGTTTCCCATTTTAGATGGAGTCGCCATACAAATTTATGCGTCCGTCCGTACATTGTTCTGCTAAAAAAAAAAAGCGAAACTAATTTTATGCATACTTTACGACCGTAAAAATAGCGTCATAAAATCAAAGTAAAGTTTCAAACGAAACTAAAACTTAATTTATAGATTTTCTAAAGAGCTTTTGCCACAAGTAAATTGCTTTAAATTTACGTGTGCCAAAAATAACCATTAATAAAATGCAAAAAAAAAAAAAAGAAAACTATCAACAAGAAAATCGATAATAGCTAAATTTAATATTTTGCGCAAAGTTCTAGCGCATTTTTATTCAACTGAAAACTAGGATACACACATTTGATAGATAGTATAATATTTCCTTGCGCGCATATTTGTTAAAGAGTTTAAAAAAATTTATCTATTTTTTTTCTTTTACAGTTTTGTCTTATGTGTTCCCAAGCAAAAACCAAGTCGCATCGGAGGAACGCAATAGCAACAACGATGCTGCAGCCACTTGCCGCCACCGATTTCCAGAGTGCATTGGATTGAATGCATTTGTTGGTTTAAGTGCTGAGCAAACATTGCACTTTACTCATTCTTTTACTCTGTCGCGTCGCGTCGCATCGCATCGCATTCTAATGCTCTATCGCTTGTACTACTCTTCTGTCTAAATCTAAATCTGTCACTCGCTTACTCCTTATCTTATTCTCTTTGACTTTATAAGATTAAAATTCATTTTACAAGACCAACATCAACAACAACAACGAACAATATGGAAGATGTTGCCGCTACGCCACAGCAACCGCCAACATCAACGCAGCAGCAGCATCAGCAGCCACCGCCGCCGCCAACAAAACGAAGCACAACTTTGTCTGTCGACCGTGCCGCATTTCTTTTGCTGCGCGTCAAGAGGGCTTTCAAGAAAAAACGGCAACAGCGCAAGGAAAAACAGTAAGTATCATCATCATTATTAATGTCGACCGACGTTTTTGTTTTCGCTGCTAGTAGCGTTGGCAATAGATGTTATCCTTAATCGTAACGCCTTTGAGCCTTCGAGTCTTCCAACATGCACGCACGCACATCGAGACAGACTGAAAGACAAAGAGAGACAGACAGACTGGCAGTCAGTCAGGCAGGCAGGCAGGCAGGCAGCAACCTCAATTTCAACTTGTCACTTAAAGTGGTATGAGGATTTGTGCTTGTCGGAGTCAAGCTGTCAAGTTGCAAATCCACTTCCATTGACATTTAGTGGCATATTGAAGTATGTAAAGAGGATTAGCAATAAAGTATTGAATATTGCTAATACGCCATGTGACATTCATAATAAAACTACTTCCTTTTTTTATTTATTTTATTTCAAAAATTCAATAATTTATTTCGTAGTACAGTGTATGTAGGAATTTTTAAGTTATTGCTGTAAAAACTGGGAGAAACTTTGATGGAATTGAAGATTATCACAAAATAGGTAAAAACAAAATGTATTGCGTAGATAGCATTCCGCTATAAAATATTGATTTAAGACTAAGACTATGTTTAATTTAGGTATCGTAGTCCCTATAAGGTACATACATACATATATATTCTTGATCAGCTTGATGGGGTAAATCGATCAAGCTACGTATAAATTGTCTTTTTAATTGCACTCCCCACGGCTGCAACTGTTTTGTATAATATACCTACCTATATAGCCCCCATAATAAATCATCGGCAACATTTAGTATCGATATCGAATTCTCGTGTCACAGTGGTTGTAAAAAGTTGGTCCGAAACGGCTTGACCGATTCTTATGAACTTTTGTGTGTATATTCAGTAGGTTTGAGAATATGTTTTTATACCCCTTAATGGTAGGCGTGGCCCTATAGAATCGATCATAAATTCATCGAATGTTTTCAAAACAACTTAACCAATTTCAATAAAACTTTGTATATTTGTATTTTTGGTCCAATTTAAAAGATAGGATATAAGTCATGAAATTCAGTATACATGTTACTAGGACCTGCATAGTAGCAAAATGGGACGTGGACCCGTAAAAGCGATCAAATAAAAAAAATGCATCCAATTTTTGGAAATATTTAAACAAAGAAAAAAAAGTATGATCCATTGGAAAATGGGCGGTGCAAATAATTGAACTGACAAATTAAATTTGGTATACATATATTAGTGCTGTGTGATTGTTGGAAATAATCGATTGTTGATGATTGTAAAAAAAATCGATTATTGGTGATTAATCATGATTAGCACAAAATATTTTTTGATATAAGGTTTTGAGAATATTATATTTCATGATCATCTTTTCAATGTAGCAACTTGCTTCCAAACTTTTAAAATGTTGTTTTTCGCTTAGTTCGTCAATTTCGAGGCAATTGCCCTCTATTAATTTCTACCTAATTGATTGTTGATTAATCAATTGTTCATTCTTTAACTAATCGATCAGTCGATTATACAAAATAATCGATTGCTCCTTGATTAATCGATTAATCACACAGTCCTAGTATATATACATGACCCGAACAAGATCGAGTAGTTTAGCTGATTTCAATATAAGTTTTTGTGAATAAAATTTTTGTGCTGAATTTTCATTTGGTTTGGTATCGACCCAACAAAAAAAAAAAAATGTTAACAAATATTTTACATAGCAGTGCCATTTTTTTTAAAAATATGGATTGTGTTTATTGTTTTAGCAATAATCGGTATTATCGTTTTTACGTAGTATATTTTTTTTCATTGTGAGACATACAAAATATAGAGTATACATTTAACCTTTTTACAAAAAGCTTTAAGGGTTCTCAAATGTGTTCGAGTTAAAAAAAATAAACCATGAATCAGTTAACCGCGTTAAATTTAAAAAAGTTTAAAAAAAAGTACAAATCTGTTGGACTGGAAAAAATGTTCGTCGGCGAAACGTCTGAAAGAAAATTTTCACGTACGAAACACACATTTTTTTTGTTGAATAAATTAAAAAAGCTGTTGAACAAAATCTACATAATTTAAATTTACTAAAATGTTTTCTCGATGCAAGTAGACAAATTTTGAGCTTCTAGACACTGACAAAAAAACATGTAAAAATAAAGTGAATTGAGATAACACTGTAATTCTGGTAGAGATGTATGTACATATGTATGAATCGGTCTTTAGAAAATTCACTAGCAAAAAGTGTTTTGACGCTTTGCCAAAGAAAATGTTTACCACACAAGCATGTGTTATTATGATAAAGTAGGCACTACAAACTTATTATAATCTTTGTTAAAATTATGGGAGTGTTTCCGCCTCAGGCTCCAAGGTCAAATCCAGGACAAAAGATTGTAAAGTGTATATTTCACATTGTAATGGACTGGATTTATAAAATACCTTTTCTTTATTCAAACATCGGAATAGGCTTATTAAGAAATTCGATATACATATTAATAGAGTCAGGAAAGGTATAATTAGACAGGCGGTACCCACATAAGCGATAGAAAAAAATTTAATCATATTTTTGCAAGTATTTGAACTAGAAAAATAGAAATAGGCGTACACGTTGCTAGGACTGGAAAAAGGATAATTCATTGGAAAATGGGCTGCAGGGATGAAACTCAGTGTACATGGTAATTGAAATGAGAGAGGAATGCTCCATTGAAAAGACGGGCGGAGGGCGTGGCCCCATTTAAGCCATAAGAAAGAAAAAAAAGAAAAAACGTTAACTTTCTGATACACGAAACTTTATTTATTATATTCTGGAAAGGGGTTGGGTTGGAGAAAACTCATGTTAAACGTCACATACGTAAAATTTTGAGCTAAAAATACATATTAAACAATTGATTTCTTGAAAAAAATGTAAGGTGGAGTTTATACTACGTCTGTAAGTTATAGTGGCCTAATCCTTGTTATTTCGGCAACATATTCATAGGATGACCCAGATTGGAGTGAATATATTCATAAATAAGAACTATTTTCGTACAAAAACTTAAAAATGGGCGCTAAGTTTGTATGGGGGCTATACCGAAAAATGGGCGTGGCATATTGCTTTTGATATTGGATGCCTTTAGAAGTATTTTTACCAAATCTGTAGTAAATACATTAAAAAAAAACTAAATTTTTTCATACAAAAAATCGAAAATAATTCGTTAGTTTGTATGGGGTCTATATCTGAAAATGGGCGTGGAACCTTGGTTCTGACATACAAACAGCATAAAACCTCTAAAACTTTCCGAGAAAAACGCATTGCAACAGACAGACAGACGAACATGGCTAAATCGATTCGTCTCATCGAGCTGATCAATAATATATATGTATATTCTATGGAGTGTCCGATGACTCCTTTAATGCGTTACAAACTTTCCGACAAACTGATAGTACCCTTCACACTATTTGTGGTGGATATTAAAACTAAAAACAACTTACTGCGTCATTTAAGCAAGTCCGGGCATAACGGCTAGTGTTTTTTTTTATATGAACACCGTCATAATAACCAAATTTAAGGTACATCCGTCACATTTATTTTCTATATGAATAGCAATGTAAGATGCGTGCAATTCGATTAGTCGAACTGGTCCAATGTTTAGACGACCTTGATTAAAGTCACAGTTTTTAAATCATTAATGCTAGTATGAAACAATGTTGGTACTTCCTTTTTTTCATCTCGAGGCAATTTGCAGACCCTATACGATGTAGTCAATTTTAATTATTATGTTAAATTTTAACTTATGCACTTATGTTTGTTTACGATTTTAGATCACAGCATGCTGGCGCCACTGCTGCCCAGGCGAATAATGTTAGCAACCGCAAAATCCCACCGCCGCTTCTTCGTTCACGTACTTTACCAGCAATTATTATGCCAGGATTGCCGGCATGCTCATTGATTACAGAAAAGCAAACTAATAGTCGTTTAGGTAAATGATTTTCCGCATTACCTGCGAACGAAAAAAAAAAAAAACTTTTCAAATTGAGTTCAAACTCAAAATATTTTCTTTTTTTTTTTGTTTTTGGTTTTCCCTCAGAAGAACGTTTTTTTGGTACAAAGTTTCGTGGTGGTAGCATTAGTGGTAGCAATGGCGCCACATTTAATCGTTGGTCGTTACTTTCGAGAAATAATAATAATACTACAACAGCAACAACAACAACAACAGTTGCATTCATATCAACCATAATACATCATCGTTAAAATTATTGCAATTACCGAAAGATGATAGCACTTTGGTCTATAGACGAAAATCATCAGGAAGTACACCATATTCGGTGGCAACTTATCAGCAGCAACAACAGCATTTGCAACAACAATTGTTTTATCAACAACAACAGCAGCAACTGCAGCAACAACAACAGCCGCCGTTTTATGCCAGCGATAGTTCATATTTTCAACCGTCGGATAACTTTGAATGCCATGCAGATGGATCATTGTTATTGCGGTAAGTTAAAAAAAAACAAAATTCCTTAACACAATATAAACTATACCTATTATATATGTGTGTGTGTGTGTTGCTGATAACAATTAAATTGAACAAACGAAAGTGGAAAAAATGGTTCCATATTAATAACTTTATACGCTTGCAGTATTCCGGCACCACATGTTGTTGCCGCTCATGCCTATCGGTATGCATCAAAAAAACGTGAAGCAGCTTCCACAACTACAGTACCAGTATCCACCGATGTCCATATTACACAGACCATCTATCGAGATAACGATAAGGGTGAAGAGAACGTAGCCGCAACATCAAGTTCAAATACGGCATTCACGCGTCTGACCAAACTACTGACAAGCAGCAAAGTAACAGCAGCAAGTGAACAGCAAACTAGTGTAAATCTGTGTTTGAAAGAGGAAGCCCCGCGACGTTTGTCTTGGGAGCGGTAAGTACAAAAGCTAAGAAACAAAAGCGGAAATGTTTTATAAAATATGCTAAAGCTGTGATAAGAATTTTCACATATTTTTATATATGGCTCTCCATATCTGAGTAAAAAAGAGAAAAGATTTTTTGTGCCGTACATTGGGGGGTTTATAAGGGTTCCGCGCTCATCTCTAATCAGAACTAATGAAATGGTCCGATGCACAATCCACAAAATCAGGCGTAAATGATTTAATATTGCGGCTATAATAGTTCTATTGATAAAGTTTACACTTTTATCTAAAAATTAGTATTTAAATTTTTGTGATATCTTTTTCCGTTTAAAAGTTATAGTCTTGTAAATTCAAGATACAGTGCTGGTTAAAATAAGCTATGAGCCGCTGTTTATAGTATTCCTGCATTTAAAGAAAACGTCTGCTTTTGTAAATTTAAAATGGTTAAATTTGTCGTCTGACTTCTTCCTAAGTCTTAGGGTCATTATTTCAATGTTCAGTTAAACACATTAACTGGCAGTTAGTTATTTAACTTCTAGTTAGTGCTAAGCTCGACATTGACCTGAAATAAATTTTTAAATCTTTCTATTTCAATTTTCATTTCATGTCCATACATACAAAGACGTAAAGATAGCAGCGCACTGCAACGTTCGGCTAGCATTGATTCCTTCGCCGAAATCGTTTTCAGCGATTCGCCACGTCCCTCTTTGGACATACCGCGTGGAGCAGCTCCGCCATTTAGCAAAAGACCATCAACAAGCAGCCTTTATTCAAATAGCAGTTTATACGCCGGAGCCACAGAAGTAACGATCGGTAACAGTACCAGTGGCGGTAACAGTCGACGTGAAAGTTTGCTAAGTCCGTCATCGACTCGTCGCAATAAGCTCAACAGAAATAAAAACGGTGAGTTTGCAACAAAATTTCTTCGTTATGCGTAAAGTTTTAAAGAAAACTGTATTGTATGTACGTATGTACTTATGTATTGTATTGTATATAAAAAAAATATCCAGAGTGATAAAAAATTTCAAATTCAACGGATTTTCTACGAAATAAAAGAAACATTTGTGATCGCAGCAGAGTAAAGCAACTCGTGACAAAAAGAGGGAGAGCGAGATCCATTGTAAATTAAACCAACTACTCAATAGTTAAGTTTTTACTCTCTCTCATATATACACTTTGCGTGTATTAGTAACTTCTCCATTGCACAGTGGATTCGTTTTTGTAAAATGTTGTAAATATCAAACAATGATAAATTACACATTTGAAAAAAATATAAAAAAATTTAGATTTACATGTTGAAAAAAAATTAAAACTAAGTGAACAATAACTCGATAAAAAATTTTATCCATTTCGTAACATTGAGGCGTAAAAGATACATATGTCAAAATTCTTATATTACCAAATGAAAAGAAGAATTTTCCATTTTTTACCATATAAAAGATTTTCATGCGAAAAAAAACCACAAAAATATGCGGATATAATGAATGGGATCGAGCCTAAATTTTTTCTGCCCGCATCAGTCCGATAAATAAAGAAGCATGGGCAACATAACTTTGTCTACTCTAATAAAAGTTAGAGATGAAATTTTTGGATTTTACAGTTGATTTTACAATTTACAAAGATACTATTCATTATTATATTGACCTAATGTAGAAGGTTTAAATAAGATTTTTTTATTTTTTTTTTTTTATAAATCGTTTTTTTTTTTTTCTCTTGGAATTGACCCACAGTGCACAATGTTGGTTAAAAAGTGAAACGAAGCCATTCAGCCACCGACGCGACGTTGTGACTCTCATTTGGATCAACTTCGATTCGGGTTCAGTTGACGTTTAGTTCACTTGCGTGCGTGTTGTTGTCGTTGGCGTCGTGTGGAGAATTGTGTAGATTCGTTTTGCTGCATTTGCATACGTTTACGACATATAAATTACAATAAAGTACAAATTTCAAATTGTGTGTTAAAACTAAAAACATGTAAACGTAACTCAAAATGTCATTTAAAACAGTTAACATTTGACAACATTGGTGACTAATATGTTTGGAAATAGAAATATGCAAAAAATGTAATGGACTTGAAACATAGTTTTCGGTTTCGCTACGCTTATTTAAGTTTATAATCTTATGTATGTAGTGTGTAAATATGTATGTAGACATACATCCAAACATATGTATATGCGTGTGCGTTTTAACTACCTGTTTGTATATATGTGTATTTGTGTTGTTACCTGTTTGAATGCGCGAGTACTGAACAGATAGAGAGAGCGAGAGAATACGTGAATCAATCGATCATCAGTGAATTAAGCACGTTGTGTATACATACATATACATACATAAACGTGAGCATACATTTTGTAAGAGAGTGAGCAGCATTATTTTTTTTACCGTAACACTTTTTAATGTTTTATTTTCAAAATTGGGCTCAAACAGTTGTGGTGATTTACAAAAAAAAAAAAAAAAATAATAATAAAAATGAAAACAAATGGTTTCTTACAAAAAAAAAAAAATAAATGAAAATAAGCTCGTTGACAAGTTTCATCTTCACAAATTATTATTTTTTCTTATATAAAATGAAAATTGTTTGGAATGCCAAAGTTGCAAACATAAAAAAATACGAAATATTACAACTATTTAATACTCTCTCGCGCTCGTTCCCTCTCTATTATTAAAGGAAAACAAATAAAAGCAAAATTATTACAACTACAAATTGTAAAACAAAAGAAAGCGTCAAATTGTGAACATAAGAAAAAGAAGAAGTGCACTCTTATAACGAAAGTGAACTTTTACCATTCGGTTGCCATTTTTTTGTGTTTCTATTTTTTTTTTTTTGCTTAAAGCTAAAAAGAAAAATAAAATAAACAATCGAGCGTGCGCGACAACAATAAAAGAGCCAAGAAAACGAAAAAAAAACATCAGTGAAATAAATGAAATGACAAACAACAAAGTTTTAACAAACAAATTCCCTTACGTATCTGCTTCTTCTTCTTCTTCTTAGTCGTCGTCTAGTTGTTGTTGCTGCATGCGGGTGCATTTAAATTAAACGGCGCTCCTACACATAATCTTTCAAACACCTCCTCAACCTATCCTCTTTGGCTTAGCTACTAGTAGCAGCAACAATAACAATATTAATGCTACCGAGACCTGCGCAAAAAATACAACGCTTAAAAATATACACAAGTACATACATATACACTCGTATATTCTCCCAAAAAAAAACTTCCTTGGCGCCCTTTACTAGCGTCCAACAAAAATAGTGTACATCTTTACTAACGCACAACAACAAAAACACAAAGTGTAAACTGTTGAAGGATTTGCAACTTGAAGTTTTTCTTTTAACCTTTTTGTTCATTTTTTTTCCTCTGCCGTAGCTTATTGTTTGTGTAAAAAATACACAAAAGTTTTGAATTGTTAAGCACATGAAAAGACAACAACAAAAACAACAACAACAATAATAAAAACGAGTACAATAAAGTAAAAGGAAAGAAAAACGCGAGAAAAACGACGAGCATACGTTAAATAATAAATACAACAATGAACAGGTAATCACCGCAAAGGTTTCATTTATTTTTTCCGTTTTTTATTATTTTTATTATGATTTTTTTTTTTTTTTAAATATTCGTTTATTTACTTACTACACTTTAATTGTTCAAAGAAAATAGTGAGAAAAACGCACACTTAAACATTTACAAAAGCTACGATGAACCATTTTTTGCATAGACTGATTCAACAGTTTTGGAATATCTTTAATATTTCCATATGGATCTTTTTTGTACTTTCTACATTTCGATTATTTTTTGGTTCAAATGATAGCAGTTAACTATACCTTATACCAGTTACTTTTGAATATACCCTCGTGCAAAATATATACGTATCTATTCGCACAGTAATTTAGACAAAGTAATTGTGAAGTTAGTTGAAAAATATGTATCTATCATACAATATAAAAAAATGTTATTGTTTGTTTTATTTCGCTGCGTGCGTTTTTTAATTTTTGTACTTTGTCTACAATCTGTTTAATAGATAACTTACTAAGACATATACATATATTTTTTTGTTTCCAAAGTTCAAATGTGAGATTTGTATAAATCCGGCTTTACATTGAACTAAACACGTTTCTATGTAGGGTGCATGTTTATATTTTAGATATTCTAGTTTTTCATTTACTGGGAAATTCAAAGTGAACTGACCTTTTTCGTTTTTTACTTAAATTATTTCAACAACAAATTGCCAACACGTTTTATTAATTCAGTTCAAAATTACTTCCAACTCCATTCTATTTGATGTTGAAATCATATCTTTCCCAAAGGATATTTTATGTGAAAATCAAAGACTCACAATCAGATATTTGCCCAATTAATGCTGGTATACCCCAAGGCAGTGTATTAGGGCCAGTGCTTTACACAATTTAAACTGCAGATATGCCTGTTAATTGTAATGTTACTTTTGCAACTTAACATATGTTAATGACACTGCAGACAGTGCTGTTAATGATTCGCATAATCTCCAAGTGCAGTTAAATACATGTACTGCAAAAATCTTCTCGTATAACAGTTTTTATTAACGGTTCAGCTATACCCGTCACCAACTGTGCAAACTACTTAGGATTGCATTTGGATCGTCGATTGAACTATAAACCGCATAACAAAGTTAAGGCTCAACAGCTTAGGCACAAGACAAAAAGATTATATTGGTTAATCAATCAAAAGTCCAAACTTAGCTTTGAAAATAACAATTATTATTATTAAAGTCGATGTTAAAACCGGTGGACATAGGCATTCAGTTATGGGGCACCGCAAGTAATTCCAATGTAGAGATTTTGATAGAGACTTTAAGAACGATATGTAATGCCCCCTGGTTTGTCACTAATTAATGCACTCAAAAGGACTTAAATTTATGTACAATAAAAGAGGAAATTAGAAAAGCAAGTACTAAATATTTGGAAAAATTAGAAAACTAAACCAACTCCCTTGCGATCAACTTACTTGATAATAGTGAAAAGACACGCAGGCTTAAACGATTACATGTTCTTGACATGCCGTTTAGACCTTCATAGTATTTAGATTTACTATACCTCATTATAATATGTTAAGATTGAACGATATTATATGTACAAATTAATTATATTTCCAAACGGTTTGCATTGGTGTTGTCTTCATAGGAGCACAATATATGTTATTTACCAAAGTGTCATTGTAATTCAACTTATTATCTCAATATAGCTTGTAGATCAAAATTGGATTTAATAAAAAAAAAAATTATCCATTAAATATAATAAATAAATAAATAAATAGGCAATTTAAACATGCATATTGAAATTTTGCAAGAAAACGATTTATACCGATTTTCAATTGCCATAAAACTAGTTTAATTGTCGAAAACACTCGACATATTGTTTCCATATGTTACTATCTGTAATAAAATTAAATGGAAAAAATTGAAAAACATATTCTATAGCAGTTCTTTTTATTACGATATTATAAACTTCACAAAACTATCACATAAACTTCTACGAAATTAATACAAGGTCAACTTGAGTCACAGGGACACACTCTTTAGAGAAATCTAAAGTTAAAGGTCAGTTTGTATAGTGGCTATATGCTACAGTAATTTGATCTGACCCAAATTAGTTTGTATATAGTTTTGTATAAGTTTTTCTATAAATTTGAGTACTCGTACATTTATAGCATAATCAATAAAAAAACAATAGCTTGAGACCTCTAAAAGAAGTTGAATAAAACTCAAAAGAGGCTAGGAGTAAAGCAATATCTCCGACATACCCATCTAAAAACAACTATAATGTCAAAACGCAAAATATTATCTTCTTGTACCTAGAAGCATGATATTTTTATCGTTAAAAGTTGTTGGGTATGATAATAGAAAAAATCCAAAAGTATGCCAGAAAATTGACTCCATATATCGTTGATTCTAGACTGATGCTAATCCCGAAGTTTTTTTTTATCTTTTTTTAGCATCATAATATTTTTGGTTGTAAACGAACAAAAATTTGTACGTTTTACAAAAATTTGTACTGTAAAAATTTGCCGTTTTCAACAAAATCTTAATTTATACAACAAAAAGGTTTTTTGACTACATTTAAAAATTAATATATTCATTCCTTTATATCTGAATAATAGACTTTAAAACTATTTTGATTAATTGATGTCCCACATTCAAATGCAAACCACAAATCAACACACTTTTCTTTATCTCGTCATAAGTAGGTACTCCATTAAAAATCTTTTTTTTTAGATAAGTTGTAACATTCTTTAGAAAATAGCTAAAATCATTTAATACAAAAAAAAACTTGATTTTATTTTGTACCCTATTAAATTTTGTAATTATTAACTAAAGGTTCAATTCAAACTTCCGAGCTATTTGACAGACTAAATGTCAAAAAGCTCTAATAGAAAAAATCAATGATATATTGCCCTTATTCTGAAATTAAATACATATTTTATTTTTAAGCTACTCAGTGCCCGCATAATAGGCTTGCAAAACCGAATTTATTTATTTACTATCTGTTCAATATCTACATACATATGTATACACGTAGGAAAAAAAAAGAAAGGGAAAAAAAGCTTGAAAGGTTGTCTTGACCTGGGATAAATGAAGCGAGCAAACGCTTTGACACTAAATGTGTGAATCTTAAATAAATTCTATGAAACAATCTGGCAGGTACTTAACAAGATTCGCCGCTATGCATACACCAAGTCTAAATATAACCTACATCCGCATGAATAGCTGTGGCTGACTAGAATTGACTTGGTTAGTTCTGATGACTGCCTGCTGCTGCTGATGGTTGTTTTTGTTGTTGTTGCTGCTGCTGCCGCCGCCGGCTTCAGAATTTCATTTAAAGTAAACAAGATCAAGCAGCTGATGAGTGAGAATGAGGGAGAAGAATGCAAACACAGCTAAATATAAGGGTTGGTTGGTTAGTTTGGTAGGTAGATAGTTAAACGCATAGACGCACGTTCGTTCTGTGCTTGGTAGCTACATAAATATATACTATATATACATTCATATCTTTCATTTGTATATACAATATATATATGAAAGATATAGGGGAAGTAGTTTTTTTGTTTTGTTTTCGTATAAATGTATCTAGATACTTTACTACCACAAGAACAACAACTTACATCTGTGTTAGTTTATTTTACACATTTATGGCTTATGTATGTACTTGAATTTGAATCGAATCACGTCTTGTGATGATTATTTAGTTTTTGAATTTTGTTACGCGCGGATGCAGCATTAAGCAAGGCAATATTGTCGGTCTGTGTGTCTGTCTGTCGGTCGGTCGTTTTAAAGAATCAGTGAAATAGAGTAGATTCCGGAGTAATATAACTAACTAACTAGAATATAGTAGTATCAAATGTAAACGCGTTGTGTGTACATATAACGAAACGTTCTATAGAATGCATAAAACGTCGTTAAAGAAGCTTTGAAATCAAGTGCTGCTGTTGTGAATCTTTGCTATAGAAATAAATAAATGTTATTAAAGTGCAAATTAGACGAGCATGGAGCGCCGGCGTGCTATTAATGCTTATGTAAAGCTTAGGAATAGCAATAACAATATTGACGAGCATTTCGAACGACGAGATCAACATTCTGAAGAAGCAATTGATTGCCATCTACGACGTTCTCGTTCTATGCGTGCATCCTTTCGTGCACTTAAGGGAAAATTACATAGTCCTGCCTTGTCACTTGAATCACCGTTCAAGTTACATCGTTTACGTCATTCACGCGCTATCCGAACATTGAATAAGTCAAAGGCTGCGAAAGTTTTAAAGTTGGGCAAAGATATTGAAGACGTTGCATCGGTGGTGACAACGCGTAGTGGTAAAACTAACATCGAACATTTTCAACAACAATTCAGTAAACCAAAAGTAGTAAAACTTACAGATGCAGATGTGAGTGCGTTTGACGTGAACTATCAAAGTGAACAGCATTTTACCGAATTGCCAGTTGGTGCGGTACCACGAAAGGCTTGCAAACTTTTACAGATACCGGAAAGTTATTGTTTAAAATATCTTAGTGAGCAAAAGCAGCAGCCAGTTCAACAGCAGCAAAAGCAACAACAAAACGTACAGTCAAATGATGTAACTTATGCAACAATTAAAAGTGAAACTTTAAGACTTAATGAAGAAGTACAGACGCATAATATTATGGAAACTCAAACGAAAACTTCAACAGCAACAACTACAACAACAACAGCGTTGAATGCTACAATGCGCATGCGCACAGCGACTATACGCAAACCGATGCCATATCTGAACAGTCGTATGTTTTTTTTTTGTTATTATTTTTATCTGAAAATATTTTAGTTTTTTTTTTTTTTTTAGAGGTTTTGGTTGGGTTTATTAAATCTTAAAAATATTCTCAGTTTATGAAGAAACCCTTACCAGATGCCAAAATTCGAATGTTAAAATTGTCATACAAACATTTTAGTTTTTTTTTAAACTAAACTAATTCCCCAACATTATTTAGTTTTCAACAATTTCTTCAAAATGTTTTAGAAAATAATCAATTAGGGAATTGTGAAAAAATACTTAACGTTAATGCCAAAATATTGAAATAACTTTTCAGATGTTATCCAAACGAAAACAAAACGTCAACGGCAAAATTGCCCATGGGAAGCTGTCTGCGAACGCCGACAGTATTCATGCGGCAAAAATCATTTCATACACTTAATGAACTCTCGAAATTCTGTCACTTGAAAAATATTAATTCGCGTTGCTCCATCGATGGTAAGATCTAAAAGTCTTAATGAACGTTGCGTGCACATTTCGGTTAATGGCCTAATCTAGGGGGAACTAGTATTAACCCAAAACGAACGAACGAAATTAATCAATCTAATTATAATACTATTTTGAATGCGTATTATATGATAAAAGAACGCCTGCTGCTTCAATGGTTTATGTGAAATTAGAACAGTAGCCAGAGCACGTCAAGCAGGTGCTTGTGGTTATGTCGAACAATTCCTTTGCTGGCTATTTAATTATTTCGGTCGTTGGTATTCAAAGTGAATTGAATGGGGTCATGGTCGTTGGTGTTAAATGGGTGGTCTCTTCATACATACATGCATACAAACAAACAAACACGCTCATATAAATACTTACATTCCATTCATACATATTTCAATAGTTACAAGCATGACGCGCTCAAAACATTACACTAGTTTACAATAATTATTTCCATAAAAATGTAAAACATACTTGAAAGGACTTACATACATCTTAATTGATTTTGAGATATACATATATACTATATGCGAGTCCACAGACGTTATTAATTTTTTGTTTTAAGTTTTAATGGTGGTAGTCGTACAATGTGCATAATAAATTATTCATACCGAATATATTGCTTTTCCAGTTTCAGAGCCCCCTTAAGTTCCTGGTGAAAAATTTACCAAATTACATCTTAGTGTTTACCTGAATTAAAAAAAAAGAAAAAAGTAATAGTCAAAAAATGGGTCCCAGACCCAAATTTCCCTTGAACATACCAAACCTATTTTCTAAACATCTTTCAAATGCGCTCACTTTTAAGAACATATGAATTTTCCGGTTTTTAGGACCCGGGTCCAAAAATTCTCTGAGGAGTCCAAGGTCCGAATTTCAGAAATCCCTTGATAACGCCAAAAAAATGTTGTAACCATATTTCTTCGTCTAATCATTCCGAAGATATGGCTTCTCCAGTTTCAAGGCCTCCATCAGGCCCCCGGTCAAAAAAAAAAAACACGTCCTAGTGCTTTAGCGAATTCTATTCTATTTCAATTCTCTACATCTTTTCATTGTGATAATATGGCTTATCCGCTTTCTAGGCCCCGGGTCACAAGAATGTTTAAGTAATTAAAAAGCCTAATCGTAAAAGATATAAATATCAAGTTCAGAAAAGTACTACTACTGTCACATGAGCATTCGTTGGTAAGAAAGTAATTTAAAATTAGTGATATTGATTTAGAAGAAAAAATAAAGATTTACAATTTTATAAATAAATTCACAAGTTGAACACAGTAGTTTATATCTCCATTGAACCAATGCAAACATTTTTAAACAATCCAACTTTTCCTATCTTAGCAAAACCCGAATTTGGTACAGATAATTCCTTAGCTAAATTATATAAGGTGTAGTAGTATTCATTTTTTGTTTGCTTATTTCAAGCATACTATGCTTTGCTATGTAGGTACGTAGCCCTTAACTTGTTTCCCAAAATAAATTCGATTGTCTCATAGTCCAGAACAATGTAGAAAGCAATTTGGGATAAGAATCTTTGATTAAATTAATTAATTACCGAATATATTTGTAAATGAGAAAAAATAGGGGAAAGCGTAATAGAAATAAAATGGTTACAATTGTTTTTTTTTTTTCTCATATTGTAAACTGGTGTAAAAAATACAACAACAATAAAAAAAAATCATCTAAAACAACATCAAAAACAAACGTAAAGTCGTTCCTCCTCTACCATATAAATAAAAATAATAATGTAAACATCAATTAAATTCATTATTAATTAATTTAACGACTGCATTTGTCATTGAATTATAAAAGTTTTATGAATTTAATATTCCCATTTTTGAATTTAAAATAATAGAATTTTTGGTCTGGGGCAAATTTGTACATAAATATATTATTTTATTTTTAATTAGCTTTTTATTTTTAGAATTATGCATTTGATATGATTATGTTTTGTTTTATAATTTTATTTTATTATTATTATTTTTATTTATTTTGATTGTTTTTCCTTTTTCTATTTTATTTATTTTATTTTTTTTTTTATGTTCAAAAGATAATTTACTGTCGTCGAAAAGTCAAATCAGAAGCGAGCGCAGCACAGATTTGCACACCAAACGACATGGTAAATGTTTCGATGACATTGCTATAAAACTGGGCGAACATATACCGATAAATAGCAACGACGACGGAAGTACAAACTATGATGATAGCGCCGATGCCGATGATGTTAGCTATAGTCGTAATTTATGCAATCTGAATAATTATAACAACAATAATTATAATAGTAATAATACTAATAATAATAATACAAGCCAGAAAACCAATACAACAATTGTCAAACGTGACAATAACAACGATTTATGTTGGACAGAGCAATTAACTCAAAATGTATCGGTAGCAAAAATGCGCACAGCAATCTCTTCCTGTGCTGCTGCTGCAGCAACACAAGTGAATATCAAAGATATGGAATTCCTATTGCCACACGCTGTCAGCCAGCATCATCAGCATCAACAGCAGCAAAAGACAGATGAGAAACGTATATCGCAACAATTGAGTATATCGCGTCAATCGCGTGACATAACAAAAACACTAGAAATGTCCTCCTTGTATACTGATGAGAATGTAGCGACAAATGAACAACAACAACAACAAGAACAGCAACATCAATTGGCTGTATATCGTATGCCCGCTGGATTGCGCGATAGAATCGGCAATACGCCGCATCCAAATCGTAATAAAATGACCAAAAAACAATTGAAACTTGCACAAGCACAGCTTGACAAACTAACGCAAAATAATCAACATTTAAATGGTAGGCAAAAAGGCGAAGAACGGCAATAAAAAATCAGAAACCAAGCCAATATCAATGAAATCTTTAAAATTTTTAAATCTAAACTTTATGTATAAATTTTAAAAATTTTATTTTTTGTTTTAAATTTCAGCATTATTCTCAGCTGTTGAGCATGGTCATTTGGAGAAGGCACGTACTATTATTGAATCAATCGATGTTGATGTTAATAGGTAAGTTTGATTTCCGTGAGCACAATAGTAACCCATAGACTTTATCATGACACGACGAACATGAACTAACTTTAACAAAACTTATTTCATTTGACTTCATTGAGAAAAACTTACCGTACAGACGGACATCTCCTTAGCACGATTATAGGCGCTTCCACACATCGGTCCAACAACCGTCTATTTACACTCTAAAAAATATGGAATTAATGGTCACCTAACATCTAATCTTAGTTTTATTCCTGAAAATTTAAAATAAATTAGAAGCTTACTGATTCTCAGCGCCTAAAGAAGTAAATAATGTTTAAAATGTATCTTTTAGAGATAACAGACCTACTTAAAAATTTGGTTTGATTGAATGAAAGTGCTCCATATTTTCAGACGTATCTAAACCTTTTTGAGATATAGTTGAATATTTTAGATTGATACTGCCTAAAGAATTATTCGCACTGCACATATCTGTTCGTATTTTTTTTTTTACGTAAATGTTTGTGTGGAGCAATCTTTAACCAAATGTCTGCCCTGTAATTGACTGACCGTTTTGTCTTTTTTCGGGCAAACATTTTGAAATAATTTTTTTTTTTGTTTGGTTAAAAATTAAAAAATTCGGTTCGGATTCTATTATTAGTTATACTACATACATGTTCTTATAAGACTGTATTTCAACACATTTTATATTTTTTCTATACATATTTTTTTTAGCACCAATACCGATGGTCTTTCGGCGCTGGACGTCGCTGTGCTTAGTAATAATCGTTCCATGACCAGAATGTTACTGCAACATGGTGCAGTAGACAGTGCTCAGTGTAAGTTAAATGAAACGCATGTTTTGGGTGTATTGGAAAGATTCTGATGTATTTTGGATAGAAAAAAACTCACATTTTTTAAAAATATTGCAAAAATATATTATATAAATTGGTTAAATGTTTATATCTATATAAAATAAGGTATATGCCTACATTTATTTTGTAATATTGTAAATCAAAAACTTTCTAATACACCCAATATAATAATTCATAACGCAACATATTCATATAAATATGTACAACTCGATAAATTATTTTTAATTTAAATCAATCATTGCAGTTTCCGCAGACAACATTGGTACAAAGCTTAATGGACTACTTAAAGATGCCGAGCTTCGTATTCACGATCTCAGCGCTGCCGAGGCGCCCAGTCAGTCTTCTTCGGTCTTCTTGTCACGACCCTCCATCTCGAGTATTATTATCGGTAAGTACCTAGTCGTTGTTTGAAGAATGCACTTATCTTGTGCTTAGTCAGCCTGTTAGTTGCTATTAGTTAGTTTGTTAATGTTACATGTAGATCAGATTTAATTGAATCAATAAAGCATAATTGGACTTAAGCTGCGCAGCTAATAAACGCACAGAAACTGGACTTTTTATTATTTTCTTTCAATAGATAATTTAACGTTTTTGTCTTTTTTGTTTTTGTTTAAAGGCAACACTAGTTCCTCTGTAACTGGCTGCACAGGTAGTGAGGTTGAGAAGCAAATTGGTCTTTGGGAACGTCGCGTGAAAAGTGTGCGTCGCATGTTGCTTGGTTGGGATCAAGCACGTCCACCAGATGCACCAGCGTCTGTTACGGTTGATGTTACGAATGACAATTCCGTAACTGTGCAGATACTTGAACCATTCGACGGTGCAATTGGTACTAAATTTAAAGGTATTTACAAGTTATTTAGTACGTTTTTAAAATTTATTACTTTACATTTAACGCTTAATTATAGTGCAATGGTCAACACGTGCCGATTTTAGCAATATCGTTGGCGAGCGTGAGCTAATGGAGTGGACTAATTTTCATGGTACTATGGGTGCGCAGTGTCATATAACGGGCTTAACGCAAGGACGACGTTATTTCATACGCGCTGCTTGTGGCAATATTAAAGACTGGGGTGCATATAAGACTTCAGTGCCAGCAAGTGTGGTGCCGTCAAGTAAGTGTTGATGAGTTACAATTTAAAATTTAATGAAAATCTTTGTAAAAAAAATTTTTTTTTTCATTTTTCAGGTTGGCGTGATTTAAACAACAGGCAGGACCGCTACTTTGGACGGCAATGTGTGCTGGATGAGCTATTCACTGCGGTACGCATGACGCGACCAGCTGAAGCATCGGATTTATCAGTGGATCCTGCTGTGCAAAAGCGCATACAAAAGAAAAAGACTACTATTAAGCAACTTTTTTCGGTAGCTTCAAAGTTCCAAAAGACATTACGTCGTGGTATTTATCTGGCCAGCATTGTCTACTGTGAGGACAAGGTGCTGGTAACCAGCGAAGATTTCCCACCGGTTATTGAAATCGACGAATCGTATCCGAGTAGTCTGCACATGGATTATTATTGGCTTATGAAAGTGGCATGCACTTGGGATGATGTTAAACTTTTACGCGCTGACATGGAACGCAATTTAACCTCAGCATTGCAGTTTCGTACAAAGTTACTAACAGCAATCTGTCAAATGCAATCGGCGTTGTTTACTGATTTAGGACAATTGTATTACAAACCGCTGCGCGATTCAAAGGGTACAGTGGTCATTACATGCATACAGCAGGTGAAAAGTCCAAAGTCAGTCTCGCTGCTGAACTCACGTTGGCTAGCAGTTAACAAATTACAGAAGAAGATTGGCGCACTACACGAAGATTCCAGCATGAATGATATGCTTATATCATCGATTGGTGACCAAATATTGTATCAGCAAACTGCATTGCAAACATTGGAACCGGGTCTATACTTGGGCTACCTAAAGATGCAATGTTCCATGGAGCAAATACAAGTCGTGGTGCCCGTAAAATCACCGAACGTTTTGCCACATCAAAAGGTTCGTGAAAATAGTCATATATCAGCGGAGGAATGGCAGATATTGCATCGCGATGAAAAAATAACTAAACAGACGGAAAGCGCAGCAATGAAAGCGTTACGTCTACCGCTTGAATTTAATATTGATCCGGATTCAACCAGCGAAGTACAAAGACTTTTCCTATATGATCTCACCAATGCTGCGCATAAACTATTTGCAAGCATGAACATTCAACGAAATGAAGCAATCACGCATCGCATGTATGACGTTGAAGTCATTGAGTTAAGCAAGGAAATTAGTTTTCTGCTGATTTGTCCATCTGTGGAGATGTCCTGCGCAGTACCTGGACAAACTGAGCTGCTTTTGCAACGAGACGATTTGGTCAGTTTAAGTGTACAAGCTTTTGAAATGATACATTTGCGCACATATCAATCTGTAATATTGCAAAAATATGCGCGTCTCTCGTGCATTCTTGAGCTGGATACAACATTGGCGAATCATTCGCACCGCGAAGCATTCTCAACAAGTGAACTGCAATGTGCAAAGGAACGTTTAATGAAGCTGCAGGAGCTAACACAAAGTTTAAACAGTATGTGGAAAGGTATGCGCTGGTTGATGGATGTTATTGCGTTTGCACGTGACAAAAATGCGCCAAATGCAACGTCATCGGTAATGAAGGAAATACTTGAATTCTCACAGACATACGAAAGTGAGAATAACAGTCGAACAGCGAACAAGCAACATTTGTTACAATTACCGTTACGTGAACCCAAGTACAAGCCTGGCTCGGGGCGTGGCAGTTGGCCCGGCCCAGGGGCAGAAATTAATATCGGCAGCGATGCAAAAACAGCAGAACACTCAAAATCCGAACAACATCTCGAAGCAGTAACAACACCAGTAACTCCGCTCACAAACTACGCAAAGCATGAACTCTTGGCGACCACAAGCACAAGTGCACAGCTACATGATAATATGGAACAGTTGGAACCAACGGCAGAATTATCGCTGCGTAAGAATAGCGGCGATTCTGCGTCATCACAGCATACAACACACAGCTTCTATTCCGCAGTGACATCGTCGGGCCTCGGTAGCAATATTGACTTAGCTTCGAGCAGCACAAGCACTACAAGTAATTCAGACTTTTCGATACCACCATCTCGATCCGATGATACACTTACATTAGCGGCACCTGATATCTTACGACACAAACAAGGTGCCACAGCACATCGCAAGCGTACAAGTGCCAACATATCGCAAGCGAAATCAACTTCAACGCCGATTATAACCATACAGAATACAAGTTCTATGCCGTATCTCTCCGGCTCTAGTCTTTCACTAAAAAGTAGCGTATTTAGCACAGAATTTGAGCATAAACCAATTAAACCCAACAACAGTGAACATCAAATGCGTGAACCCATTATTGGACATATGCGTCATTCCGTTGCTGTACCCACAGTATCCAGTGCTACACTTAACAAAGCATCATCATCGTCGAGTAGCAACAGTTCCTGCCGTCAGACTAGTGGCAGAGATGCAGAGGATGCTGATAGCTGCACCAGTCATACTAGCAGTGAACAAACTTCCGGCATTATACAAGTCTACACTGCCTATAATACGGGTTTAGCAAGCGGCACAAGCTTAAAACTGCATGTAACACAAAAAACTACCGCACGTGAAGTGATAAATCTTGTCGTGAAACAACTTAATATGGCAGCTGTACTCAAGGGAAACAATGGGCCCATATACACTGCTGAAATGTTGGATAATTTTTGTCTAGTTGCAGTAATTGGTGCAAGGGAACGTTGTTTGCGTGATGACTTTAAGCCGCTACAATTGCAAAATCCCTGGCGCAAAGGACGTTTGTATGTGCGACAGAAACATGAACTGCTCGCCGCCATTGAACATTCCAATCGTAAATCGCATCTCATTTAAATATTTATATAACTAAACTTAACTTATCTATCAAACTTACTATCTATCTATTTTCTGTCTGTCTATTTAGATTAGAAAAAAAAAAACTTTAAAATCAAATACATAAATACATTTTTATAGTAGTGAGCAGTTATGAGGTGCTTAACCCATAAAAAGAAGGAATCGAGGATGAATGCAAAAAGCAGAGCTTTAATGTACCTTTTTGTAGATAGTGAGCATCTACAAGAGAACAAAAAAAACTGATGTTAGTAATTAAGTAAAAAAAAAAATAAACAAAACAAAAAAATACTTCAAGTGTTGTTGTAGTTGGACGTTTCGGTGTTTCAGAAACTGTGCGACCAAATTAAAAGAAAATATAAACCAATATTAAGAAAAAAAAAATTATATTGCATATTTTTAGGCAAACAATCCATCCATTGTATTTGATTTTTTTTTTAAATTGTATTAAGTAAAATTGTATTAAATTTATTAAATTTATATGTAATTTAACAATTTATACATGTGCGTATGTAGATTGTTTAGATTTATCCAAATTTGCAATTTTTCTTCTTTAAGAAATCAGTTCAATTCGATTAAAAAACGATTGAAAAATAAAAGTAAAAAAATTAAATTTTTGTAAAAAAAAGTTATTAGATGAGTGTATTGTATTCAATTATGGTTTAGGTTCGCCAAAGTTTACACGACCAATTCCCAAAATTAGACTGATTTACATATATGTTATTATATTGAATATGATTATGTATATTTTTATTAGATATGTATATACCATATGTATTTGCGTATATATTACAATATATAAAAAAATGAACAGCAAAGCAGACAGCAATTTTATAAAAATTAAAAATATAAAAGAGAAAAAAATACTAAGAATACATGCAAAAGGAGTGTACCAATAAGGTCGGTTTTTTGTTTTTCATTTGTGCTTGAGAGCAACAATTTATACACCAACAATAATAGTAATAATTATATTAAATATTTAAAATATACATGTATGTATTTAAATAATAAATAAATAATATGTGTAGCAAGTCTGTTGTGCGTAGATTAGATTTTTAAAAATTGTATTCCCACTAGAGTCCACACAAAAATATGAATATTCAGACTATATGCACCATGGTGCAATAAATAATAAGGTGCCGTATTATGCTTTACTCGCGTTATTAAATACTTTGATACTAGAACGCGGGAGAGTGTGGAAAAATTATTTTTTCTATACTCTCTCACTACAGATTACGCTTTCATCTTAACAAAACAATGCCACAAAAAAAGAGTGTAACCAAGCAAAATACGACACCTTGTTAGATAATTTACCGTGACTGTTATTAAAACTTAGAATCAACTCAATGTTAACGCAATACAATTGAATTAAAATCAAATTGAAATAATAGTGTGTCGCATACTCGTGAATCGTTTCATGCTGTTCACAGTTTTAATACCTTTTACTGTGCGCTTGTGCAGTTTTGCACAAAAAATACAAAATTATAATATTTTTGCAATATTTTCAAGAGCGCTAAATTAATTAAATACAAAAAAAAAAATATAATATGTACAATATTTCGGTTGAACCGAAGCTTTAATACTCTTCACATGTGAAATATTCTTTTTAAAAGGATGTAACTTTTGAGTTGTACAAAATGAAACTATTTCATATAAGCAAACTAAACGTTAAATAACAAGAAGAGTTTATTTTAATTATATATCTAAATCTAAATATAAGTACACATTTTCGAATAAAAAAAAAAAAAAATAATATAAAACTACATAAACTTTTAAATAATATGCTCATACATATGTATGTATTTTGGAGTCCCCTTCAATTCCCACTGAGTGTGTGAAACGCTGTTATAAAAATATTATAATTAAATCCAATTAAATGCTCACAATTATTAAGAATATTTAAATAAATACTATATACCTAGATGTGTATAAATAAAATAAATATCTGATTTTGAAACAAAGATTTATGTAAATTAATGTAGGCAATTAAATGTTTTATTATTAATATTACTTTGTATAAATAAAATTAAAAACAAAAACAAATATTTTTTACAATTATATTAAAAAAACAATTTATGTATAAATCTATATGAATGTACAAGTATATACATAAAAAAATGTTAAATAATTCATAATTCAAATTGAAGCAAAAAAAAAAAAATATTCAGTTTATAAGCAAACATAAAATCAGTCTCTTAGACGATCGTTATCATTGTTGTGTATTTTGTGAAAATGAACAAAAGTAGATATACGAACTTCGATAAAATCGAAGCTTTAATACTCCTCACATTGATTGAAACTTAAATGTATGTATATGTATTCATCGAATAAATCACATAGCAACAAACAGACGGACAGACGGACATGGCTAGATCGATTCATCTCATCGAGCTGATCAAGAATATATATACTTTATGGGGTCTCCGATGCCTCCTTCAATGCGTTACAAACTTTTAGACAAACTGAATATACCCGTTTACACTATGTGTAACGGGTATAAAAAGGCTCCCGCGGTACCAGTAAATTTTAATCGATAAAAAACAAAAAAAATATACGACTAATTTTTTTTCTCTTTCCTACAATTCAGGGGGTAAACCCAGAAAATTAATCGTCGATTTCGAAAAAACGGCATACCAAATATGGAGATTTATCGCTTTAAGTTTATGCATACATGCGTCGATTAGACTTGACTTTTCATGGTGACCAGTCATGACTATATATATTATAATTTTTTTAATATACAATGTGAAGAGTAGATATAACTAATAAATTGAATCATTAAATGTTATTTTATTCTTCTCATTGTTTGTAAATTAAAAATCAAAAACATTCAAAAAAAAAAAAAAAAATAAAAGAATAAAACTAAAAAAAAAAATGTTAGATTTGTACTGTATGTTATATTTGTATGGATGTATGAAACACCAATAGCATTAGAAGAAAAAAAAAAAAAAAAAAAAAAAAAAAAAACAACGAAAATAGTTTCCTTGACTTTTGTCGCACTCGAATGTCGCCTTTAAAATGTTAAATTTTTTTAATATTTTTAAGCTCCGTTTTGGTGCTATTCAAGACAATATGTGTATTAAGGGTGTTCCATAACAAGAGATCCGTTATGTAAGAAGTCATAAAACACAAAGGTTGCAGAAACATAATTAAATACATCGAATAATATTTTCACGACATTCTGACCAGTTAAATTTTTTATAAAATAAAAATGTCTTAAATATTTTACATGTATTTTGTATAGATAATGCACAAAACCCACCAGAAATTCAATTTTAATAAATAAAATGTACATCATTGAAATTAATTAGCGTATAATGAATTCATAATTATAATTAAATTGTAATAATTTTTTTTGTTAATTGTATAATTATAGCGTGTACATATCCGTCCCTTAAAATTATTTCACATGGCACGATAAAAAAAAGAAAAAAAAGAACTCTAAATGTAACTAATATATATAAAAATAAATATATATATATATATAAATATATAACTTTATTAAATTGGCACAAAATAATAAAAAAAAAATAATAAAAAAAAAAATAAATATTTAATAAAGAATTAAAACTAAAATTATTTTCAGATTACTTAATTTAAATTTCTTAATGTGGAGAACAAATAAAAAAATTAAATGAATACAAAATAAAACTATAGAAAATGTATTTATTCGATAATGCAATAAAAATTCGTACAATATAAGTTGAACTCTGTACACTGGTCGGCATAATTATTTTGACAAGACGAATAAAAAAAATATATGTATTCTGTTTTATATTTGTACAATTTATAGATTTTTTTGATCTATTGTATTTTATAATCATTTTTAATGTAAAATGTCAAAGATGAAAGCAAATTTTTTCGAAGTGGAACGGTTTTGGAGATATTGTTGCTAAAAATTTTAGTATTTTTTTTTTAAATAATCGAAAAAAATCGATAAATTGTACTAAGTAAATTTGAAAACAGTTTTTAAACTAATAATCTGACGACAAAATATTGTTTCGATGGTTGATAGAGCATAAAATGACGATGTTATCTTTTGGCATAAACATGAAGATTAGACTATCTGAACCAAAGATATCTGCATTTGAAAAATTATATAATTTAACGAAAAAAAAACCCTGAGATTTTAGACAACAATTTCTCCAAAACCGTTCAACTTCGAGAAAATTTGAATTCATTTTTGGATTCTACTTGAAATTTTTAATGATTATAAAATATAATAAGCTATAGATTGTAGGAATGAAAATCAAAATATGTTTTTTTCGTCTTGTCAAAATAATTATGCCGACTAGTGCATGTAGTTGGGACTACTTTACTGATCATTTATCGTAGTGCTTCTAGCTGAAAAGTGATTCGTTTATTTTAGTATTAACTTTTTTATTTGACATGTCACCGTGATACTTTTGGATTTTATAATTTGAACATTGAATCTTAAATTCACCATGAATTGAGGAAGAATTAACAAATAGAAGGGATTTCTTTGATATTATGATGCATAACATTTTCCTAAGTGCCAATAGTCTTGGAATAAGGGGCCAATTCTGGTTCAACCAACACATTAAAACCAAGTGCAAGGTAGGGATTTCGATGTCGTGGCTCGTCTGGAACGCTGGCTTCTTAATGCAACCTCCGTTACTATCACCTGATGTTATTATCATTTAAATTTATACGCATTGCTAGGCAATACCATCTGTAAACCCATGATATCTAGCCAGGATTATCTAAAATATGAATTATTAAAGGAATGGGCCAAAACAACGCCTGGAAGCTCAAAAATATTGGTGGAATCAATGCTAAATGGGGTGAAACCTGTTCTAAATTATATAGGCTATCACACAAAACCATAAAAACAACTTATATTAAAATTCAAGTTTTTTTAAGGCTGAAGTCAATGCATCAAATAAGCTATGATATAAATTTTGGCTTTATTTTTGGTTTTCCAAGGATAACTAGGTCAAATCTAATTTAAATAAAACAAATTAAGACTCCCTGGTTAACTAGAAAAATATATCTAAAAAATGGCGCATCACGATTTTTTATATAGTGCGTTGTTTTGAAGATAGAGCTGTTGAAACTGTAAAAAAAAAAGATTGCACCTTTTAAGCTGTTAACCACTGTAAATATTCAATCTTATTAAAAATCAAGCGAGAAATGGGGTTGTCAATAAAGAAAAAAAAATTGGATATAAAAATTAGTTACAAATCTAATCAAAATTTTATTTTGCATATTTTCTGTAACTTTTATATCATGCCTTGAATATTTCACACGGGTCATTATGAAATTCAGTTATAGCCTCTCAACTCTGTTTACCTTGCCGACACTACAATGTGATGAAATTCGATATAAATATGTACATGTGTATGTATGTATTTATGTATTTAATGCAAGTCATGCTGGATAGGGAAATACACCTATCCCTCGCTTTGCGTCGTTTCGTTTTGCGTTTTTTCGAAGTTGCGTCGCTGCTTAATTAGAACTAATTTTCATTGTGCGTCGTTAGATTTTCGATGTTGCGTTGTTTTGGGATGGAGTCGTTAATATTTTTTTTCAAAGGGTGGCAACATCTTGCATCTTTTAGTACAAGAGTTATTCAGACGAAAACCATAAGCTTATTTGATGACATAAAAAGTCAAGCAGTATCCAGCGATAATGCTAGTGATAGTAATACAACCAAGAATGAAACATTTGAAGCTAGTCAGGTCTGGTTTGAGAGATTCAAGGATCGAGCATATCTGCACAGCATTGCTTTTAAAGGTGAAGCAGCTAGCGCTGATATAGCCCAAAAGAGGTAAAAGCTTTAATTCATGAAGGTGGCTATGAACCGTAACAAGTCTTTTATGTTGACGAGACTGGCTTATTTTGAAAACGTCTACCTCACAGAACATTTATATCTAAAACAGAAAAATCGGGTTCAGACTAGCAAGGATAGACTGACTCTTCTTCTTGGTGGTAATGCAAATGGTGATTTTAAATTTAAACCATTTTTTATTTATCAATCAGAAAATCCAAGAGATATGAAAGGTGGCTCAAAGAATCTTCTTCCTGTCCATTGACGTGCAAACAAGAAAGCATGGATGACCCAACTTTATTTCAAAACTGGGTTTTAACGTGTTCTATTCCAGAAATTAAAGCTTATTGCAACAAGGAAAACTTAAACTTCAAGGCTTTGGTTTTAGTAGACAATGCTCCTGGCCACCCAGTTTACATTGATGAGTTGTCAGAAAATGTGAAATTTGAATTTTTGCCGCTTAATACGACATCAGTTATTCAACCCATGGATCGACTTTAAAAGGTTATTACCTTCAACGAACCTTTTAACTTCTTATAAGTGAGACTGATGGACAAGATAAGGCTGCTTTGCTAGAGTTTTGGAAAAAGTCTCTTGGGAGGAGGTTAAACCATCTTGCGTGAATGGTGTTTGGCGCAAAATATGGCCTGAATGTGTTCAGCGAAAATGCGCTGTAGAAGTTGATGATACACCAGCTGTAGTCATAAAATTTCTAATCTAAAGGTATGGAGGAGACTGACATAAATGAATTGCTAAACTCGTACAACCAAGAATTCTCCAATGAAGAACTATTGCAACTGGAATTGCAAATTGCTAATGAAGAAGATGACTGTGACCGTATAATAAAAATCTGAAAAGAACAATTTTTAACCTTCAAACAAATTTCCAAAGCGATGTGTTTGGTTGACGAAGGTATGGAGATTTTATTAAAAAACGATCCCGACAGCGAAAGGAGTTTTAAAGTGTCCCAAGCGGTAGCTACGAATATCAATTGCTACAAGGAAATGTATTTTACGTTGAAAAAAAATGTTTAGCAAACATTGGACCAATTTTTTTTTTAAAGAAAGCCGGCCTACGAGAACAAACACTAAAGACTCATCAGAGAGTGATTAATTCTAATTTTTTTTTTATAATTGAGTATGTAATTAAAGAATTTATTTTGTTTTAACAGAATTAGTTTCTTTTTGTTTTTATATGAACAATATGTAATAAAATGAAATGTTATTTTGGTTTTTTTTTAATGTTTACGTTGTTCAATTTTCTTTTAAAAAAGTAGTATTTTTGTAACCCTGGAACCCATCTTCGATCTTTACATGGTTTGCTATAGAAAATCTTAATTCACTTTGCGTCGTTTCAATTTGCGTCGTATTTTTTTGGAACGTATCCCCGACGCAAAGCGAGGGACAGGTGTAATAAGAAATTTACTGACGAGCGCAGCGTCGTCATAGTTGACTTATATTTTGCTCATTTGTTTGCTATGCGATATGATTGATCAAGTGAATTATAATAAAAAAAAACAACTCTTTTATGTCGTCATCGAATAATCGTAAAAAAAAAGTATCAAACATTCCTTTTGTTTCTCACACAATTGTTTTATTCAATTCCAGCGCACGGCACACTTTGTTTTTGTTTTTAGTTTTTTTGCCTCTTCTTTTTTTTTACTCAAAGCTAGCCAAGTCGTTGCAAGTCATTGTGAGCAAAAAAAAAAAAAAAGAAAAGAAGATAACGGTTCCGGCTTGTTCTAAAAGTAATAACTACGTACATACATAATACGTATGTATTTATATGTTCCGTATGTTTTCATATTTATAGATTTGGTTCACTTATCTCTTTTATTCTTTCAATTTTTTTTTTTAATAAATTTGTAACTGAAAAAAAATTATTGAAAAAAAAAAAAAACATGTACCTATTCCAACGCTTGACGCGTCGCTTTAAATATTTATTTTGTTGCTATTGATTTCTATGGCTAATTAGTACGCCTGTTTGTTTGTCTGTCTAGAAAGGGCAAGGTCAAGTGAGAATGCGTGACACAGTAAAACAACTTTGCCTTAACCATAACCATAAAAGCCTGACATTGACTCTGGACCGAGGCCGCGAGGCAAGCAAGTGGTCAAAACGAAAGTAAAGACTCAAGAAACTCACACGTTCCTACCGTTAGCACAGAGTATGATAGGAACATGGTAGGCCCTCCGAAAACTTTAGATTAAAGGGCACTGTGACTCTAAATGAGTCTAATATATAAAGCGGGAAAAATTTGGTTAATGGGAGAACCTTTAATAAGGGGTTTTGGTTTAAAAAAAAAAAAAATAGTTTCCTTGTTCTTCAAGCAGAGTGCACACTCTGACTCTGGAAACAGGCCTATTTTAATAAAATGATATCTCAGTCTATTATGACCGGTAAGGTATCCAGTTAGCAACCTGAGGTCATGACGGTTGAGATATACGATGTTTTTAGGGTAGATAGGGCGAGCTAATTGCTAAGCTTGTCGTAGGCCCGGTTATTGAATTCAATATTGTTGAAGGGATTCTGCGGAGAACCTATCAATTATACGTATGGCTGAAGCCCCTCTGAGCCCTCAGAAAGGCTCCGGGCCAATAAGGGGCGAAGGGGCCTTAGTACAGAAAATTTTGTTATTTTCATATTTTATTTACGCATTATGGTCAACAATTTATACTAGGAAGTCCCACTGCATTGTTAGGATGCAAGTCATTGGTCTATATATGTACATACATATGTAGCGGTGGATGATTGGTTGTAAAAAGCAAAAACTGTCTTGGTTTTACTGCACCTCGCCATATAGTCCGGACCTGGCATCAAGTCATTAAACAAGTCGCTACTGGAAACAAATACTAAGTTTTCCAGATTAACTCAATTTATTTAAATCCAATAATTTATTAGTTAAATTATTTTAATAGGCTTATTCCGGTACGATTGTGCAGTAATATATTAACTTGCACTAAAACCTTCAGTTATATAAGGGCAGTGGAATTTTTTGTTTTTTTTTTTTTTAATATTTTAAAATAGTTTTATATTTTAATTGATGTCGTATTTTTTTTTTCAATACTACGAGTGTATCAGTGTAAACGTGCATTTATTGGGTGTACAACTATATGTGACAGTCTCCTATGTGGTCCTATGCTATAATAAGGTTCAGGCTAATACAACCAATCGAGCTGATTTGTCTGATTCCTCGTTCGAAAAACTTAATCCAAAATTAAAATTATACCAAATGTTTTTTAATTTTTTTAATAATTAATCTTCTTGACCTACAGAAAAAAATTATAATGACCCTGATTAAAGGGTATCTTGCAGTTAAGCTTGCACAACTGCAATGTTTTTTTTTTTTTGTAATATGTTTTACAGTTTCGTATTAGATTTGCAATTCTAGACTTGTTAAATAAACAAAAAAAAAGTATATATTAAACCGATAAGCTAAAGCTGTAAACAAAGAGAATTTACTGATATATATTCTAACAATATCTATTTCTATATATATATATATATATATATATATATATATATATATTAATTCTAAGTGGTTTATTTAGTCACTATAATACAGACGAAACGAAATCCATTGTTTAGAAATATTTTACCACAGAAGTAGTCCATGATTTTAGGGAGTCCTAAAACGGGATTTTGTAAAACTCTGCGGAACTTATAAATATGAAATTCTGCAATGTCTAAGGAATGAGTGCCATAGTGACTTAAAATGTGGCAATTTTGAAAGAACGTTAAAATTGTTTCCACGTTTCCGAAACTTTAGATATTTAGTCTATTTAGTGTTCGAAAACATTAGTTTAGCTGTTTAGAGCTATCCATTCTCTGGATATATATAGTAAAAAGTCCCAAAAAACTGATTTTTTGAGAATATCTCGAGAACGATCCTTTTCATGGCCATTTTTGGAAACTACGGACCAAAATCCATTGGAATAGATCTACGAGAACCCAGAACCTTCGACAAAGTCAAAATTTGTAAACTAGAGAAATCAATTGAAATCATTGATCGAAACAGGGCACAAAAATTAAATTTGTGGAACCAAAGTTTCAATAGCCACCGCAGAAAAATTTTGAGTGATAACCGCGAGCAAAGCCTTTTCGGGCTACTAGTGGTATGTATGTATACGTAAATACCAATTGGTTATCATTAATCATATACAGACCTACTTAGTAGCGTAATAATTTTTGATTGAATAATGCCATATATACGCTGAACTATAACTATATACGCTGGCGTCAGACTATAATATACACGATGCGCTGTTAATAATCTAAAACTATAATTACAAAAGAAGAAAAAAAATCCAAGTGTGACTTTGACTTTAAATCTTATTTTTTGATTTATTTAAAAATTACTCATTACATTCTTTACTGACAAAAAATATATAAGTGTGTATGTAAGTTTGAATAATCAACTAAAATAATTGCAAACAGACAAAGGCAATCTTAATTTTTTTTTTTTAGATTTTTTTTTTTTTTTTTTTTGTACAAATGTTGATTATATTTCGAAATGAATACAACCAATTTTTTTTATTAAACAATATTATTATACATAATTTGATATAGAAATTACTTCTTTGTTCAAGTCTCGTCATCATTAAGCTTAAATTCTCAATGTAATTTGATTTGTTTGAAAATTTAAAGCATTTTAATTTGAACAATAAAAATTTTAATTGGAAATAAAAAATATATTTAAGAAAAATTTCCAAAAAAAAAAAAATTTAATTTTTTTAAATGCAAACCAGTTTTATTATTTTTGTTTTTTTTTTTTTTTTGATTTTTTTGCTCAAACGAATGAATGACTGAACCAATTAATATTGTAGAATTAGATTTAAAACCCCTAAGAGGTAATTACACGAATTGTTCTCGGCCGAATATACATAAAAAAAAAATAATTATATATCTGATAACAATAACAAAAATAGCTACAAGATATATGTATGTATATATGTGTGCTTCAATGTACGTACATATGTGTGTATACAAATAAAAAAAATGTTGAAAACTATACGCGATTTATTACTTTACTATAAATTTTCTTTTTGATTTGATAGATGATAAATCTGCCTAAATTCAAGTAATTAAAATATATTTATATATAGACGTATGTATGTATGTATGTGTGTGTTTGTATGTGTGTATAAAAAACCAAAATAAAAAAATATAACAGCACAGCATTAGCCTCCGCTTCGCTCCGCTCCGTACCGTATGATACCGCCTGCGCCTAAATGTGGTTTGTTCAGGGTGTATCGGGTTTAGTGGAGGCGCCAATTATATAGCCCTTGGATGTAAGTACACCACGACAGCGTAAATGTACTTGATAACGTAATATCCAATTTGGCGTATAGTCTGGCACGAGATTTTTAAATTCTTCCTCAGGCAACAATAGTTCTGGATCTGCATGCGTCAATAGTTGTATATCGTGATTATTACAGAAATCCTTAAGTTCAGGCGGTACAACACAGCATGAGGCCAAATTAATTTGTGCAATGGTTGGTGGCACTTTTGCACTTTTATAGAGACGCTCCAATGCGGTTGCATCCAAATCGGATAAACCTAGTGCACAAATTTGCTTTTCCTGTGCATATTTTTCAAGGCTTTGGTAGAGTAAAAATAATTCGTCAAGTGCTTGAACACCATTTCGTTCACTCCAGCTATTTTGAAATGATGGCGCCGCTGACGCCGTTAGTCCCTCAGAGCACGGTGTTTTTGGTGTTGGTGTAGTCGGCGTTGCGTTGGCAACGGCATTTGGATGATAAGCCAGCACAATACTGTCCACGTACTTAACATCCAATGCACTGAGTGCTGCCTCTACCGCACTTTCTATGTAGGCACTGGAATTTTTGTTCAAAAATATTTTCACAGCAATGCTAATCTCGCTACGTACATTCTCCGAGAGATTATCATTTAACTTCGTTCCTTGTTCGCTGTTTGTTCCTCCGTCTCCGCCGTTCGAGCTGCGATTACCGCTGCTGCTGCTGGTGGTACTGAGTGTCGTTTTAATACCTTCACGCAATTCTTCACATGGATTACGTCCAAGTTCACTGCTGAGTATATTGCCTGTGCTGAGTATTAATTCTTTTGATTTTTTTCGTTATTGTCGGAATCATATTTTTCTTGTTTTTTTTTTTTTTGTTTTTCTTCTATTGTAGTAGTTGTTACGTCGATTTGTTCTATAGAAGCCGTAAATTGTTAATAATCGTGCTTTCGTTGTGTGTCAAAATCGCTTAGGAATAAAAGTGTTCGCTCACAGGTTGTAACGCGTGTTTCACTTTATGTAGAAATAGTTTATCAGCAGGTTCATTCTCTTTTAAATAGACTTTCAGAACAGTAGAGTCTCGTTAAGTTAGGCACTTCTCATGTAATATATTGAGCGAATAACGTAAACATTTTAATGAGAGCTTACGGTAAAATGCAGAGTTGCACTGTGCGTGCTTTCAAGAGAAACCAAAGCAACACTTTTGGAACATATGGCAAACAAGTGGCATAGTTTCCAGTATTGCCATACTGTTTGGGAGCGCAATTGGAGCTATTTCTTAACGGAACATATTTATTCGTGGAGCTAAAGCGCCTGTCAACATACTTTCATGTGTAGCACTTTAAGCTCCTAACTAAATCTATTATTACAGTCTAAATAACAGCCAATGGTCACAATATATGTATACCGTTACCGAGAATTGCTATTTTGGGGTCAGTCAGCGGTCCATGTACCCCATAAACCCAAACAAGAGTTGTTCTGAATTCATATTATATTTTATTTGAAAATTATAAGAGGATTTAAAAGTGCATTCAAGAAGTATTTTATACCTCTCATTAGATCCTTCATACGAGCATCGACCGGAGATTTCTTTGTTCGTTCAATACTTATCGGAAGAATATCTGAATCTTTACACTCCAAACATTCTATGGATTTAAGATTAATTAGCGGTGGGTTGATAAGTCCAGGTGCATTAACTTTGCGTTCACTACTTTCAGCAATATGGCCAAAACTTTGTATATTTCCGCCGAATTGAATGCGATCACCATCACTTAGGCGATGTGTGAAATTCTGGAACTCGTGATTTGCTTGGAGCACAATTTCCATATTTTTGCTTAACAAACCAGACGAAGGAACTTTAAGGCGTATATTATAACTATAGCGATTCCAACGATGTAAACTGCAGCGACCCTTTTGTTGTTTTATTGTCTCGACCACACGAATCCATTCAGCGCATAAATTATCATCTTGATGATCACATGCTAATTGTTCGTTAATTGGATCACCATAAAGACAGCTCAAGAGATTACCAAGCCAATCGGGTAGGTATTTTGTTATCAGTTCATCACGTATATTAGATACTTGTGCTATTTGGACTTGCATAACAGTTCCCTTCCAGGAAACCGAAATGCCGTTAAAATGCGAGCAGCGAATTTGAGTTTTAACTTTGTTCGATTCTTCACTGACAGGTTGAGCGCAAAGCGCAAAGTATTGATTCCAGCTAATATCTTCGGTTGTTGCATCAAGTAAAGTTGGTTCGACGGTTTTGTTCAGGTTGCCCATTACGGAGATGGAGTTAAAACGTGGAGAGTCCTTAAAGTTCGAGGTCATATATGGAAATACGAGCACACTTGTTGCAAAGAGACCAATTAAAATCTAAATATAAAATAAACATACAATTTTATAATGAAAGTTTTTAAATTTGGAAACATTTATATACGTACCTGTATAATTGTGATATACTTTTGTGTAATGCGATTCAGAGCCATGCCACATGAGAGTAAAGATGCCACCAAAAAGACTAAAGCTGTGCTACTCCATTTTAAATTAACATTGGTGAAACCCATCCAGTCAATTGCAACAAAAACCGGTATCAGCAGCGAAACAATTCCAAACAGAGGCAAAAACAGTATAATTCCAGCTAAACCGAGTGTCGCGCGTATTACACCGAATATTGTGGCGCTCTGAGATGTCGAAATGCAGATTTGAAGCCAGCTCAGTGTTACACAATGTGGTATTAAGTAGCTGTAAACTCCATGCCAATTCGAGCGTTTGGCAAGCAGCACCAGTAAAATGGGTATCATTAAATACAGTGCTGTACGTTCCGTTAGACAGAATTCGATACCATTGCCAACAACGAAAGATGGAAATGTCGGTACATGTAAGTCAAGAAATCGCCAGCGATTGGAAACTACTTCATCCATTTCATAAGGATATTTCGCAAGAACATTTACCGCAAACGATATTATTACAATCCAGTCGGGAAAGCGATGATACCTGGAGCCGTACATAAATGCCAATAAAGAGATGAAGACAAAAGCGCCAGTTATAATAGTCAGCTCTGAGTGTGGTAACCATTCCTTAGACACCAGTGGATATACAATTAAATTGCTAGTGAAGGCAAAAAAGAAATACAAATAAGGTTTCATATTGTTGCGCAAGAAACGATGCTCCGATATGTCTGCTTCGATATTTTGATCGCCATAGCGTAGGAACAGTCCGGACCAAATGCGGAAGTCGACGAATTCCTGTTTAGTTTTCAACATTTTGCACGTCGACAAAATCATCACAGTTAAACTAAAGTAGAAACTAAAAATTGGCAACATATTCGAAGACTTCTCACCACTGCACAAGTACACGAACAGAAGTAGTCCCAAGAGGCGATATCCTATAGGCAACGCCGTAGGAAGCGTACAGGCAAAATTAATAAGTCGGTGGTATAGTATGGTAAGAAATACCACTGGGTGGAAAATCATACGATGAAAACATGGCACATGATCAAGACTCTGTGGATGTGGTACGGACAATGAGAGTGCATCCGAAACTGATGGCATACGACCAGCTGCATAGTTTGATGCTGCAGAAACGAGATTTGCCTGGGTAATAACATACCGCTGTAGATCACAAGAAGTACCACGGTTATGCTCTAAATGTGGCGGTCTACCAATTGTCATGGCATCAAGCACTGGTTCATGCCCGAGTTCCGTACTTCTGTCTTCATCATCTGTGGCACTATCGTCAGTGCCACGGCGTCGTCGTTTACGTTGTAAATTGTAAATTTGACGCATTCTACGTTCGAGTTGCTTTGGTGTTATGTGCTCGTTGCCGTTTGAAAGGCAAGAAAATAATTCACGAGCTGCTTTTCGTGCTGCACGTTCTCCTGGTGTCATCGATAGGCAAATGTGAACATCATCTTCATTTTCTGGCGAAATGCCTGTACCATTTGTAAAACATTTGCCAAGAAGTTTAGCGGCGTCTTCGTGTCCTTGCTGTGATGCGCTTATTAGCCACTGCACAGCTCGCTGTTGTGAATTGACGTCACGGTTTTCTAAGCAGTTTAAACAGTCATTGACAAAGCTTCTACACATTTTGTAAGCAAAATATTTACTTACCATTATTTGAGGTGTTTAAGAGTTCTTTTGCCAAATCAAATTGAATTTCGGGACATTCGTATTCTCCCGCAAAGTGAGTTTTAAGTCTGTTTAGTGATACACGATCTGGAAAGATAAATATGGAGTGCTGTTCTCCAAGCCGTGAAACTAGTTGTACCGAAGTAATTTACCCTCAAGATTCCAACGCCTACGAGAAGTTAAACCCGTTGGCGGATTTTCCATTTTCGCCATTACAAAATTATTTACAACAATAAAAAATGCGGCAACTAATAACAACAAAAGTAACAGATCAGCTGGTTGTCAAATTGTGTTTTGCTTAATCTTTTACAACACTGACCGTGTTCACAACAGAGAAAAAGTAACGATAAAGTTTTAAATGGTTTTCATATTGCACGGAAATGTAAAATTACGGGTTTATTTAAGAAAAAAAGGTTTTGAAAAATGAAAACAAAGGAGTTGTCTTTCTTTGCTTTTTTGTGAAGCTAAATAGAACAAGAGAGTGAGATAAATTTATGTTCTGTACTCTTCCTAGTACAGTTTGCTTTCATACAAAATAAATCTCAAAAAATATGTAAGAAAAATAGTAAGAGAGAGAGATGCGGAGTACATAATCTTCTAATAAATGCAACTTACCTGGTAATAAGCCGATGAGTTAGCAGGCAGTGTAGCTCGAAGATTTTAAATTACACTTATATTATTCAGTGAAAGCAATATTGAAATTAAACAAAAATTAATTGTAGCCCACAGTGCAGAAGAGAAAACTTTACAACACTGAATCAATTTCGCGATGTAGTAAAAAGAAAGAAGAAGACCATCAACGTTGTGCATTGCGGTAGCATCTTGAGATTTTATATTTTGTATTACGGACATTAGGAAGATTAAAGAAAGCTATTTAAAAATATTGTACGTTTGCCAAACTCTTCATAACTAAAATGGACAAATCGCTGCATCAACAGATGTACAACTTACCGCGTGCTTCGCTTGGTGGCGGCTCAAATTTTGGCGGTTCTCGCGGTCGCTTAAGTCTATCAGGAGCGACAAATATGGCCGGTGCACAAAAGTCCGGTTTAAATAGTTCGATATCATCACTTAAAAAGACTGCATTAAATAATAGGTAAAATATTTTGTTCGTTATAAAAAAAAAATGTTCTTTACTAATATTTTACTTAATTTAATTTTAGTCGCTTCAGCCTCTCAGCTCGTTCAAATCAGTCCATACTGGGAATTAGATCAGACTACAGTGTCGTTGAAAGCTATGGATCACCAATGCCAGTTGCTATCAATGAAGCTTTAATGTTAAAAGATACATCGCATAGTGTTTCTGCGAATATTTGTGAAAATGGTTGGGCCTGGGTAAGTTATGCTGTAAGATGAGATTAAATATAAAGTTTTGTAATACGAAATGTTTAATTTTGATTTTTGAAGGTTGTACAAAATCGTTGTTTGCTAGTTTGGCAGTATAAAGACACAACAAAACAAGATACAGCATCTCCAAAAAAACGAAGATGTGGCGTGCTCTTGCAGTGTCGCGAGTTAACTTTACCACATAGCGACATTGGACACAAAGCATCGCTGATAACGGTTTTTCAAACGCCAGGACAACAGACAGCATCTTGTATTGCTGTGTCAGCAACAGGTGATGTGCGTTTCTGGAATTCTATAGCACACGACAGTTCCTCAATGGATATAGTAAATATACTCGATGGTCAAGAGTTTTATCAACTTTTGGATTTACCACATCAAAACGGTTATTTGCTTGCAACAACCACATGCAATTTAATTTTCCTTCAAGTACAATTAAAAAATGGACGTTATGAACTTACGCACAGAGCAGTCAAACAGCCAACAGGATTTCTTGGTGGCTTCGGTAAGAAGTTTGCCTCTATAATAATCGGCATGAATAATAGCATTGATAAGGAACAAGTAAGTGATGCTACAAAACACATGTTATAATTTTATAACTTTCATTTTTTTTATACAATTTACAGTGTTTTATAAGTATGGTATGTGAAAGTAATACAAAAGGAGAAAGCATAGTTTCTGTGTTATCCGATCGTTCGCTACAACGCTGGTCCTTGTCAAATAATGGCCAAACAGAGCAACTGTTATACGAGGATAGTGAAATCTTGCGAAAAATACGCGATGAATTTAAGCAAAAAATTTGGAATATTCGTTTGCCCACTGATCATGTTGAAATTGATTTGCATTTACTTGATATGCGCATGCATCGTAGTAAAATTTATTTACTTTGCGGAGGTGTCAACAAAAATCATACGCCACAAATGTATTATAGCATCGGTATGTTAAATTTATTTATATTTATTTATTCTTGTTTGCATTTGTCTGTCTGTCTGTCTGCCTATATGAAATTTATCTCTTCAGCATCTTTTTGACAATAGTCCATTCTTTGTGTTATGTTTTGAGTGCTTTAAATGAAGATCTAATTTGTATCGTTACATATGTTTGATCAGCTCGAGAAAGTAATACTTTTTCGATAAGACTGGATGTGTGTTTGCTGTCTGTATACAAATGTATATGTTTTGAAATTATTATTTTAAAAGATAATTGTCATAAAAAATAAATAAAAAGTACTCATTTTTATTCTAACATTTTCTTATAGTTGTACTCACTCCGCTGGAAGATTGTATACATTTGGAAAATTTTACACCACTGAAATTAAGCAAGTTTTTCGCCGGTGGTACGGAACACGATTGTCTCACTTTACGCTTTATTGTAAGTCGTTCGCATCTCTATCTATACAACGCCAAAGTAGTATATCCCGTGCTTATTAATAACATTTCACCAACAACTGAGCTCGAAGCAGAAAAAGTTGAATTTCATCTTCACGACGATTGCGTACTTAGCGCTGCTGTTTGTGCCAATATTCCTTTGTTTTTCAGTCGTACACATGGTTTAGTTTCGATTACACCTGGCGATTTCGATAGTAACGATTTTGTAAATATGAGCATTAGCAGCACAGCTGATATATTTGCGTCTAGTTTTTCAAATGATGCAAATGCAAACGAGACGCTGCAACCGGCTAACAGTGAAACTAATTTGCACATGTTTGAACTTGATCCGGATGATTTGTATAATGAATTTAAGGATGAAGTAAGCCAACTCAAAGCGGCTTTTATATATCGTTTAAAGCGTAAAAACAATATGGTCAATACGATTATTAATAATTTGTTGCAAAGCATTGCGGAAAAAACCTCTGGCATTGCATTGGATGCTAATAGCAATGTACCAGAATTGGATAAGTAAGCTTTAACTTTATTTAATTTACTATAACATCTCATGTATATGTTTCGTCAATAGAATTGTTATAACCATTGCTGAAGATTTGGCTGAGGATATACCGTTCTCCGATCCACGTTGGGAGGAAGCATGGGCTGAACAAAGTAATCATAAATATGCGCTTGGTAGTTCACGATCCATGCAGATTGTAACACAACTTAAGAACAAAAGTATTGCATTACGTCAATTTATTGAATTTCTACATGCAACTAATTTATGGGAAAAGGTAATATTTATTTTCGTTATGATTATTTAAAATAAAATAATATAAAATGTTTGCTTTCAGTTAAAAGCAGTACCCAGCAATGGTGGTAGTTTGTTAAAACCGACCAGTTATGTTTTATCCGATTTAAGTGAAAAAATTGTTGCTGCTATTACATTAAGAATGCTCCAAAATAGGTAAGTAAATCTATAGTTTATATTAATATAATAAATAAAGCATTGACGAGAACATTTTTATTTTACAGTAAATCTAAATACATTGATGATGCAATTTCTAATGCTGTGTCGCAATGGAATGACATCAATTATAAAAACTTAACAGCACAGGACATATTTTATGTAAAACTATGTAAATTTCAGGATATATTCCAATCTTTTGTTGATGTAGTCGATGAGTGCATTGCTTCGTATCAACAACAAACGTATACTTCAGTGGCAACAGTCATCTATGATATAAACGCAATTATTCTAGAAGTTATTAATCAAGTTTTTCAATTCCGTGAGAAAAATACAAGCACATTTACGCTGCCTTCAAATAAATTAGATACCTATGAATATTTACCATGGACTGCTATGTCTGGTAGTGCTGGAGTACGTGATACGCTTTCGCGACTAATTGATATTAGCGTGCGTAATGGTGCTCATTGTGCTAACGAACCAGATTTAAAACAAAAATTATATCAGCAAATACTCGAGATGATGGACATCATATTAGATGGACGTAAAAATTATTTAGAAAGCGTGCGTGATACAGAGAAATATAATGTGCTACAACAGCAATTTGAGTCGCAACGTAGAGAACTTATTTCAGTGTTAAGTACGTATTTAAATTTCCAATTTTCCGAGTAAATTTAAAAATTATTATATTTATTTTTTCCAGTTGATAACAGACAATATGAAATTGCTGCCAAATTGGCAGAAAAGTATTTGGATTTCCAATCGTTGGTACTGATCTGCGATCTAACTGACAATCAAGAAAGACTCAATAACTATATCAAGAAATTTGAAGAATTTAATTTTTCACAAATTGCAATTAATTGGCATCTTCGTCAGAATCGACGTGGTGAGGTCTTTGAACGTTTTAAAGATAATCAAGCTGCATTGGCACAATTTATGCGTGATCATCCAACGCTTGGTTGGATACAACTTATTTTTAATGGTGATTTTGAACGTTCCGCTAAAGTGCTGTTTCAGCTTGCACAATGTGAGACTGAATTTGTGCAGCGCAAGAAGGTAAAAATAAACTTATAGTGTTATTTTTTGTTTATATTTTACATAATTATAAAATATTTATTTATTTTAATTTTTAGTCCATGCTGGCATTGGCTAAACTAGCTTCTTTTTCGGCTGACTCCGATATGACTGAACAACTAGAAAATATTAACACAGAACTCTCTATAATCGAATATCAAGAATCACTTGGTGAAAATATTTTAGACGCTTTCGGCTATGATGTAGATGCGCAGAAAGTGCTTAAAGTGGATGAAATAATTAATGTATGCAAAAAAAAAAATTTATGTGGCATTGAATAATGTTAATTTATATGGTCTTTGTTGTTTTTTTTAGCTTTTAATTGCAGAAGAAAATGACACAGCAAATGAATTTGATTTCCGGAAAGCGCTTGAGCTGCTTAACTTTATGGAGGAGCCATACGATGCACGGCATAAAATTTGGTGCGCTGCAATTTTGCGTGATAACTGGACAGACTATGATGTTGACAATGCTGTTGATTATATACAAAACTTATTATTCTTTAAACTAATCGAAGTTTGCCATTTAATGGGTATGTAGCACTTCAAATAAATTTTTTTTTTTTTAATTTCTGTAAAAAACATTTCACTTTAGATGCTGAATGTGACTCCTTTTTGCCGCCAATTGATGACTTTATGCACAGCTCAGAACTTTCCGATTTAACGCACATTAAATCGTTTCAGTATTTACTTAAACTGACCTATGAATATGTGTATGACTCGTTTAAAAAATCCGATGAAATGGATATTGAAATGTAAAATTTTGTACGCTTAACAGATTTTTGTATTTTGTTTTTTTGTAATTGTTCTATTCAAATTATTATTATTAAAGAACATGTTTTAGATTAGAATTACTTTAAGATTTATTGAAGCGTAAATTAAGTTGTTGTTTCGCTGTATATAGAGCTCGAATGGAGAATAAGCTGACGTTCATATTGTATATATTATACATTATAAACATTGAAATGCAATTTCAGTAGCTAGTATGCAAATAGTAAAAACGACAACAACAATAACGACAATGATTGTCAGCTTAAATTGAAATGAAGAGTCTAACGTTTGAAATAGTTAGAGTTAATCTGATGAAGCCTTATAAGTGCTAAAGGAAAGTTGTAAGTTTACAAACAACTTTACCAATGGCTAACGTTGTTGGCATTGTCATTCAGTTGGTTCGAGGCTGTTGAGCGTGACGGTGTTCGCTGCTTTATAATTAAACAAAGTGTTAAAATTTTAAGATAATCTTTAAAATCAAAAGGAAAATAATTTTATTATGGCTGATGAAACAACGCCACTGACCACCAATGGCGATACGTCAAATGTTGGTCCCACATATGTATTTCCTAATGGAGTTTCACCGCGTTCGCGACGTCATAATATGAAAATGCAGCAGTTACAGTGCTGCATATCCATTACATTTATGTAGTAAGTAATTATTTTTTTTTTTTTAATAGCAAATAAAATATTCTCTCACTTTCACTTTTATATTGATAGAATCATTCTTGTTGTGGCACTTTGTCTTACGCTTGCGTTTAGTGGTATCTTCGGTAACCGCAATTATAGTGCAGACGAGCCCGGCTTTTTCTTTGTGACAAACGAGACGTCAGTGCCGTCAGCAAACATGACCGCAATACAAACTGAACTCGCAGCCACAAAAATGCCACTGGCAGACGAGCCAGAGGCAGAGTGGGCGCTACGCCGCAAAAGAGTAAATAATATGGATGGCGCTCAGGCAGTTAGCGCTGGCATCAAAGCATTAGGTGATCGTGAAATATTAGAGGAAAACACACAGCCTATACCGATTAATAGTCCCTCTTACAAGCATTATCGTTCGCTGAGCACAAATCCAGAGGCAAGAAAACTAGCACGTCGTGGTTATGTTGAGAATCGTGCAACCCTGAATATAGCTGAGCGTTTTAATTACACAAAGAAAACGGGACGTGACAATATTGGCAAGGGACCACGAATTACATTTGGTCCAGATTCTGCAGCACAAATGTCACAGCAATGTAATTTCAATGCTCGCTATCGCACTGCGAACGGCGTGTGTAACAATAAAGAGTTTCCTCGTACATATGGCGCTGCAATGGTGCCCTATAGACGCATGGTTGCGCCAGACTATGCGGACGGAATTTCTTTGCCTCGAGCTGGAAATAATGGCACTGGATATCTACCATCGGCGCGTGCAGTTTCGCTTAAAATTCATCGTTCATCGTATGAGACTGATTCGAATTTTACGGTTATGCTGGCTGTGTTTGGTCAATTTTTGGATCATGATATAACTGCAACATCTCTTACCACATCGCAGGATGGTGATTCGATTGATTGTTGTGCTGCAGCTTTGGAACAACATCCAGAATGTTTTCCGGTGGAGATACTACCTGGTGATTCTTATTATAAGCAATATAATGTAACTTGCATGAATTTTGTACGCTCTGCACCGGCGCCGACTGGACATTTTGGTCCGCGACAACAGCTAAATCAGGCCACAGCTTTTCATAGACGGTTCAGTGGTTTACGGAAATTTCGAACAGCGGCAGCAACATCTACGAAATTTTATGAACGGCACTTTGCGCATGTTTATCACCGTTGATGAACGACAACTTTTGCCGATATCATCTAATCCCGAAGATGGTTGCAATCGTTTGCAAATGTTACGCAAGGGTAAATACTGTTTTGAATCTGGCGATGATCGCGCTAACGAGAATCTATTATTGACCTCGATGCATTTGCTTTGGGCGCGACACCACAATCATCTGGCGAAAGGCTTACATGCCGCTAATCCTGAGTGGAATGATGAAACGATCTTTCAGGAAGCGCGTAAAATTCTCAGCGCACAAATGTCACATATCACCTACAACGAGTTCTTACCTATACTGTTAGGGCGTAAATTGGCCGGTGAAATGGGTCTGTTGCCGTCGATTGGAAATTTGGATGCACCAGATACTTATAACATTCGTGTCGATCCATCGATTGCAAATAGTTTTGCGGCTGCGGTTTTTCGTTTCGCGCATACACTGCTTCCGGTAACTCGTCTTAGTTCATTTTGATGATTTTATTTTTTTCTAATTTTTTTTTTAATCTGTTCATATTCATTTCAGGGTCTTTTTAAGATGACACGCAACAAGTCATCACAGGAGTCAATTGAGCTGCATAAAATGCTTTTTAATCCATTTTCGTTGTGGGCAAAGGATGGCTTGGAGAATGCACTGAACACAGCAGCCAATACAGCTGTGTTACGTGTAAATCGTTTCTTTTCGCTGGAGGTAACACAAAAACTGTTCGAAGGCACCGCTGAAGATAAGCCACCAATATGTGGACTTGATTTAGTTTCGCTGAATATACAACGAGGACGAGATCATGGTATTCCAGCATATCCAGTGTTTCGCAAACATTGTCACTTGCCACCGGTAGATACATGGGAACAAATGGCCGCAGCCATGGACAATGAAACATTGCAATCGATTAAACAGATTTATAAGTTAGTAAAAACGAATAATCTGCATTTTTCTAAATTATTTTATGCTTTTTTCTTGTTGTTATGTTTAATCTTAGCATGCCGGATGATGTGGATTTGTACACAGGTGCGCTTAGTGAGACACCACTGGATGGTGCAATATTTGGACCATTGCTTACGTGTATGATATCCGATCAATTTATACGCTTAAAAATGGGTGATTCACATTGGTATGAACGCAAGATAGGACCACAACGATTTACAAAAGGTAGGCGAACAATAATAGTTTACTCATTAATAAGTATGTAAGTTAAGTTACATAACAACTCTGCATCTGCATGAGTCTCCATAGATACATATATATGGATGACTGTGGAATAGTCTCTTCCCTCGCATCATACTCGCTTTTGAAACCTGCAGCACATAATTGGCTATGTTCTATTAAAACCAATCAGCGCAGTTAAGGATTGAGTGTAGTTTGAGAAGACATGCATGTACATTATGGTGGTCTAAAAAATTACAAAATCTTTAACAACATTTTTATCCGCTTACCCCCTAGGATTGCTCTATATCGAAAATAAGAAGACCCGTATATTATTTGTTAATCGGATAATATTTAACCCATGTATCATGGGTTTTCTTAAATTAGATAGTTAATATTTGAAAAATTAAATAATGAATGATTGGGTGTTATTCTATAACCGTTTATGAAGTGAAAAATCGTTATCCGGTTTAAAAAAATTAATTTTCCAGGTTTCTGCATTAAATCTAAAAAATTGATTTTTTCCAAGTAATATACATGGGAAACTTCAGTGGCTTTGCGGTATCAATAAATATTATCCGATTAAAAAAAAAATATATATATATACGAGCTCTTATTTTCGATATAGAACAATCCTAGGGAGCGAGCGCATAAACATTTTTTTGGACCATCCTAAATCTCGATCGACCCTAATCAGCTCGATGAGGCGAGTCAATCTAGCCATGTTCGTCCCATTTTCAAAATTTTGTATGAAAATAGGTTCTATTTATGCATGTATTTTCTCCAAACTGGTTGAAAAAAAACACTTCTAATGTCATCCAGTGTCAAAACCAGGTTCCCACGCCCATTTATAGGTGTAGCCCCAATACAAACTTACTGCACATTTTAGATATTTTGTATGAAAATAATAGTTATTTTTGAATGTATTTATTTAAAATTGGTAAAAACATATCTTATATCATCCTAAGTGCACACCATCGATATGATACGGATCCGGGCACTATAACGTATAGCCCTATATATATACAATATATAGAAAATTATTGTTATATTTGTATTTTTTGCTTAAAATTTGATATTAATATTGTATATAAACTTGAGTTGTAACAGACCAATGATTCCCATCCACGCCATTTCGAAATTCTATCTATTTTTAATTGATGATCACACTATGGATATACTATGGACCTATTTTCTTACAGCGCAACTAGCAGAAATTTATAAGACCACTTTATCTGGTATTATTTGCATCAATACTTTATCGATTGGACGCATACAGAAATATGTGATGGAACGTCGAAAAGATGCCTCTAATCTATACGTGAACTGCTCTGATTTGATACCATTTAATTTTACGCTATGGTCAGAGAAGCAGAAACCGCAGACATTTCAACTTCATCGAGCCGGTTTTAGTCAGGCGATGACTCTGGTGCGCATTTTCAATCAAACACAAAACAAACCACCAACACCGGAACCAAGTAAAATGCTTAATTCAACTGTAACGCTTAATAATGGCCATAATGCGACAGAATAAATACAAATTAAGATGACATTTAAAGTAGCTATTAAATTCTTTTTTTGTGTTTTATTTCTTTAAGCAAAATTAAATACAACAATTTTTTTTTTTCGTTATGTTATGCACCAAGCAGCACGTTACTCATGCCTATTAGTTCACTTGCAGTTGCAGATGTGGGCGTGTATATTAATGCTGTCATGGTTGCCTTATTTGCATTTGCATTTGCTGTGATACTGGTGCAAAGATCTAAGCTTTTATGTGCCAGCCAGCAGGCGACAATAAAGGTCAACATTAAAGTCAACAGAACAAAACTGAAGAGCACACGACGCAGGAACTGCCACTTTGGATCATCCACATACTGTAATAGCTCCTCGAGCGTAAGACCATGCGAATAACTGACGTGACGTGCAGCACCGAAAAATAAAAGTAAAGAGTAAATATGTTGCTTATCCGTTGTCATTGCACAATTAGAATCAAGAAGTTTACTCAGCAGTGAAGAAAGTAGTTTCATATTCCGTTCGGTCCTTGACCGATGTTGGCACTGTTATAATGTGCTGCTGCTGCTGTTGTTGTTGTTGTTGTTGTTTTGCTGTCGGTGATAGTTTTGATGTTGTACACTGAGCAATGTGGTTTTTTTCGTTTACATTCATGTTGACGTTGTCGCTGACGGCGGCACCGGGCATGTTAGCAAATAGTAATATAAAATTCCGTTCTTTATTTCAGATTTAGAATTTAGTGAAGCACAAACCAGGTGAATATTTGCTGCTGCTGCTTTTATTGTGTCTCAGTTGGGGTGGTTGACGTTATGAACGGGTTGACGTTTTATTTTCAACTGTAAATATAAGTCGGGCGTACTCCAAGATGAAGTATCTCATTTGTGCCTGATTGCTGCTCGTTTTCGTTTTTTTTTTTACTTGCTTTCATTTCGTTTAATTTGTTTTTGTTGTTTTGTTTGTTGTTGCTGCTCCATTGTGCCCGAATTACTTTTGTTTTCCCCGTAAACAACTTTATCTTCAACGGAATAATGCAACCAGCCACCCAGCCCAGCCCCTCGTGTATGCGATGTGATTACATCTTCCGCACAGCTACCAAGTGTACACTTACGTCGTCGTACTTTATACTCGCACTCTCGCATATAAGCTAAATACAAATAAAGTTGAAATAATTTTTTTACGTTCTTTTAAATGCACAAAAGAAGACGCGTAAATAATCATAGTGCCGTACTTATCATGATGCAATATTAACAAAAAGTTACTTCAGATTTTTCTTCCATGATTTCTTCTCGTTTATTTAAAAAAAAAGTGGGTTTGAGACGTAATCTTCTTAAAGTAGTACACAACTGGAGATGTATGTCTGTATTTACGTTTCTAAATATTTTTATAATTAAAATTTGAGAAACTTTTTATATTCCATACAGGTGGCGACTTTGTCAACATCTTAATGAGACGGTTTGGTTTACAAAGCAATTCGAACAGCAATAAATCTCTCATGATTTGAGACTATCTAATTCCAATGTTCGGTAATTGAGCGAAGAGATAGTCGATCGTTTGGATTTTCTACTGCTTAAGAATATGTTTTAATGGAATGGAAGTCAGTGATTTTTGAGCAAAACATTAAGGAACGAAGGCTGTACGTTGTACACGATTGACGTGTTCGTCAGCACGTGCTGATTTTCATTCGACGCTGTGTTTTGCTCAGTTACTGGAATTGATTAAGAATTATTTCCGTCTGAGCTGAATTACAAGGATTGTGTGACGTTTTTTAAGTAACCTCTCTGGTTTTTAGTACAATGTCCTAAACGGACCTCAGAAACTCACATCTTAAGCATTGAATTTGATAGAGCAGAGTCAATATGGTATTTATCAAGCCTTTTCTTAGCTTCGGTAATGGTTTTTTATTTTGCCGATTTCAGCAAAGGTAGTAAGAAAAAAAATTTCTCAGGTTAAAGGCTCGATAGTCCAATTAAAAGATGTTAAACATCGCTGGTGACAGTTTCCTCCTACTCTGACCAAATCTCATTTCAATTTATGTGACACTTCTAAATAAATCAATAGCAAATGTACACGTTTGAAATTATTAAAGGGTTTAATACCCTGTATCCAAAGGGTTAAAAGGTATATTAAGTTTGTGCGAATGTATGTAAGAGACAGAAGGAGGCTAGATAGACTCTATAAAGCATTGGAAGGGGATTCAAACTAGCTATGTCCGCCTGTCCGATTTACATGCTGTCTGCCGTATGAAAACAATTATCTCGGAGACTATAAGAGACAGTGCTACGATATTTGAAACTTAGACTCTACTAAGCTGTCAAGTGTGCATTTGCAAACGGTTTTTCTCTAGCCCCATTTTAAGGGGTACCCTCCATACAAATGTACCCCAAAATTTTGGGTTTAGTATAAACTATGCCTATGATAGTCCCTATAAAATATCCCAATATTGGTAGGTCCAAAAAAATTTTAGGTACAAATATAATCATTTTTTAAGTTTTTGTATGATAATCCAATACAATATGGTATATTATTACGTTGGTACTTTACTTAAGGTACATAAAGTTTGGGTACAGGGTATCTTGCAGTGGAGCGTACTCGACTTTAGCGTTCTTTCTTTTTTTTTTTTTTTCAAGTCATGACGACCAACAAAATAGTCAATTATCTATGTTGATAGCTGTTTTGTGTATTTATTGTTATAATTATTATTATCTCTTTTTTTGGGGGAGGGAGCTGCTCATTTGTTTATTTGATAATGATAAGCGATTATCAAGTTGTCATGGCATTTATTGCATAATATGAATAATAAAAAATGTTTTCTTAATTCTCTTTTTTTAATGTATGCGTTTTTTTGGTTTGTTTTTTCATTAATCAACTTTTCTATATATATATGCATTTTTATGACTATAGCTTTTATTTTTGGATTGATTGATTCCGGCATATCTACTATATAGATTGGACTTTTTTTTTTTACTGTTTATTATTATTATCTTCTATATGCATTATCAATAGCCATTTCGTTTTATATTTTATTTTCATATTTGTTTTTTTTTTTTTAATTACACACGAGAGATGATCGTAGCCTATTATTATTATTCATCATTTTTTATATTATAATTATTATTTTTAAAAAATTAATATACAAAAAGTTATATAGGCTAAAAAAAAAATAATTAAATAAATACATGTATATAAATAAATAATTAATATAAATAACAACAACAATTAGATGTATGTAAATATTTAATATAAGTACTGGGTTTCCCGTTTTTTTTTTTTTCTTTTTTATATATTGGCCAAAAACACGCGATTCTAAGAAATTAATAACAACAATATGGCTTAAAACGATATCAACAATAACATTTACAATAATAATCATAATAATAATAATAATTATAAGAAGACAACATTTATGTGAACATAAGTAAATATTGTAAATATATGTATGTATGTATATGTATATACCTAAAAACCTTCACGTATTTATGTATTATATATGCAATAAAATATATTTATATATATATATATATGTTTGTATATCTTGACTAGGCCTTAAAAATGAACAAAATATATATTACTATAAAATGGGTTGCAATTTCAACGCATCACCATCATCAATGGCACCACATTCAGGAACAGATTTGATTTCGAAGAAATTCGATTACAATGAATCAATCGTATCGTATCAAATCAGAATGGGATCGTTGGTATGGGATCGTTATTGACCCAGGCCTTAAAAATATAGCGACTAAATTCATTAATGTACATATAGATTTATCAATTACCATATATAATAAATTCATTTCATTTTTCAATTTGCTAAGTGTTTTTTTTGTTTCTCATTTTTTGTTATAATCTAAAAAGGGCTTATATGCTTTATAGTTGAGTCGGGATCATTATGTATTGGGACTTTTCAAATTTTTCTAGATTTTTGCTTAATTATTTCTGTATGCATTTCTTTTAATGTAGTTTTTGAGTAGAGTAGAGAGGAGTTGAGAGTTAGTTAGATAGCGCAGAGCGGCAGATTAGAGTAGTAGTAGAAGTAGTGTAAAGTAGTGTATTGGCTTGTGTGTGTTTCTTGACTTTTTGTTTTGTTTTTTTTTCTTTTTTGTTTTACTTTGTTATAAATATTTTTTTTGTATGTCTTTCCGTTTATAATTGTTCTTATTTTTCCAATACACAAATCTTAATTGCGTTTTATTTTATTTTGTTTTAAAAGATAATTTCATACGCTTCCAAAGAGCTTATCGTTATATAAAACAACCATAAAAAGATAAACCCCATGCCGCATATATATTTCGCTTTGGTTGGACCACCCAATTCTCCTCCAATTGCAGGCCTTCGACGTAACATTAGAATTGTTATGGCTATAATTGCTTCACCGCAAAATAATGCAACAGCAAAACCAAGTCTACGTAAGAAAGAAAATAATTAAAAATTTATCAAAATCAATAATAATAAGTAATTTTTTGATACTTACGATCCGGGGTCAACTCTAAATGGATTGCCTTTAGATGCATGGTATATAGCTGCCATTGACCAGGCGCATCCAATACCAAGGAAGACATTAACTGCATTACTGCCTGTTACATTACCAATACTAGCGTCAGCGTATTCATCCTGCATTGCGGCGATTTTGCTAGCGAATGTATCTGTTAAAATACAAGTTTAAAATTTATTATATATCATATATTTAAAAAAAAAAAAAATTTTTTTTTGAATCGTTAACTCACCCGGTATACTAGTGCCGAGAGCAACAAACACAATAGCAGTTACTTGATCCTTAATACCACACGTACAGCCAAAATATGTGGCTATATCGCCAATGATGGCAGTTAGTATACCAATGGCAAAAATCGACACTACGAACGCTAAATAGCCGCCCCATATTTCTAAAAAAATATATTAAAAAATTTAAATATAGAAATATAATGCATTTAAGCAAACAGAATCGTCTGCAAAAAAAAAAAAAAAAAACACTATAAAAAATAACAGTTTTTTATCATGAAACAGAAAAGACCAAGTTGTTTTTAAACTGCTAAACGATTCTAATAAAAGGGCTTAACATCGCCTACCGATTAGAGGAAAATCAAAATTTAAAGCAGCAAGAACCGAAAAAATCAGTATACTGAAATTACAGTTATTTAAGAATTAACAGTTTTTATGAATTAAAAGTTTTTTTATGAAATAAATTAGGCAAAGATTTTCATGTAAAAAAGTTTTTCATAGAATTCACTTATAAAATTCATATATAATTTGTAAAAATTTATAATTCATAATTGTAATTCATGAGCTAGCTTTCCGGATCAGTTAGCTAGTAATAAATACAAATTAGAGCAGTGAAGCGGTCATTTCCACTTTTTATTATAGTTTTAGTATTAAAAAAATTAAAAATAAATGATTGGATGTTATTCTACGAACATTTATGAAGAGAAACATGCTTATACATATACATGGGAAACTTCAGGGGCTTGGCGGCACCATTAAATATTATCCCAGAGGGTGAGCGCTTAAACATTATTTTTTGACCACCCTAATGTACATCCAATAATGTTAGTGTAGTAATTGTTCATCGCTCGATGCATAAGACATCTCAGGAAGATCTGAAATACAGCACCCATACAATTTTGTGTTCTCTCTCAATTTAGCTCAGATTAGTCAATTATTAAATTTTTTTTTAACTTATCAAAGGAACATCAATTTTTATCTAATTAATATTTTTGTTTTTAAATTAACAATTGTTATGGAAAAACTACCGAAAAATTTTAACTTTTTATATATAACTTATTTCTTTATGAAGCTTTACAAGCATACAAGCTACCTCATAGTCAAACGTAGCTTTGGTTTCTTTTTTTATTTATATTTGAACAACTAACAAACAAATATATCATTAAAAAATATCATAATAATTGATAGACATGAACTAAACACGGATGTGCTAACTCTTATTTAATTGTCTAAACGTTCTACACTCAACTTTATTTAAATATTATAGTCACGCAATGTTGCAACTCACCTGTTGGTGGGATAAACGCAAATGCAACCTTCCAAAATAACGTGAGGAAATGCATAATGTAATCCAAGCAACTGGGAATACGTTCTTCACTTTCTTCTTCGGTGTCAATCTCAGTTTCATCGGCTAGTTAAATAGTAAAAATAATATATTAGAATATTTGTAATTTAAAAAAAAATATCTATATTTTATTTACCGGGAATTACGGTCAACGCATCCCTGAACTGTTCGCCCCAAGATGATGTACCGAGTACTGAAGATGCATTGGCTTTTTGTACGAGTTTATCCACGGTACGCTTTAAATTAAATTAATAATTTTTACTTACTCGTATAATAATTTCAGGGGTTTTTATATGCTTACCTTAAACTGCACATTCTCTCTTATTCGTATATCCGTTTTATAGTTTTCACCCAATTTTGGTTTTCCCAACAAAATGATTTTCTCCCGTTTGGTTAACTGTTCAGGTGGCTTAGTTGATGCACTTTCCATAAGTCCCACAATTTCATCATCTGATGATGAATTGTTTAAATTTTAATAATTGAATGAATAAATTTTGAATTAAAATATTTTTTTTTTTTTTTTTATAGAACAAAAACAACACTCTCCAGCACAATCTAAAGAAAACCATTATATTTATGCACAAATGGACGAGTACATATAGTGAAAAAATTGCTGAATAAATTTGTATGGACAAATAATTTTTATTTATGCATTTCTATGAATAATTTTGTAAAAAAATATATATATGATATTTATTTATGAATTCCATTTTATGATAATAATTTTCAGTGATATCCATTTTGATTTTTGTTTTTTTTAAACATAAATTGACAAAGAACACAAAAAAAAAATATCATTCGATAAAGACGTAAATCGTACGTTATGTACACATATAGTATAATTATATATCAAAACTTTGACACACATAATGATTATGGAGAATATGTAAAAGAATTCGAAGTACATAAATACAAAGAGAAATGAAATTGATCCAATGTAGTACAAATTCACAAAATTTGTTTCAACAACAAAAACAACGAATAGTTTTTTTTTCTGCTTCTATTTTCTAAACATACCGATCAATTCATTTCTCAATTTATAAGGATCCATTTTCGATTTATTTTTCTTATCTGTTTGAGGAAGGAAGGAATTGATATTGTGTTTTTGATTTTTTTTAGGGTTTTTTTTTTTTTTAAATTGCATAATTTAGATAAAAAATTTTTAATTATTTTGATTCGTGATGTGCTTCCTAATAACTTTTTTTTTTTGGTTCTTTAATTATTATATATTTACCTGGTGATAGATAGGGATCTCCAATGTGTACCGAAAAGTCAACATCCTTTTCGTAACTACTCTCTTCCACAATTGGTATAGGAATAAATTTTCTGTAATTGTTAAAAATTTGCATAAGCGAAAAGAATAGTTTAAATAAAGTTTTTTTTTTTTTCTAAATCCATAAAGTAAATTTATTTGTTTAAGCACTTGGAATTTTGCAAATGATTTTTGGAATACATATGTTCCAAAATAAGGCCAAGAAGAAGTACACTGGTCGGCATAAATATTTTGACAAATGAATAGTCTGACGCCAAAACATTGTTCAGATGGTTGATAGAGTATAAAATGATGATGTTATCTTTTAGACTATCAGAACCAAAGATATCAGCATTTGAAAAATGATATAATTTTTTTAAAAAACCTGAAATTTTAGACAACAATATCTCCAAAAACGTTCCATTTCAAAAAAAAAATTGATTTCATTTTTGGATTCTACATAAAAATTAAACATTAAAAAATGATTTTAAAATAAAATAGATCAAAAAATTTATAGATTGTAGATATAAAAATAAAAAAATATGTTTTTTTCATCTTGTCAAAATAATAATACCGACAAGTGTATGTAATGATTAAAAAATTCATAGGCATTCCCATCATGAGCTGTCATAATTGTTCTTTAATAAGTTTCTAAGTAATAAGGAACTCAAAACTATCAAACTAAGTCGGGCCTTATTTGGGCTTCTATTTTTTATTTATTTATTTATTTTGGCAAATTGCCATTTTTTCTTGTCTTTATGACAACGCTAGGCAGTTTTCCGGTGTTCGAAAACAGTAAGTGGCGCGTTGACTTTTATTTTAAATAAACAAATGACAAAACAATTTAATGTTGTACTTGTGTTATTATTTGATTCTATAATGGCTTGATTATTATGTCTAGGCGGTTCCATGTTGAATGAACCTAGACAGACATTTTTAAAGAGAAATTTATTTTATTGTGCTACATTTTTTTTTTTTTTTTTTTTAGTTTTTCGTTTTGTATTGAAAATGCACCAGGCGATAAGAACTCTTAAATTTAATATGCCAGCAATACTGAAGACCAACTCATAAGTAGTCAGATGACTAGTCTATCGCACATGTTAGCCAACTTCAACGTTATTTCTTATTCCATTTTGAATTGCAATGTCCCACAAAAATAGACACACGCGGACCACCACAAGCTCTTCTCTGTATCTGCCATTTACTAGCTTCGTGGCTCATGTGGGTCAGTTACTAACCGATCCATATGGAACAATCATTTACAATTGACTAATAATAATTTACGGTTAAATAGGAAAAGATAGATTGGAAGAAAAATGTGAAATTACTGATGAGAAGAAGATGTGAATAAACCTTAGTCTGTGTGTGCTAATGTCCCAAAAATATGTTGAGAAAGGCCAAAATTGACAATTCTCATGAAGTTTGATCTATTAAAATTTCTAGAAAGAATACGTTGATAAAATTGCGGTACATTTCCAGGGGTTCAAGACTTACAAACTTTTCCCCATACTGATATTACCCGTTACACAGGTAAGTATATCTGACGCTGCACTTCACCTCTCCACAAACTATTCAGTAAAGAATCAATCGAGTATGTTGTGTTTAAGTTGATTGAAATTGTTTTAAACTTGTTTTTTTTTCCACTTACCTATTTTAATAGAGATACTTATAATTTTAAACAGTAGCAAGGATTTTAGACGAAGATAACGTTTTAATTGCTTTACTTTCAATTTGTAGATAACCTAAGACTTATCAAAATGCCATTCAGATATATACAAATAATAGGTTTTATTTTTTTAATGATTTTCAAATATTATCTTTAAGGAAGGATCGGTTAAGTTAAAAGATTCTTTAAAATTGTTATACATATGTACAAAAAATATCTAGTTAAGAGAGAGGGCCAGCGATATCGATTTTGATATAGAAAAAGCTTAATTAAGTGATTTATGTTTGCGTGATATGATTATCGAATTTAATTGTTTAATTTAATTGTAAGATTACATTCAGTATTAATTTTCTATCGCATGATAGTATGTCTCTGATAATAATTTATTCTATCAGTTGGTAACATGAAAGATTACACTGTGGGACAAAAAAAAAAAAACTAAAATTGAGATAGCTCGTATATTTTATTGTAGATATTTTAGGTTTGGTCGAGTAAAAAAAACTGTATACAAAGAATTTTTGAGGGACACTGCAATATGGTAAAAAAAAAGATTTTTCATTCTTTTTTCACTTATAGAGCTATATCTCAGTAGATTACGAATCGATTTAAATTTTTGAACCTGTTTTGGAAAGAACAATTTTTTTTATTTTTCCAGATTTTTCAACTTTATTGATGACACCAATTTGTTTGAAAGATACATCTATAGTACATTATTGGATTTTAAGATGTATCTTTCATAATGGATAAAGTTGAAAAATTTTGAAAAAATAGAAAAAAACAAGGGAAAAACGTTAACTTCGGTGGAACCGAAGCTGAAATACTCGTTACACAACACCTTTAATAGTTTATATGTTCACCAGGTGCTTAGATTAAATTTCACGATGAATTTGGTCAAATTTGTATGAAGGCTTTATGTTATATTTGCCCGATCCTTACCATATAGAAAGTGTTCACTTAGGTGGACATTGGAATTGATTTTGCCAAATTTAATTGAATTCATTCTGAAATAATAAATGTTTTCATATAAAAAACTCGAAAATGGGCGGTAAGTTTGTATGGATGCTATACATAAAAATGGGCGTGGCCCCTTAGATTTGACATTGGATGACATAAAAGTGTTCTTACCCTATTTGCATTAAATATATTCATAAATAATACGTATTTTCATACAAAATATCGAAAAAAGTGGTAAGTTTTTATGGGGGCTATATCTAAAAATGGGCGTGGCAACATTTTTTTGATATTGGATGCCATTAGAAGTATTTTTACACTACATTGTACTAAAAGCATTCATAAATAATAACTATTTTCTGACAAAAAGTCTAAAAAAGTGGTAAGTTTGTATGGGGGCTATATCTGAAAATGGGCGTGGCACCTTGGTTCTGGTATACAAAGTAACTAGAAGCACAAAAGCTTAAGTTTAAAATTTCAGGTCAATATCTTTAAAACTTTCCCAGTAACAGCCATCGCAACAGACAGACAGACGGACAGACAGACGGACATGGCTAAATCGATTCGTCTCATCGAGCTGATCAATAATATATATACTTTGTGGGGTCTCCGAAGTCTCCTTCAATGCGTTGCAAACTTTCGGACAAACTGAATATACCCGTTTACACTTGGTGTAACGGGTATAAAAAATTGTGTTTACCTTAAAAAGAATGCACAGATAGGATGTGAAATGTTATACTATTATATATATTGGTCGAATGGTCTAAGTTTTTTCTTTCCAAAACAGGTTAAAAATTAAATTTCGATTCGTAGTTGACTGAGTTATTGCCACATAAGTGTAAAAGGAGAAAAAAAAAAATAGTTTTTTTAACCATAAGTTCAGATTTTGGAAGTGTTCCGCAAATTCCAAATATGAAGTTTTGTTTTACTCGACCAGACCTTCAACACTTACTATAAGACGTCCCACATATTTCAATTTTTTTTTTTTTAGCAATTAAATTAAAACCCCAAATGTTGAATCAACATTATCTCGGAAATACAAACAGTTAGGATTTTAATTTTTGCAGTTTTCGAAGCTTGATAAGTACTCGAATCAAGAACTTATGACCTCTTCAAACTCAGTGTGATGTTGACAAACATAGAACAGAAAATACCCTCTTTATAAATAAATAAAAAAATAAAAAAAGCTTAAACTTTTTTTCTTTTTTGTTGAAAAATTTATGAGCGAAATTCGCAATTACGACGTCCGAATTGTTGTTGTAAAAATAAAAACTTTTAATTGACCACAACTGATTGTTTGTGTTTGTGTTCTTTTATGGCCAAATGCAATCTTTACTCAATGGCAATGAATTCATGGAAAAATAAAATTTAAAAAGACCCCAAAGCTTATCTCGAATGTTGGAAAGCTAACTTTCGTGTGTTGACGACACAGTGCTGCGCGTGTTTTCCGTAAGATGTAAACGTAAACGTTTATAAATTAGAAAACGCAAAGGAATTAGTTTTATGATAGAAGCACATTTCATGCAATAATTTGAGTGGTTTATAAATGTGTTCCATTGATTATCGATAAACCAATCTTATCGTGAAGCAAGTGAAATATTGTATTTGCGCAATGATGGAAAAAATTTGGTTAAACGAGCACAAATTTCTTTAAATTTAGTCTTGAACGGAATGTGGCCAAACAAAGACATGAAAATCAAAGTTTTGCTACTGGGACTCAGCGTCGCAATCTGCCTTCTGGCTGAGGTTGGCGCAGTGCCCATGTGCTCTGGCAGTGCTGAATATTGTCACGATAGAGCGATGCATCCCGATCTAAATGATGTGCCATCGGCAGCTGCAGTTGACACAGCGAAAAAATTGCGTTTAGTGGGCGAGGATACTAATGAATATTGGCGTACAAAAGCGAAGAGTTCGTGCGTGCAAAGCTAGAGGAGAAGCCGAACAAGAAACGCGCTAAAAATGTTATTATGTTCCTGGGCGATGGCATGGGTTTGACAACTGTGGCAGCGGCACGTAATTTAATCGGCGGAGAAGCGGCACAATTATCTTTTGAAAAATTTGCGCATACCGGTCTTGCCAAGACATATTCAGTGGATAAAATTGTACCAGATTCTGCTTGTACGGCTACGGCATACTTGGGCGGTGTCAAGGCACAAGAGGGCACTATTGGTGTAAATGGTGCTGTGCCACGTACTGATTGCGCTGCAATGCTGGATGCGGCAACTCATGTTGATTCGATTGCCAAATGGGCAATGGATGCCGGCAAGTGGGCTGGTGTTGTGACCACAACGCGTATAACACACGCCTCTCCGTCTGGCGCTTATGCACATATTGCGGAACGTGATTGGGAGAACGATAGCGATGTTGAGGCGGATTGTGGCAAAAATTCTGGCGTTCGTGATATTGCCTATCAACTGACACACGGTGAAACGGGCAAAAAATTGAAGGTTATACTGGGTGGAGGACGTAAGAATTTTGTCGATAGTAAAATCTTCGATTGGGGCAAGCGTTCGGATGGTTTAAATCTTATCGATGATTTCAAAACGGAGAATCCGAAAAATGTCTACGTGACAACGCGCAAAGAGTTGGAAGATGTAAAAGTTAGTGAAACCAATCGTCTCATGGGTCTCTTCCAGGATGATCATTTGAAATATCATCTGGAAACTGATGAACAAAGCGAACAACCTACATTAGAGGAAATGACACGCAAAGCAATTGAGTTCCTAAGCCAAAGCGATGAGGGTTACTTTGTATTCATTGAAGGCGGTCGCATCGATCAGGGACATCATTATAATAGAGCGCGTCTGGCATTAGATGAAACGGTGGAGTTTTCCAAAGCAATTCAGGCTGCACGTGAGCTTACAAGCGAAGATGATACACTGATAGTGGTAACAGCGGATCACTCGCATGTTTTCCAGTACTCCGGTTATGCGGTAAGCGTTTATTTTAAGTGATTTTTTTTTTTAAATTTAATTTTTAATAATTTGCAGTATCGTGGAAATGATATATTCGGCACTGCTCCAGTCGTATCACAAGACGACAAGAAGCCTTACATGACGCTCAGCTATGCTAACGGACCCAGTTACGAGAAATTTTACGATGCTACAAAGCTGGAACGTGTTGATCCCACAACAGTTGTCATTGGCGATGCACAAGACCAGTTTCCAGCCGGTGTTCCACTTGATATGGATACGCACGGCGGTGATGATGTACCAGTTTTTGCTTCGGGTCCCTGGTCACATCTTTTTACTGGTGTTTATGAGCAGAACGCTATACCACACATCATGGCATATGCCTCATGTGTAGGCAAAGGTTTGAAAATGTGTACAGGTTCATAATAAGCTATGCGATAAAGTTTCGATAAGAAATCATATACAAAATATGCAGAGTGTAGCATTAAATTTTTAAATTTTTACTTAAAGTTGTGCCTTTTCAAATATTAAACAAAAAAATATCTTTAAATATTAGCGCCAATTGACGCCAAATCCGGAAGTATTTGCTATACTCTGACGACATTCGGCGTGTGTATGAGCCATGTTTGCTCGTAACGGCTTTTTTATTCCACTTTTACTACGACGCCTGTCATAGGCAATGACCGCGATATAGACAGATAGCGCAATCAATACAAGCAAATATTGTGTCTAAGAGGCAGCCACGGTTAAAGCTAGACAAACAAATGGACGGACGTACATAGATATGTACACACGTAGCCGTAGCAGTTCGTTAAGGGGAGGGAAGGGGAGCGTTCGTTACATGGTTATTGATTTCGCAAAACTATTAAGTGAGCCATGAGCCAAAGCAACGCCGCCAATATGTTTCCTACTATTACGAATTGTATCCAACCAACGAAACAACGAACCAACCAATCAGCCATTTAGCTATCCCATTTGACGCTGTCTTTTTGTTTACGTCGTTCTCGTCTTGTCGTCGTGGTGGTGGTCGTCGTCGTAGTTATTTTATTAGCTTAACTACCCCCTTGAATGGCAAGCAAATAATCAGGGCCAGCCAACTAGTCGTCGTTGAAGCAGCAACAGCAACACCAACAGCAACAGCAACAGCGTCGCCAATAATGATGACGGCAAAAGCGAAGCGTCTTTGGCGCCGTTTACTCAGCAAGCGCCTTTCTTTCTTCCTTCCTTCACTTTGTCTTTATGACTTATTTGCATGAGCCATGTCCCATTTCCCCACTTAGCTTTTCTTTATTAAACATTTAACTATGAAGGTGAAGTTCAAAAGTTGTATTTAATCGAAATTTTTTTGCTAATAAATACGTTTAAAGCTTTTTTCAATAATCTATTTTGCATTATAACGATCGATTGATTTGTAAAGAAACACGTTGGTGTTTTGTTGGCTGTGAGTTGCAACTTTGTTATTTTCTTTGTGCATAGCATGATTAAAGAAGATTTTACTTAGTTCATTAATAGTTCCACTGAATCGTTTTAAATATAAATAATGAATACTTTCCTGGGACAGGCAAATGTTTCCGAGTCGGTATACACTTAATATACAATATTAACGATATTCTTATACAAAACCAATAATGACTTTAGAAAATGGGTATTTGAAGTTAGGCTTTCCTAATAAAACTATCTTAATTTGTAAATTTTAAAATTGGTCAAAAAAAAAATTTTGTCCCCACCGAGTCCCTGGTCCAAATTTCGGAAACCCCTCTCACACGTCAAAAATATTTTTGAACCATCTTTCAAATGCGCCTAATATCAAGTTTCTAGTCTTCTCCGTTACCAAGTTACAAAAAAAGTGTTAAAAGAGATGGTTCATTCGATAAACACCGATACACCTAAAAAATATTTTTTAACGATCTTTCAAATGATTTCGTATTTCAGTATTTTCATTCAAAATTCTCCGGTTGACCCAAATAAAAAAAAAGAAAAAAAAAGGTAAAAATATTCTATTTTGGTCCCCTACTGAGACCCAGGATCATATTTTGGAAATCGCTGGAATACGTCTAATTTATTTTTTAGCTACCTTTCAAGTGAATATAAAGTATCTTCGCTTTACCATCCCAGAATGGCTTTTCCGGTTTCAGGGCCCCATTAGATCCCTGTTTTTTCAAAATCCCTTCTTATTCGGCAGTTTCATTATAAAACGACTTTACAGTAAAAATTTAAGCTCTCTATCTGCAGCTGTACTTGGCAACGTCGACTCTTCTCTTACTACATATTAAGAATGTATTTAGTTGACAAGAAGAAGCAAAAACAAGATTTCTGATAACAGAAAAAAGTTCCAGAAACCCGTTTTTTAAGGCTGTCTTGAAAACGGTTCTTAAGAAAATGTTTTTTTAATACTATTTTCTAAAGGGTGTAGCCAGGTTTTCATGTAAAAAGTGCCCCTAACGATATTGAATATCCTTAAATGAGGTTCGATAGCCCTTGATTTGAGAAATATTTCTGTATACTTAGTTTTCCGATATCGGCGATATTAAGGAAGATATAGCGACAAACATGTTTTTAGTTTTTATTTTTTTCTGCTCACTCAGTTGAAAAAAAGTTTTTTATGAAAAATCTTTTATTTTTTTAAAATTCATATGTATCTTTAAAAATTTTTAAAAATTTTTCGGTCAAAAATTCTATCAAAATTTTTTTTAAAGATTTTAACTGATGCTTTTACCATGAACCTTTAAAGATACACCTATGAAATTTTTAGGAGATATTCCTTTGTTTGTCTACTTTGACACATAAAATTTTCAAAGTAATCGATTTGGTGGAACATATTTTTAAAAATTAAAAACCAAAAATTAGTCATTTTCCTATGATAGATTTCACATGCTAGCATTGCCAGAGCTCAAAAACAAGTACCATGCACATACGCAGATTGCGCTCTCACTCTCTTTCTCTCTTTATGCTCTCAGCGTTCTTTGACTTTTCATATTTTATACCGCGGACACGCGAGGTGTGAACGAAAAGAATTCATATTAGGATTAAATGATCCGTACGCTTACATTTTATTATGTTAAAAAATATAAAAAATTAATTAAAAAACAATTTTTTGAAAAGTAATAAAATATAAGCGTACGATCATATAAAAAATATAAAAAGGAGTCGAATATCACAAATATCTATGATTGAAAAACAGGTAGATTTTTCTAATACATATATTCTCAATGAATCCTTTTCGTTCACACCACGCGTGTCCGCGGTATAAAATATGCAAAAACAAGTACCATCAGTGTTGCCGTTTTTGTCCTTTTTTTTCTCTTTCGCTCTTTCTCATGATGAACTGTACAGAAGATTATTACAGTTCATAATGCGTGCGTCCGAAAGAGATAAAAAAAGGACAAACGGCAACAGTGAAGTACCATGCACATACGCATATTGCGCTCTCACTCTCTTTCTCTCTTTATGTTCTCAGCGTTCTTTGACTTTTCATATTTTATACCGCGGACACGCGAGGTGTGAACGAAAAGAATTCATATTAGGATTAAATGATCGTACGCTTACATTTTATTATGTTAAAAAATATAAAAAATTAATTAAAAAACAATTTTTTGAAAAGTAATAAAATATAAGCGTACGATCATATAAAAATATAAAAAGGAGTCGAATATCACAAATATCTATGAATGAAAAACAGGTAGATTTTTCTAATACATATATTCTCAATGAATCCTTTTCGTTCACACCACGCGTGTCCGCGGTATAAAATATGCAAAACAAGTACCATCAGTGTTGCCGTTTTGTCTTTTTTCTCTTTCGCTCTTTCTCATGATGAACTGTACAGAAGATTATTACAGTTCATAATGGTCCGAAAGAGATAAAAAAGGACAAACGGAACAAGTACCATGCACATACGCATATTGCGCTCTCACTCTCTTTCTCTCTTTATGTTCTCAGCGTTCTTTGACTTTTCATATTTTATACCGCGGACACGCGTGGTGTGAACGAAAAGGATTCATTGAGAATATATGTATTAGAAAAATCTACCTGTTTTCATTCATAGATATTTGTGATATTCGACTCCTTTTTATTATTTTTTATATGATCGTACGCTTATATTTTTATTACTTTTCAAAAAATTGTTTTTTTTTTTTTTTTACATAATAAAATGTAAGCGTACGAATTTATGAATTCTTTTCGTTCACACCTCGTGTCCGCGGTATAAAATATGAAAAGTCAAAGAACGCTGAGAACATAAAGAGAGAAAGAGAGTGAGAGCGCAATATGCGTATGTGCATGGTACTCACTGTTGCCGTTTGTCCTTTTTTATCTCTTTCGGACGCACGCATTATGAACTGTAATAATCTTCTGTACAGTTCATCATGAGAAAAGAGAAAAAAAAAAAAAAAAAAAAAAAACACTGATGGTACTTGTTTTTGCATATTTTATACCGCGGACACGCGTGGTGTGAACGAAAAGGATTCATTGAGAATATATGTATTAGAAAAATCTACCTGTTTTTCAATCATAGATATTTGTGATATTCGACTCCTTTTTATATTTTTATATGATCGTACGCTTATATTTTATTACTTTTCAAAAAATTGTTTTTTTAATTAATTTTTTATATTTTTTAACATAATAAATGTAAGCGTACGATCATTTAATCCTAATATGAATTCTTTTCGTTCACACCTCGCGTGTCCGCGGTATAAAATATGAAAAGTCAAAGAACGCTGAGAGCATAAAGAGAGAAAGAGAGTGAGAGCGCAATCTGCGTATGTGCATGGTACTTGTTTTTGAGCTCTGGCAATGCTAGCATGTGAAATCTATCATAGGAAAATGACTAATTTTTGGTTTTTAATTTTTAAAAATATGTTCCACCAAATCGATTACTTTGAAAATTTTATGTGTCAAAGTAGACAAACAAAGGAATATCTCCTAAAATTTCATAGGTGTATCTTTAAAGGTTCATGGTAAAAGCATCAGTTAAAATCTTTAAAAAAAAAAATTTTGATAGAATTTTTTGACCGAAAAATTTTTTTAAAAATTTTTAAAGATACATATGAATTTTAAAAAAATAAAAGATTTTTCATAAAAACTTTTTTCAACTGAGTGAGCAGAAAAAAATAAAAACTAAAAACATGTTTGTCGCTATATCTTCCTTAATATCGCCGATATCGGAAAACTAAGTATACAGAAATATTTCTCAAATCAAGGGCTATCGAACCTCATTTAAGGATATTCAATATCGTTGGGGCACTTTTTACATGAAAACCTGGCTACGCCCGATAATACATGAAATTTAGTCTGTAAAATAAACAGACATTTTTATACCCGCCACACATAGTGTGGAGGGTATTATCATTTTGTCAGAAAGTTTGTAACGCATTAAAGGAAACGTCGTAGACCCTATAAAATATATATATTCTTGATCAGCACGACGAGACGAGTCGATCTAGCCATGTCCGTCTGTCTGTCTGTCCGTCTGTCTGTATGTATGCGATTCATTCGCTCAGTTTTAAAGATATTGACCTGAAACTCGGAACTTAAGCTTTTCTCAGGTCTAAGCAGTTCAAGTGTTAAAATCAAAGTGCCACGCCCATTTTAAGGTATAGCCCCCATACAAACTTACGGTTTTTTTCGGATTTTTTCTATGAAAATAGCTATTATTTATTAATGTAGTTACTCGAGTTGGAGTTGAAAAAATACTTCTTATGTCATTCAATATCAAATCCAAACTGCCACACCCATTTTTAGATATAGCCCTCATACAAAATTACCGCCCATTTTCGAATTTTTGTATTAAAATAGGTATTATTAATGAAACTATTCACTCAAATTTGGATAAAAACACTTCTAATGACATCCAATATCAAAACCAAGCTGCCACACCCATTTTTAGATATAGCCCCCATACAAAATTACCGCCCATTCTCGAATTTTTGTATTAAAATAGGTATTATTTATGAAACTATTCACTCAAATTTGGGTAAAAACACTTCTAATGACATCCAATATCAAAACCAAGGTGCCACACCCATTTTTAGATATAGCCCCCATACAAACTTAACGCCCATTTTCAAATTTTTGTATTAAAATAGGTATTATTTATGAAACTATTCACTCAAATTTGGGTAAAAACACTTCTAATGACATCCAATATCAAAACCAAGGTACCACGCCCATTTTTAGCTATAGCACCCATACAAACTTATTGATTATTTTCGAACATCTATATGAAAAAGTACTTATTTCCAAATATATATTTATAAATGTATATAAGCCACTTATGATCACACATAAACTATTCAAAGATTCGTGTGACGGGTATTTAAGCTTCGGTTCCACCGAAGTTAACGTTTTTCCTTGTTTTATATAAACTTGGAAAATTAATAGGACAAGAGAAGCGTGCAGGCTATCTAAATATGCACTCTCTCCGAATGGTTAACATTAAATGGGATCTCTTAATAAACAGTTTATTGCAACGAATGCGCAATTACAGAGGCAGATGAGAGACCGAAATCAAGGACTGGACATAATGCACCCGCAGGATTTCGGCACGCTGATTACGAAAAAGTGTTCAGAACTGTTATTTATGTTCATTATATCCGAAGTAGTATTGAATCTTAGTCCAGACATTTGAACTCAAAAACGTAAAATAACACGATTTTTTAAAGTTTTTTTTCCGAGAACCATGGGAAAGGAACAAATTCTGTACACAGATTCATAATTAGCGCATCAATTTCCTTCTATACAATATGTCCAGTCTCTGGTTCAGGAAATTGTCGGTTTGTGTAAGTTAGTCAAACTTCCAGAGATGATTTTTTACGGTTAAAATAAACTATATATAACTGTGGTTAAACTACATATTCCAATGAGATATTTTATTTAAGGTAAGTCTTAACATAGAATCCGCTCAGATTGAAGCTTTGATTTTACAAAACTTTTCTAAAACAATAAATAGGTCAGCTATTTACCTGTATTTACTATCTAATATATTTATGCTTTACAAGTACTTGTACAGATAAGTACATTTGTAGTTAAAATTGCAAGCTTCATTTTTATTCCTACTCGTGTACTTAGATTCAAAGTCGAGTGTTTGTTCTTTGTCGTGTCGTGACCCTGCATTCAATGATATAGATTTATCCAACAATTTCCGCTATGCTTTTGCACTGGACAGTGAACAGTGAACAGGAACATACGGTTATTCTTACATGAATTGGAAAATGAAATGGAAAAGCCACTAAAGTGAAAATACAACAAGTGGAATAATAGTGAAAGAATAAGCATTACAGAAGAAGCATAGTGCATAAAAAGCCCTTGAGCAGAAAATTAAAAGAAAAAAAAGAGAAACAACGAACGAACGAACATTTGCATAGACCATTTGATGGCCGTTGGTCATGAACCTGTTAGATTCGCTAGCTACGTTTATCGTTGTTATGTGTGCAGCACCGTGCTTTGAAAATAAGAGGGAAGCAGTTGGAGGTGGAATATTGACATAAAATGAAAAGAAAAACTAAAAAGAAAAAAAAGAAGGGCTAACGTTCTAAATGACGGCATTATGACGCTGGACGACTCGATACCGTTCAATCGAATTGCCAACACAATTTAAGGAGTACCTATTATATATTTATAATTCGATTGCAATTATTAAAATTGTTTGCAGAACGTAATGTGCGACCCATACTGTTGATGAATCAAAAATTCATTTTAAAGGTCATCGCTAACAGGGATATCGAAATTATTTTGAAAAATAGTTCGATATTTGTTAAGCATTTGATTATTTGATATGTCTAACTGTGACGTTAAATGATAAAATGTGTAATTATATTTAACATTTATTTATAGAACAAAATAATTCAAATTATTTGAATAAGCACAAAACCCATTCGAATGTTATTTTGAAGTACGAGTATATCGTAATTTTATAAATTATTCTAATTAAAAAGACATGCGGAAAGGGAAAGAGAGAGATAAGTATAGATATGCAGGTTCTGAAGGCTAATGCTTTTGGAAATTTAATGGTAATATAGCTCACAGCAGTTAAGCAATTAGAATCGGCAGGGAATGCAACAGACAAGGAAATAAATAGACTAAGAAAAAAAAATGTACATCTGAAATAGATTCGTATTCACATTGGTTTAGATCAAGTCGTCAATTTAGAATGCGCATAAGACTATGCCGCTATAACTTTTTTTGTAAAAAAAATTGAAATTTTCAGCATATCTGAGAATGTCTAAATCTCAGTAAAAGCAAAGAAATTATTCTACTTACGAGTGTTCGTTGTTTTCGAAGACCAATTCGCCACGCTGATGCTCATAGTCCTTGCCAGCCTTTGCACTACCATCCTGAGTCCAGTAGGGTACAATTACCTTACCGCGCGCGCCCGAGAAACGTTGCAGTCTCAACTCAAAAATGCCAACCGACTCCGCACATTCGTACTGAGTCTCAGTAAATCCAAAGATACCGCAATGATCATCATCGAGTATCATAATTGTTGCCAATTTTGGTATTGTAAGTGTCGCTGGTTCGCTTGGATTGCTTAGGCGTATGTAAAAGCATACATCCTCCTCGAAGACTTCATCATCAATAACTTCTATTTTAAATCGTTGCTCATCGACACCTGGTGGAAAAGTCAATACGCCCTTTTTTCCAATAAAATCCGTGCCAGCTTCAGCTGAACCATCTTCAGTTTCAAATTCTACAGTTGTATAGTTTGAAATATCACCACGCCGCACGACACGTACCTCAAACTCGCCACAGTTTTCCATTACTGTGTAGTGACCAGGTTCAAAGTAAATACGTGTCGGCGAATCGCCATAATCATCGTCGTGCTCTGAGCTTTGCACTTGTGCCTTTACCTCGGTTAAATCGCTTTGAGCACGTTCCTGTATCTTGCGCATTATATTACCGCTGCCGATCATTTTTCGGGTCGCCTGAATGCGATAGAATGCACGCGATTTTGGGCCACGCTGTATCATTTGTTCCTGTGCCATCATTTCGAGCTGCTCAATTTCGGCTTCGGGATACTTTTTACGCAATTCTGCAAGCAGCGTTATATAATCGCGTCGTGCCATATCGAAATCTTGTGCATCAGAATCTCGTTCTCCGCGAAAGCCGCGCGTCGTGTCACCCTTCTCGGTATCATGCCTGTTCATCTCCAAAGAGGACTCTCGCTCGCCGCCTACAATAACGCCACGCTTGTTCATTCGATAGTTCTTGTCGAGAAACTTGTATGCAAGTAGTCGTCGCTCGGCAATATACGCCCACAAAACAAGAACTGGGAAAAATAAGAATGTAACAACTGCTTCCCAGACATCAACACGGCCGGGCGATATTACCGCCAATATCATATACAGCCAAATGTAGGCAAATACTGAAAATGTTGCCGTTACAATGAAGACGCGTAAATGTTTTATTCGACGATGTTCACCATTCGGTATAACCATAATGCAAATGCCGATAATAACGAACAAGTTAAACGCTGCACTGCCAACAATCGTTCCCGGACCGAGATCACCGGCCTCGAAGTTCTTTGCGAACATTTCGATAATGGACAGCAATATTTCGGGTGCACTAGATCCAAGCGCCATAAGCGTCAGATTAGCGACTGTCTCATTCCAGACGCGCACTTTGACGATCTGCACCTTGCCATCCTTACTTTTAACCTTAACAGTTTTTTCTTGCGATGTTATCTGTTCAATTGATGCCATGAACCGATCCGAAACAATTGACACGCCAACAAACATGTAACACAAGAGTAAAAAGTAAACCATGCCCCGAACACCTCTGTCGCCATCACTAACATTTGTTTGGGGTAGCCAGAGGGGCACAATTAGCGCTTCTTCGCAGAGCGGTTTCGGTCCATTTTCATCTGAACTAGACTCATCGTCCTCATCGACATTTTCATCGTCTGCATTTTCATCCTCTTGACGTTTAACACGACTTAATGCAGCATTTTGGATGTCCGTAAAGCCAATATGGCTGTCACTGCTGTCGTTATTGCCTATCGTCAGGCCAACACTTCTCGCCACTTCATTGATATCGACAAGCGTGGACGTTGTTGTGGAAGCCAAAGCAAGGAAGAGCACGCATATTACAACGTTTAAATTTAACGTGTTTAATTTCAAAGTGGATCGCATTTTATTTTTCCGTTCCTTTCGGTTCGTTTAGACTTTTGCCACATGTACTCTGTTCACAGATAACAAGTGGCCTCAGTAATTGGCAATTGGAGATGGCACAATCCGAGTGGGGATCGTTAAGCGTAGATTCTGTTTGTCTAGCTAAGCTAGTTTAATATTGGACGGACGGCAGCGTATCGACTTAAGCTGTTTAGTTAGTTAGTTTGACGTTGACGTTGTAAGTTCGTTGATTGAGATACTTTTCGATTTATAATTCGAGCCTGCGGATTGAGTTTACCAGTTAGAATTATTTAAAGACCTTAAAATCCTTAAGTGTTCACTAAGTATTATGTGCAAGTGTAACTAGAAAGCAAATTTATCATTTAGTGCGTCTGACTACTTGGTAGTCGTATTAGTTCCTTTGACACTTTAAAAACAAGCATCCAGTTTGTGACTCTCCTTCCATTTTTATAAACAGTATATTTTTCAAAACCTGAAATGAAAAAAAAAATCAGTTCAATAAAAATCATAAAATTCGATAAGACCGAAGTGTAAAGTAAACAACAAGAGATTTGGTGCGGATCGGGTCGATTATAGCTATGTCTGTCTGTGTCGTCCGTCCTGCAGTTTTCCATTTGAAAACGATTATCTCGGAGATTATAAGAGATAGAGCCAACGTTTTTAAAACTAAGACTCTACTGAGCCGTCAATTGGTCATTTATAAACGGTTTTCCTCTAGCCCCATTTTAAGGGGAACCATAATATATAATCCATATAATCTTACCACAAGATTTGAAATTTTTCATGAAAAGTTTTGTGGAAATCTAAATATGGTAAGAGTTATGCCAACAAGAGTCCATTGTATAACATAAGTCGTTAGACCCCTACCTCTTAACATTGTGAAACCAAATTTTTTCAATAAATTATAGTTTAATATTGAATACATTCATTCTGAAATTATATATATAAATTTTGTTCTCATCACCATCGAAATATTGCCCACTAAGCTGACATGATGCAATTATAGAAGGTGTAACATAGTATTTCGTCTCTGCTTACATAATTTTAATGTAGTAAACGTTTTTCTAAAGCTTTGTAGAATGCTAGAGTGAGATAAACATATTTCTTGAACTCATTTCACCACAGTTTGCTTTCATACTCAATAAAACTAACCAAAATATGTAAGCAAATAGGAAGAGACCATGGTAGAATACGCCAACTTATATACTCATGTTAGCTGTGAACTTTTATAAATAAAAAAGTAGTTCTTGGTAGGATCTTGGTACTAAAGAGGCTTTAATAGTTGGCTCATAATTTGTTCTACTAATATAAAGATGTTCACAATCATAACCTATTCCAACAATATCAAATATATTATTTTTAATGTGTATAAAATTAAATAACAATAATTTCTTTATAAATTTAAAATGTTTTCTTTTATATAGTATGTAAAAATATAAGATTTTATTTTAAGAAAAAAAAAAAAAAAAAAAATAAAGTAGCAAAATAATACCTACTATTTGCACATACATACATATTTTTTAAATTGGCAACGAATAAAATTTTTTTTTTTTTAAATCAGAGGTTATTTAAGCAGAAAACACCTGATGAACTGTTGGTGTAAAAGAATTGCCAAGAAATGTATTATCACGTATTGTCGTTACATACATAGGTGCCAAACGAAGGTAAAGGTAAAGATGGGTGAAAGTGGTACAAGAAGTGCTAAAGACAGGCACAGCAAGAGATAGAAAAGTGAAGAGCTGCGCTACAATCACACATTTCTATGCATAATTTTGGTGCAATAAAAATAGACACAGCAAAAGTAAAATAAACAAAAACAACAAAAACAACTAAAATTAACAAACTATTGGTTACCCCGCCGACCACGCGTTTTGCTTACCACTCCTCATCTTCAGCAACCCCGCCGTTGCTCTATATTTCTATTTTACAAATATCGTCTGGTCTGGTTAAACTATCGGTCCATGTGTCAGTCTTCGGTCGTTCGGTCGGTTGCTTCGTCAGTCTTTTTTATGACGTACAGGCGTCTGTTATTGGTGGGCAAATTACTATAATATCAAGAAATTGAAATAGCGGATTAAAAAATAAGAGATAGTGCACCAAATTGAAACAAAAGAGTAAACAAAAGAGCACCTCGTCCATTAAAAAAGAAAAATAACAAAAAAATAAAATAAATAAAATAATTTAAGAGTTCTCCTTCTAGTTCAATATCTATCCAATGTTTACAAAAGCAACACAAAATTTATTTATGTAAAGCGAGCATGCGAAGCAACTAAATGTGGTACAAAATTAGTATATACAATAAATGTATATACATAAATGTGTATGTAAGTATCTATGCATATGTTCTTTTTTTTGTGTTGTTTAAATACTTTTAATACAGTTATTTATACCCGCCACACATAGTGTGAAGGGTATATTCAGTTTGTCTGAAAGTTTGTAACGCATTGAAGGAGACCTCGTAGACCCCATAAAGTATATATATTCTTGATCAGCTCGACGAGACAAATCCATCTAGCCAAGTTCTATGCATCTTTTTCGTTTAAGATATAAAGATATCAAGCTAAAATTGGGAACTTAAGCTTTTCTCGGCAACGACTAAGTTCGAAATAAATGTGCCACGCCCATTTTTAGGTGAGGCCACTTTACAAACTTACCACTAAATTTGATATTTTGAATGATAATATGTATTTTTTATGAATGTATTCACATCAAAATGGGTAAAAATACTTCTAATATCATATATACACCACCGTTAATAAGGATCGGTCCACTATAACATATAACTCACCACCCATTTTTTGATTTAAAAAAAAAAAATATTTCTTATATCTGTCTTAAGCTTAAAATTTGACCCTATTATTGTGCCTAAACTTTGGTTTTTTTTGACTCCCACCACCCCTTCTCCAATTTTTACCTAAACCACTAATGATACATAATAAAAAAACTATTCAAGGATTCGTGTGACGGGTATATGAGCTTCGGTTCCACCGAAGTTAACGTTTTTCCTTGTTTTTTTATACAATATTTTTATATTTTAGCTGATAAGTTTTAAAGATTTTTCCTAAAACTAATCCTTTGGTTTTTCAAATTAAAAAATCAATTAATTAGAAATATTGATTTATTAATATTGACTTTTCCGCCTGCCATATTATATATAATTTTTTAATAAATATCAGTGTGTCACACCCACTTCTTTTTTACTCTATATAGCGTACACCCATTTTTTGTATTTTTCTAAAAAAAAAAAAAATTTATAAGATTTTTAAAGTGCATATGCGAATCCAGATCGTATTTACAAAATGCAGACACTGAATAACCACAAAACCCATTTTAAAGTTTTTATTTGAAAAAACTTTTTTAAATGTTTCTAATACTTATGTTCCCACAGAATCGTAAGTTTTTTTGTTCCATTTCTATAATTTGTACTGGTAAGCTAATAGGGTATAATAAGATTATGGCATGGTCAAATTGGCCAAAACGTGAAGTGATCCTAATTGAGATCCCACGTCTGGGTGGACGACAAAATTTGTTGTGGATTATTTTCGTGATAAACTTAATCAAATTTTTATGATATCGGTTTAAAAATTTTATGCTGGAAAGATGAAACCTTTCTAATAAAAACAAAATTTTAAAGTTCATTTATGTTGCGTAAAGGGCATCATTTGGTCATTTTTACTAAAATGATTTCTTGTTTACGATTTTAAAGCAGTTAAGATACTTTAAAATCGTATCTTGTATAACAACAGCATCCTTCAAGAACACTTTTAGAATACATCGTCAACTCAAAATCACTTAGTGTCTCTTGCATTTATTTATTATTCATCAACTGAATATGATAACACTTAAGTGTACACACACACACACACACACACAAGCATATATATATATAAATGTATTTGTGTGTTTGTATGTGCTATATTCATATTCATGAATATATTTTACAATTTCGTCGAATTGACATTTTACTTGATTGAATCTTCCACCTGATTGGCACACAATAAAAATGTTGTTGAAAAACAAAAGAAAAACAAAAATTACAGCATATCTTTTGAACTTGGCACTGAAATATTCATCAATCTGATAAATATATAATGTGTGTATGTATTGAGACACAAATACATATGTACATGTATTAATGTTTTACAAAGTTGCACAAAATACACTTTTTTTTGTTGGTTTTCTAAATTCCGTTAGATTTAGTTTTTTTTCTCTTTAAAATTTTTAATTTTCTCTCGTAATTGCTCTCACTCATTAAATTTTGTTTAATTTTTTACTTAATTTTCATTTTACGAAATCGCTTAAAAATCACTTAATAAATCAATGCAAATAATTATTTTAGACACAGATTTTTTTTTTACTTAATAAATTTTTTCCGTTTAGCGTTCGCTTCCGTAGACCTGCAGCAGTCACCAAAGAAATTTCGAAAATACAAAAAATAATTACAAAATATTTCTCACTAAAAATAAAAGCAGAGCAAACACAAAATACAAAAAAAAAAAAAAAAAAAAATTTGAAGAAGAAGAACGAAATGAGCAAACACAAAAAAAAAAAAACAAAATAAAAACAATAAAATTATAAATAAAAGAATGCACAAATAGAATATGTACATATGTATATATAAATATTTTATATTTATATATACAAACATACAAACGTACTTGGGACGGCTATGTAGACATCACGCAGATCAGACTATGAATATGTTTTCAAATTATTCTGTTTTGCTGATGGACGACAGTAGAGCTGCTGCTGCTGCTGCCTATTTAACGATGACTGTGGTCGGCTGCTCCGAACAACACAACTAACTGCGATGTTGCTGCTGCTGCTGCTTTTGCTGGTGTTACATCTCTTCTTCTTCTTCTTCTTCTTTTTTGTTGGCTGCTGTTTCTCTCCTTCAGCGGCAAAATATTGATGCAATTCTGCCCTGGCACATAACCTCACCCCGAAAACGCCATGCAACCATCCCTAGATAAAAACTATTTAGCTTTCATGTAAGCGACCAGCCGACCGGCCGGCCGACCGATCATATTTGATCGTGGTGGCAGCATTATTTTGCATTACAAAAGCAGCCAGCGTCAACGATGAAAAATTAGAATATGTCATGTGCTTTGCTCTTTTGTGTGTGTAAAAGCAGCGAAAAGAAATTTTATTATTTTTTTTTATTAAGAAATAATATGAACATTTACATTAGGTATTAATCGGTAATTTTTGTGAGAAAAAATTTGAAAAAAAAAAAAAAATACAACAATAACAAGTAAAAACTTTAACTTCGGAAGCGAACCAAAGCTCAAATACCTGTCACACAAAATTTGACATAGATAGTTCTTCGCAAGTGTTGGCGAATTTGTGGTCAAAAACTGATCCATTGCAAATTATTATATTATGATGACGTCCATATAATCAGGTAAGGTACAAAAAAGGTAAAAAAAAGAACGTTGAAGTCTATGCTCGACTGCATGATACCCTGTACCCAAACTTTATGTACCTTAAGCTAAGTCCTATCTTAGTACCATACCTCATTGTATTGGATTTTCATACCAAAACCTAAAAAATGGGGTATAATTGTATGGGGGCTTTACTTTACATTTTTTATGATCCCACCCATATTGGAATATTTCAATGAGACTATCAAAGGCGTAATTTATATCAAATTTAGACTTCCTAGAGTAACAAACAATGTCGTTTTTATGCAAAAACCCGAAATTTTGTGGTAGATTTGTAGAGGGTACCTCTTAATCGTTTGCAAATGCACACTTTACGACTTAGATAATTGTTTTCATACGGCAGAAAGCATGTTGGATGGACAGACAGGCAGACAGACAGACATAGCTATATAGGGTCTATCTAGCCTCCTTATTTAGATATTATGTTAAAGTTATCCGTAATAAAATATATAAAAGTATAATCTAATATTTTTTTTTAAATAATCAAATAATCCGATTTTCATAGAGGCATAGAGAAATCAAAATTCGAGATATTCAAGATTACTACGCTCGTATGGAGAAATATACATGTAGAAATCTAAGAATAATCCAAGTTTGAATATAAAATTTTTAACATATTCAACCTAATATGCCTTATAGAAAGGGACATGGTAGACCCCAATAAGTAGATATATTTCTTAACAGTTTCGAAATTTGTGAAAGTTATATTTTTAGAGCGTTTCGAGACCATTTAGTTTCAGTGATTTGTCCGAATTTTTCTTTAGACATATCTTAAGGGCTATACTTAAAGTTCGAATAGACATATTATTAACGGATTTTATTCATTTTATATGATTTAAAAAAAAATAGTTGAAGAATTTGAAAATCGCTTGGAAAAGTTTTTTTTTAAACGTAAAACATCAGTCATTTCATTTTGATTTAAGAAAAATGACCCATTTCAGGGGTGTTACCGAAAACACTTCCACTAGAGTTTTGAGTTCTACATTTTAAAAATATGTAGTTGTAAGGTTTCATCTTCAGTTTGCGGGTCGGAAATTTGAATTTTTGTATAAAAATGAAAATGGAATCAATGAAAACACTCGAAGTATCGGTGTAATAGTCTAAATTTTCGAGTATTTACACTAAAACATTTAGCCAAAACTCTGAGATTTCCGTGTCACCTTTAATTATTTGCACTGTACCAGTGTAAATACTTGAAATTTTTCAATCACAACAAAATCGTGATTTTTTAATATTTTTTTTTTTGTCAAATAAACTTTTGTAAATCTGTCTCATTAACTTTATATTGTAATTTTAAATATAAAATGTTAAAAAAAAAAAAAAAAAAGTTTAATAATTTACTTAATTCTATGAGCTTTCGTTAAAAAAATAAATGTCAAGTTCTGAATATGCAATTCGCTTTACAATTTATGACCTAAAATTGAGATGTTAACGAGTAAATTTTTCGGAAAAAAATATTTTTTCTAAGAGCTTTTCGTCATAAATAAGATACATCTTCTTTGTTTTTGTATTTGAAAGTTTGTTGTCTTTAAAATGTATTTATTTTTGAATAGAATTTAGAATAGATTTAAAATGTACTTACAGCATTGTTAATATGCTGCCGTATATATCGTTGATTTAGTTTGAATTTGCAGCGTGTTTATTTCCTGAGTCAAACTTCAAAACGAACACACACACGCACACACACTCACACATATATAATTGGTCAGTTTATAGTTAATAATAATTTAAGATACATTTACTCAACACAATACGATGCAATTTTTCGCTTTGTTTAATTTTTTCTTTAAAGAATATTTTTACTAAAACTATCAAAAGCGTCAAGAAACGCAACTTTGCGTTTCAACGAATGAGGTCGCACTAACTGATTTGAGTGTCGATTTTCAAACGTAAAACACTTGTTGATCCGATCAGAGTATCAGAATAGTATAGTGCTAGGCCGGTCTATATAGATATGAATTAAGGTGTACGTGTGCGTGTTCGTATCGTAGATTTCTTTTGGGAACTGCTCTTGCTCAGTATTTGCTTTCAATTAAAAAAAAAAAAAAAAATAAGCCAGATAATTTTGCTATTGTTTTTGTTGGTTGCTTGGTTTCTTGATGCGTTTTATTCAGATTTATGGTGTTTGATTCCTTTTGACGTAGCTCTTAAGTTGCGCTGATTTTTATCATTTGCGTTTGGTATTAGTTTGTGCATAAATTCGTTTTTGAGTTTAAGTTTTTTACATATAATTTAGAAAAAATACATGAATTTGACCGAAAAATCAAAGTAGAAATATTAACAAAAAACAATTAAAGTAAGCTATACGAATTAAGAACAAAAACAAGGAAAAACGTTAACTTCGGTGGAACCGAAGCTGAAATACCCGTTACATGGGCGTGTCGTCTTGGTTTTGACCCTGGATGACCAAAAAAAATGTTTTTACCCAATTGGGAGCGAGTACATTCATAAATAATTACTATTTAAAAAAAACAAAAAAATCGATAAGTTTGTATGGGGGCTATACCTAAAAATGGGCGTGGCACTCTCATTTTCGAACTTAACCTAGTCGTTGCCGAGAAAAGCTTAAGTTTAAAATTTCAGCCCAATATCTTTGAAACTAAGCGAATGATTCGCATAGCAACAAACAGACTGACAGAAAGACAAACGGACAGATGGACAGACAGACAGACGGACATGACTAGATCGATTCGTCTCATCGAGCTGATCAAGAATATATATACTTTATGGGGTCTCCGATGCCTCCTTCAATGCGTTACAAACTTTTGGACAAAGTGAATATACCCGTTTACACTATGTGTAACGGGTATAAAAAAATTTTCTAAACTTTAGAATTGGACAGTTTCAAAAGAAGTTATTATTTTCAATTATTTGCTATGGTGAAATATGGAATAGTACACCACTACATCATTTCACCATGGTGTTATCTACGCTCGAGATTCTATTTAATATTATTTTTGGAGATCAGCGTATTATTCTTATCTCAATTTTTCTAGGTCGACCTAAACACCTTTTCCTTTTCACCACAGATTTATTAAGGAACATTTTTGTCATAAAAAAATCTGTATTGAAGATGGAAAGCTCATGGAATTTTCATAGAATTATATGGAACATGGGTTATATTTCTCTTCGATATGAGTGGTAAAAAAAATTCATAAAAGTAAAGTATAGATTTTTAATTCAGATGAAATATATATATTTTTTTAAATTACTTTTGAAACTACTCTCAGTAAAAAAAAATGTACCTATACCTCTTGTGGTTGTGATACAATGACGTACAATATTCGATAAAGAAAGCTCTTTGATATGTACTTCTTATATTTATTAAATCTATTATTAGTTTAAGATTGATTAATGTTTCTATAGAGATAAAAATTTTGAACGAGTACCTGTGTTTTAGAATGTCATTATAAATGTACAAAAGTTATATATTTGAAATCTTATCTGAAATGTATTTACGTCATTACTTTTTTTCTTATAAATTAATTTTTATATTATCTATTTAGAAGCAATTGACAAATATGACACAATTATTATATAAAGGAGTCATATACTATATAATTTATCTCTTGAAATCGTAAAGAAAAAAAAATACAAAAGAAAATTAAAATGTGTCAATTAAACATGATTATTTTACAAGTTTATAACTTAATTGGCCCACAAAACATGTTGCTTTTAATTGTTACAGAAAGATAGTTACAGCAAAGCGTTTACTCTATTTAATTGTTCAATTTCACTTGAGTAAGAACAAACAGTGCAACGAAGAAACATATCTCTTTTATCCCATTAAAATTTGTGCAAATGTATGTAGTACGCAGAAGGAGGCAGGCATGTCAGCTACATTTAGATTCGGTCGGTTTAAAAGTAGAACGATATTGTTCTCTCTACGCAATTTCTGGGTCGTCACTTTATAGTACGTGGCTGGAGGTTTACAAACGCAAAGGTCGTAGTTTAAAAGATCTAAAGCAAATTATTATGTTGACATTTATCTAATATCTTCAAATATGAAAGAATGATGAGACGACACAACACAACTTTATGGTTTCTATGTATACAGATTGGGTACAGAGTATCTTGTATCTGTTCGATTGCAACATTTTTTCATGTTTAAGTATTTTTTGTTCTATCAAGTTTGTTACGTACATATTTAACTTAAACTTTTAAGGATTCACTTCAATTATAGTTTATATACAT